>JAECXW010000001.1:0-11998 GCA_018153365.1 Drosophila fuyamai
CGCGCGGAGTCCCACGGCCCACTTACCCGCCCAACCGACCGAGGGGGCGCAGCCGTGTATCGTACGGCACGATTCGCGATAAGATAGACGCGAGATAGGAAAATAAAGGTAAAGGTCCGGGGAAAGTAATAGTTAGATCAATCTTGTGCCAATGAAGCAAGTATTAATCGTTTTAGGAGCGGCAGTCAAGATTTGATATTACAGGAAAAAGTCTATTATAGTCAGAACATAATACTCTGAAAGGCTCATGCAAGGCATAGTTAGATCTACAATGATTTAAAGTTAGGGGAATATAATTTCTGGTTAATCTACTTGGCACAGAAAAGTTTAGCCGACTTTAACAAGTCGGGGCAGTCAATATCACCATGTATAAGGTTATAAATAAAGATAGTACCAAGCATCGTTCTACGGTTGGCTAGGGATGGTAAATTAATCAAAAGAAGTCTACTAGAATAAGAAGGTAAGATAAGATTTGCATCCCAGTTTAGGCGCCGTAAAGCAAAAAGAAGGAAGTTTTTTGTACAGATTCAATACGACCAATATGTATTCCGTATTGTGGACTCCAGACGGGAGACCCATACTCCAGAATCGGACGGACTAGCGAAATATATAACGTTTTAGTCAAATAAGGATCATCGAATTCTTTTGACCACCTTTTAATAAATCCAAGCACTCCTCTGGCTTTATTAACCATGGACGAAATGTGATTAGAAAATTTTTAGTTTGGGGTCCAAGAGAACGCCAAGATCGTTTACAAGAGTTATTCCTATCCAAAGAGCTGCCACTTAACGTGTAGGTCGCGTATATCGGATTGGCCCGATAAAAAGTCATCAGCTTGCACTTGGAACCGTTTAAATTTAGTAAATTATCTCGGCACCAGTTTTGAAAATTATCTAGATCGGATTGCAAGTCTAAATGGCAGGAAATGTCCTTATACTGCAGGCACAACTTAACATCATCTGCGTACATAAGTACGCGAGAATGACTTATAATTGAGGGAAGATCATTAATAAATAATGTAAAAAGTAACGGACCCAGATGGCTCCCTTTGTGGGACACCGGAGGTAACACGGAGAATTTCAGAAATTGAATTTTTAAAAAGGACCCTTTGTGACCTGCCATTCAGATAACTTGAAATCCATTTAAGCAGATCAACTGGAAAACCTAAAAGGTCAAGTTTTTGAATGAGAAGTAAGTGATTTACAGAGTCAAATGCTTTACTAAAGTCAGTGTAAATGACGTCTGTTTGAAAACTACTATTGAAGCCATTTATCACTAATGAAGTGAGCTCTAGAAGGTTTGTGATTGTGGATCTACGTTTAATAAATCCGTGTTGACACGGAGAAATGATTGATCTGCAAAGGTGCTGCAAATGAGGAGTAATAATTTTTTCAAAAAGCTTAGGAATAGCTGACAACTTAGAAATACCTCTGTAGTTACTGGCTTCTAACTTGTTACCTTTTTTTGAAAAGAGGAATAACAAATGATTCCTTCCAAATATTTGGGAATTGGGAGGTTTCTATAGATAAGGTAAACAACTTGTGAAGAGGTTTGCACAGGGCCTTAGCGCAATACCTAAGCACGCACCCAGGAATACCATCGGGCCCTGGCGAATAAACAGGTTTAATACGAAGAAGATCCAAAAGAAGAGAGCTTTCTGTTAAAGTGGGACAGAATATGAGGTTTGACTTGGATATGTTGTAAGAATAAGGCTGTGATGAATAATCTAAAGTAGAGTAAGTCGTTTGAAAAAATTGGGCAAATAGATCGGCTATTGCCTGATCTGTGGTTGCCGTCATGTTTTCGAACGATAGCGAGGAAGGAAAGGAATTAGATTTACGCTTGGTGTTAACAAAAATTATAAAACTGTTTCGGGTCCTGAGAGAACTGGACCTTACAACGGTTTAAGTAACTGTTATAACACTGGAGCATTAAGCACGGTAAATCTTGACCGAGCACTTAAATATCTAGTAAAACAGATTGAGAACCGGTATTTTTATATTTCCTAAAAAGTCTGACTTTACATTTCTTAAGTGTGTCAACTCTTTGCTAAACCAAGGTGATTTATTGGAAGTTGACGGATAGTACCACGGAACACAGGAATTAAAAAATGAGTTTATTGCAGTGTAAAAACATTAACTGCATCGGACATATTAATGCATGAGGTAAAGATCAGACCAATTAAAGCCAGAAATAAAATTATTTAGCCTCAGAAAGTCTGCCTTGCGAAAACAATGTATTCGTTTGGATTTTTCTGATTTTTCTTCTATAACTCTACCCGTATCAAATGAAAGTTCGAATGTTGGGTGATATGGATCTTCAGGTTGCGTGAGTGGTGCTACTCTGGACAGAAACACACCTTCAGGATTTGATACAAAACACAAATCAAGTAGGCGACCTAATGAATTTCGAACATGGTTTACTTGAGATAGAGATATGTCAAGCAGGCCATCAATAAAATCATGCTGTACTATAGGTAGTAAGACATTCGATCCATCCTCAGTGGACCAAGTAACTCCAGGTATATTAAAATCACCTAGAACTATCAACTGATCCCTATCGGAAAGCTTATTTTGCAACGGACTTAATGACGGATAGGTGATTTAAATAATCAGGAAGTTCAGACAACGGCGGAATATATGAGCAGGTTATGTATATAAAGTTACCAGGAAGCGATAACTTTACACAAATAAATTCAATAGTATTGAATTCATCAAAAAATAACTGCTCAGACGGGAGGTTTGAATCAACTCCAATTAAGACTCCACCTCCCGTCTAGAGGGACGGTCATACCTATATATTGTGTACTTACCTGGAAAACTTCGGAGCTAAAGATCTCCGGCTTTAACCAGGTTTCTGTGAACACAATAATATGAGATGCAAAAGGAAAGGCTATCGGAATACAATTTAGTAAGTTTGCTGCGCAAACCTCTTGCATTCTGATAGGAAAGTAGGAGGTTAGAAGTTAGTTTTTTGAAATTGGTACACTGGTTTGGCCTCGACTAGGAAGTTTTACTCCCACGGGCCCCTTCTTCTTTATCTTAGCCTCGAACTCTTTTACAACCTATATTATCCGGCCAAAGTCGCCCGAGCATATGGCTTCAAAAGCTCGTTAGGGACAGTTATCTTGAAAGATGAAATGTCTCTAGCATAAAAGAAAACTTAAACTTTTCCACCTTTACACTATTACAATCGGCTTTAGTTTTGTCTTGTATATAAGACAATACATCAGAAGATGTTTGATCAGGGGAAAGCCGAGAAACGAAAATTTGTTTCTTGAGTGGAACCACTGAAAGGGATTTTGGTGGAGCAGACAATGCTTTTGCCAAACCAACTTGAGCCGGTTGTCCGGACTCAGTAGTCCCTTGTGGAGGAGATGCTATATTCTGAGAGATAGGTGGATCCACTAATTGTGAAACCACTACGGACAAATCGGAATTCTTAGAAGTCCCTGGTTGCATGCATTCTGAAACGGATTGTTCGGATACTGAATCTTTTTTAGCTGCCGATCTCTAGCAACATTTGAGGGTTTGCCGAAATCGGCTGCTGATCCGCCGGAATGCTCTGTTGTTCTTTTGATTTCGGTTGCGGGGTGTTCCCCTTTGCTCCTTGAACCAGCGGCCTCTTTGCGCTTAGGGGACCTTCAATAGCTTACGACTATTAAACTGCGAGACCAGCGCAGAGAGGAGATCATCAGCTCGGCGAAAACTATCTCTAGCAACACCGAAACAGCTAATCAGCCCCATCAGGCCGCCTTTAGTTTGGCGCATGAACGATTTCATCTCGTTCGCAACCCTCGACACAAGCATCACAACGTGGACCGCAAACTGTAGCCCCTTCGATCAGGTCATCACTTGTCTGGCCAGTAAACCGGCGCACTTGCGTGCACCATTTTCACACAACCAGCAAGTCATATTCGACTGGTCAGCCCTGGATTACGAGGCTGCATTCTGCAGAAGCAGACTAAATTTTTATTATTCATTGTATTTATTGGGACCACTGTACCAATGAAAATGGGTTTTGAAAACGCTTTGATTTATTCGAGTTCAACTTGAGACTGATTTTATTCATTTAAAAATTCCTGATCTAAGCTGTAGGTTGGGGCAGCGACGTCGAGACGTCGCGGAAGAGGCAACCGCGGCGGTCGCCCAGTTCAGTGGTGGAGCGGCTGAAACTGCGTGGTTAATGCAGAATCGGCACTTTGGTACTGCGCTGTGGCTGCTGACCGGATGCGTGTATTTATGTTATTGAACTTGGGGGTTCTTGGCGTGTTTATGTTATTGAACTTTCGGGCTCTTGACCGTTGTATTGAAATGTTGCAATGTTGCCATCGACAATGTTGCAATATTTCTCGGAAAATGTAGAAATATTTCTGTGATTAACTCTCCTCCTTAAAAACCTGCTTGTCCCCAAGAGGTGTTAGAAATAGGGAATATTATTAAATTCTGGTATTATTTTTAGGAATTGATATAATATTAGTTTTGTTGTTTAAAATTTGTGGAGGCGGTTCTTGAATATGTAGGGATTACTTTTTCTTTTCTGTGAACACAGTTTTTTAACACGATCAATGCAAGAACAATGGCGCAAATTAATGTTACTGTGGTTATTCGGTTTATTGTAGAATCATTCTGTAAGGTTTGTAAGTGCTTTCTATTTTTGATATGTAGAGCTTCCAATTTCTAATGACAGAATTTGAATGCGTTGTGCTTGCAATGGGGTAATTTGAATTCGTGGGATTTCGGGTTTCATTATTACTTTTTCTTTGTTTGTAAAATTTTTTCCATTTATATTTATAGTTTCGTTTAAAAAGGTAACCATGAAAGTTCCTCTGAGTTGATGTGAAATATTGTTTGAAATTAGGCTGCCGTTAAAGTCATTTAAGAGTAGTATGCCATCGTCTATTTCCTCTATTGGTTCAATGTGGTCCGAGTTACTATAATCACACAGCGATTCCTTTCCCTGAGCTAGTTTTGAAATACATTTTGAATTACTTAAATTAACAATTTTTCCTTTTTTACAAATTTTAACATAGTTCGAAGTTTTACAATCATGGGGTAGGCCTAGTATTACATTGTTTGATATAAAAAGTTCTTTAGTTTCTAAATGTATTATTAATTGGTTTCTGATGACAGGCTTTAAAAGAAGATTTTCATAGTTAGTTGGTTCGAGTTCAGGTATTTTTATTAAGTAAATTATGGTTGTTTTATTATGTAAGACAGACACATCAACAAATTCCAGTGTTTCCTCAATTGAAAACGAGGTAATGTTATTTTTTTGAGATATTTTATTTATTTCGTTAAGTTCAGGTTCGTTTAATAAAAGAGTATTAATTACGTTAATTTTAGCCCATTGTATTGCAAATTTAATGTTTCCTATTTCTTCTTTCATAAGTCTAACTTGCGTTTGCAAGCTCGACGCAATATCATTATTAAAAAATCTGTCTTTTGAATTGAATTTGCTAGCATATTGGAAGTGGTTGTTAAATTATTTATTCTGTCTTGAAGCTGATTATTGATAATAATTTGGTCATTGTTATTTTTAATTAAATTATTGAGGTTACTTTCTATCATAACTAAATCTTCGTGATCTGGGTTACCTGCGATATATTTCCAAGCTGAGCCAATCATATTTATTGACCTAGCTCGACGGCTTTTTGTTGTTAGGGTAAGTGTGCTTAGAGCAGAAAGTGATTGAATTATTTCGTGTGTCAGAGTGTGATAATGTAAACTATTTTGTAATCTGTTTATTGTGTGTTCTCTTATTTGTAATAGTTCCGTTTCAATCTGTTTTAAATTTATGACGTGAATTAATTTTATTGTTGATATCTGTAATTTTCCTATACCCTTATGAATTGTTATGGTATGTGCATCGGTATAATTTGTTATGTCGGTGGTCGCGATTGCCATTGGTATCAGCGTTATTAAAAACAACATCCTGTAATTACAAAAATGTCTCATTAAACAACGGTATTGTAGGGTTATGGGCCGATCACTCACGAACGGACTGATAACCCCAAGCGGACAACAGCTGTAAACGTTATAGGTAATCTTATTTATTATATTTTTTTTTTTTTTTTTTTTTTTTTTTTTTTAGTTTCGGACTGACGTGGACAAAAATTTCCTAAGGAGTTTTTCGGACTTAGTTATCTTTAATATTACTTTTATGAACTACCCTTCCTGCTTCTGTTAAAATAGTTGTATTCCTGTTTTCTTTGACAAT
Source organism: Drosophila fuyamai (assembly GCA_018153365.1). Classification (NCBI taxonomy): domain Eukaryota; kingdom Metazoa; phylum Arthropoda; class Insecta; order Diptera; family Drosophilidae; genus Drosophila; species Drosophila fuyamai. The sequence continues at coordinate 6,220 of JAECXW010000001.1, forward strand.
TTCTTTTTAAAACGTGGGGATAATTTAGAGCCTAGTCTGGTGTTTTGTTTTACAAATATTTCTTGTCCTGGTAGATATGATTTTATAGGTTTCCTTTCTTTGTTGTGGTTTTCTAAATCTATTAATTGCTTTTGTTTAAGTTTCTCTATGTTATCCTGCCTGCTTTTTTCATATTGTTCTGGGTCGGTATTAATATTTCTGCCAAAAAAATTTCTAATGGTCTTTTCTTCGTTACTGAATGTATTGTGTAATTGTATTCGTAAATGGCTCTGTCTAATAATTCTTCAAAGGTGTTGTATATTTGTTTGGTTTTAAGGCATCTCATTATTTCCGAAAGGGTCGAATGAAATCGTTCAATCTGTCCGTTAACTGAACTTTTGTAGGGAGGAGCTTTAAAAATGGTTATATTTAATTGATCTCTCATCATAAAGGTAATAGATGCTGAATTAAAAAGCTTTTTCATTATCCATTACTATAAATTTGGGTACTCCATAGTAGAATATTATTTCGTGTAACTGTTTTTTAATGTCTTCAGTGGATTTGGATTTTTATAATTTTTGCCTGTGCTAATTTGGAAAATTTATCTATTGCAGTCAATACTAATTTCTTTTCTGTTGAAAAGATGTCAATGTGGATTATGTGTCCAGGGTATTCAGGAATTGGGGTTTCTTTAATTTCTGGATTGGGGGATGTCTATCATATTTGCCTTCTTTACATACCCTGCATTGTTTGACTAATGTTGTTATTTTTTGTTTCATTTTGGGGAAATAATATTTTTCTGCAAGTTGGTTTTTGTTTTCTTCTGCGTTTCTATGTGCTCTGTTATGTGTTTCTAATATTAATTCTTCCTGCTTAGTTTCTTCTGTCAAATCTTCTACTTTATTTTGTGTGAATCTGATTTTAATGGATCCGAAATGTTCCGGATAAATTCGCTGTATCTCTCCCATTATCTCTTCTGATGTGAAAATTCCATTTAGGATTGACGGATTTAAATGTTTTTTTAATATTTCAATAAGATCCAATATTCTGAAAGTCTGGTCGAGTTATAACGTGTCTATGAAAGGTGGGGAACGGAATAGTAAATTTGTAGTCGGGGGGTATTCTTTGTAAATAAATATCTGATTCTTAAAGGCATTTATTGGTACTTCGACGCTGGGGATAAGGTTATGACCAGAGCTCTGCGCGCTGTGTTGTGTTGCTGTTAATGAGTTAATTTGGTTGCTTATGGGGATCCTAGACAAAGCATCGGCCACTATGTTTTCCTTTCCGGGTTTATAAAGTAATTCTTTATTATATTCGTCAAGATATGATTTCCATCTCTTGATCGCTATCCCTCCCTTCCAATTACAATCGTGTGTAAGTGGTTCGTGGTCAGTATAGATTTTAACCTTGGTTCCACCGTAGAGATATCCTCTAAGTGTTTTTACTGCCCATGAAATGGCTAACATTTCTTTCTTTGCCGTTTCGTAGTTTTCTTCGGTTTGAGATAGTGTTCTAGATATGAAAGCTATAGGTCTGTCTTTTTGTGAAAGTACTGCTCCAATTGCGTGATCGGAGGCGTCTGTTGTCAATACAAATTCCTCGTTAAAATTTGGATATTGTAATATTACGTCTTCTGAAATTAGGGTGCTTTTTAATTTATTAAAGGCCTGAATGGCTTCATTGTTGAAGTGAATAGATTTCTTCGATGAAGCTTTCTTCGAAATTCTCCCATCCTCGCCTCTAAGTAATGTGGTGAGTGGTTTTGCTAGTGCAGCGTAGCCCATAATAAATCGTCGGTAATACCCCTGACAGTCCAAGGAAAGATCTTAATTCCTTAACGTTTTTGGGAATGGGGTAGTTAGCGATGGCCTCTACCTTTGTTGGATTAGTTTCTATTCCCTTATCTGAAATTACAAATCCTTAAAATTCAACTTTATTTTTGAAAAATTCGCATTTATCCAATTGGCATTTTATGTTAGCATTATTTAAGGTTTCAAATATTGTATCTAAATTTTTTGAATGAGATTGTGCGTCTGGACTGAAGACAATTATGTCATCGATATAAATATAAAAGATTTTCCCTATGTGTTCCCTAAGAATGTCGTCTAGGGCACGCTGAAAATAGATGGTGCGTTTTTCAGTCCAAATGGAAGTCTTGTGAACTCAAATTTTCCGTTATTCACGGAGAAGGCTGTCTTTCTATATCGCTTTCTTTTAAAAGAATTTGATGGAACCCACTTTTGAGATCTAACACAGAAAACATTTTATTATTTCCCAGTTGTGCAAGAACTGCATTTATGTCTGGTATCGGGTATCTGTCTGCTATTGTAACACTATTTAATTTTCTGTAATCTATTACCATTCTATATTTCTTTACATTGGAGGCATCTAATTTTTTTTGGTACAATCCACACTGGTGAATTGTAAGGCGATCTAGAGGGTCGTATTATATTGGTGTCTAAAAGTTCTTTTATTTGTCGGTCAATTTCGTCTTTAAGTGCCATTGGATATTGATAAAATTTCGAGTAGACTGGTGTGTCAGTGTTTGTACGTATCTCAGCTTTCACGTTTGTTGTGTAAGTCAATTTTTCGTTTGGTTCTGCAAAAGATTCGGATATTTCTGAATAAGTTGGTTAAGATCTGATTTTTGTGTCCCAGTAAGATGATCTGTCCGAGGAATAATTAAATTTACAGCTTTGAATTTTTCTTTAATATGGATTGCTTTTTCCATTTTTAAGTGCATAGATTTCGCATTAGTGTTCACTATTGCTCCTAAATTTTTAAACTGTCGTTTCCAGAATGGCATCAAATGTTTTTAAAGTCGGTAATAAAAAAAATTTAATTGTTGTATTAGGGTCGTTAAATAAATTGGCTGATTTGTGATGTGTAAATTTATTACTTCCGCCAACCGAGATGAGCATCAAACGGGGATTTATTTTCTATAGGATTTTTTTGCCGAATTTTGGCAAGATGTAATTATTGTTTGAACCGGTATCAATTAATATTTTGGGAACTCCTCCACTCCTCAGTTTGCATTCAAAATATGGCAATGAGGAGTTTGTTAGTCTAAAAAATGAAGGTAGGTATAATCATATTGGTATTCTTGGTCGGCTTGGTTTACCTGGATTCAGAATATTCTGTTAGGGATTCGGGATATTCAGATTGTGATTTCGTCCTGTGATTTCATGGTTTCGCTATATTCGTCAAGGGTTGGTGTTTCATCTTCCACTTCTGGCGAAGTGTGAGGGGCTGCTTGAATATTAGCATTTCTGGATTTTTACGGCTTCGTTTAGAGGCATTGGTGGTCTTTTTACCGGCCTCGAAACGTATGGGTTTGTTCATATAATTGATATGTTTCGATTGCATGGTCCTGTCGACGTCCATGGGTTCTGGTCGCGGTTGTGGCTTTACAGCCAAAGGTCGAGTCGGAGAAAGCTTCCTGAAGGTCGAACTGCATTATATTGTGGGACTGGTGGAATTTTTGATTGTTATTGTAGAACTGGGGTCGTGGTTGATTAAACATATTATTATTTTGTCTAGGTGGAACTAGAGGATTTTTGATACTGGTTATTAATGGGGAATGACCACTGTGGCCTGCTTGGCTGTGGTCTGGTTGGTTGTGAATGTGCTAAGTTTTGGGAAGGCACGTTTCTAAATCCGGATTGTTGCCTTCTATTAACTGCACGGTTTCCACGGAACGCTTGGTTCTCTAGCTTTAAACAAAGATGTAAAGCTGAAGGAAGATCGGTTGGTTCCTTCATACCGAGAAGACGAGATAAATCTCCGCGAAGTCCGCGCACAAAAGTGTCTAAGGCTTTGTCCCTATACATTTTCGTCAAAGAGTTGTTCGGGTATTTCCATTCCTAATTCCATACATCCAACCTTATTAAGAATAAGCGAAAGGTGTTTGTAGACTGACTGACAGTAATTCCTCTACTGACTGGTGAGCACCTTCTCGACATAGAGAGTTGTCATTTGGTATTCAAGAGTGCCTAATCCATGCTTATCTGCGTAGTGCAAAGTTAGACATTTAGAAATGGCATTCCAGTTGAGTGGAGTATTATAAGATTCCAACGCAGTGTCTGCGTTTCCTGTGATTTTATTACGTATGGTATGTAGAATCCCAAAATATTTAGATGTGCCTACAGTGTGTTCATATGTTTTAAGAACTCTATCCACACCCTTTTCCAAGAACTGAATTCCCATTGGGTTGCCAGTAAAATTCCTTTAAGCTTTTACGATGTTCAGTACCCTATCCAAACCTTTCTAGGTTAGCTCGATTTTCAGAGGAAATTCTTTGATTTGGAATCTGTGCAAAATCGAATCCTGTGTTTTGAGCTTGTTGTAATAGGACCGGTAATTGTTCAGTAATTATTTGTCTGACTGCTCCTTGTAACTCTAATGCTGCCATATTGTCTCTGTGTTCCTGATGTAATTCCTGTCTATGAATTTGTCTTTGATTTTGAACTATGTTAGTTGGACGTTGTTCTTCCTGATTTAAATTCCTTTTGAAGTTGTTCTGGCTGATGTTGAGGTTGTTCTGAGGTTGTAAATCAATGACGGGTGGTCAAGGTAAGGATTATGCCGATTGGCCATAGGAGATTTTTTTTCATGGGTCTGTCTTACGATAAAAATGGTTGATAAGTATAATTCTTATAAATATTAAGTTTCAAAATTAATTATTATTTTTTTTATATGATAAGGAATGAATGTTTCATTTGTTAAATTAATTTTGGTAATTTAATTCGAATTTAAATAGTAGTAAATGTTTAATCAAATTTAAATCACTTAAATACTTTAAAAATACTTTAATTCAATTGGTATTTAAAAATGGTTATTAATTAAAATTTTATATGAATAAAATTTTAATAACTCAAAATAATTAAATTTAATTTTAAATTTTATATTCACTTTAAATTTAAATGGAATTCAAATTTAGAACTTTAACTTAAAATTTTATTTTAAATTTTTAACTTTTGATTTTTATAAAAAATTTTTAGTGTAGAGAATTTTGTTTTTATTTTGGTTTAACTTTGGTTTGGTTGCCTTCACTTATTCACTATTCACTTAACTTATCATGATGGGCTACAATCTCCTGGTGATCCGGATGTCTTCCTTTTTGTTTCCTACTGGGGATCCTGGGTGATTCACACTTAGTAGAGGTTGTCCTGGTGGGCGTACCTGACAGTACTTGTAGCTTCACACTGATGGATCAGTAAACTTGTTTTCACCGACCTGTTACCGTCTTCAGCTTGCAAAATTAATTGCCAAGTGAGTCTCCTCTGATTTCAGGTTTCATGTTTGGGCCAACGGAGTCGTACAAAAATATTTTAATTATTTGCACTAAAAAAAGCGTGACCGTTTTCCTCGCGTTGGTCCCCTGTTCGGGCGCCAGTTAATTTCCAAACAGGATAATAAAAACCCAAAAATAAGTTTTGAACGTTTGATTTATTTTGAGTTCAATTTGAGACTGATTTTATTCATTTGAAAATTCCTGGATCTTAAGCTGTCGGTTGGGGCAGCGACGTCGACGTCGCGGAAGAGACCGCGGCGGTGACGTAGTTCTGGTGGAGCGGCTGAAATTGCAAGGTTTGCAGAATCGGCATTTTCGTACTGCGCTGTGCAGGCTGACCTGATGCGTGTGTTTATGTTATTGAACTTGGGGGTTCTTGGCGTGTTTGCGGTATATTGAACTTTCGGGCTCTTGATCCGTTGTTTTGAAATGCTGCAATGTTGCCATCGACAATGTTGCAATATTTCTTCGGAAAAAATGTAGAAATATTTCTGTGATTAACTT
>JAECXW010000103.1:0-37938 GCA_018153365.1 Drosophila fuyamai
AAATAAATGAAATAATCCATTAAGTTAATTAGTCGGTGGACTGAAGATCTAAATCTCAAACATCAAGAACACTATAAAAATAAAATTAATCCGAAAACCGCTAAAACCGCTAAAACAACTAAAACTACAAAACCAACCAAAAGCAACAAGCAAATAATCAGACAACCAATAACCAACAAAAGAAAAATTGACAGGAAGGAAGGACTGTAGGGCAATCCCTCGCCAACACTGGAAAAATTGGTAATCCTATCGACAACAAGAAGAACATCGCATAAATTGAAAGAAGACCCCATCGGACAGTATCGTGAGGATAAATAAAATTTTATTTTAAATAAAGGGTTTAAAAGAAAATAAATTTAAGACAAGCAAATTTTTTTATAAAATAACAGTTATTCTCACTGTTATTTTATAAAAAAATTTGCTTGTCTTAAATTTAACAAGAGAACAATCTGGAAAATTTAATAGCTAGTTTCGGTGAATTAAATTTAACAATGGCAACTGAAAGTTCAGCTAATTTTTCTGCGGGTGGTTTAGCCACAGCCAGTAACTGTGGAACAGTTTAATTAATGTTTAATTGAGCGAAGTAAGTAAAAAAATAGATGGTTTTAAAGAAAAGTTAGCTACAGACGCAAACATAGTAGAGGGCTATAAAATTCAAGAAGTTGACCCAGATATAAAATGTAAAACCACTCTTGAAGTAATCAAATCATTACCGAAGTTCACCGGGGATCCAACACAATGCGAAGGTTGGAGACAAGCTGCAGAAACTGCAATGAGCCTTTATAAAATTCACAGTCAGCAGTATTTTATCGCGTTAACAATTTTACGAAATAAAATCATGGGAGCAGCCCACGACGCTTTTACCAATCATGGCACTGTTCTAAATTTTCAAGGAATTTTATCTAGATTGGATTTTATATATAGTGATAAACGACCAATCCATATTATTGAGTCCGCATTAAGTATCCTTAGACAAGGTAGAATGACAGCTACTGAATACTATAATGAAGTCAATAAAAAATGACTTTACTTATAAACAAATCTATAATGACATACGGAAAGGATAACGTAATTACCAAAGAAACAAACAAAACAATAAGGAGCAATGCTCTACGTATTTTTATCTCTGGATTAAATGGTTCGATAGCAGAAACCCTTGTCCTAATTCCTGGACCTTTGCCAACGCATTGAGCAAGTCCGGTGAATTTAATGAGAAAAGAGTCAAACGATTTCCGAGCTCAATTTGAAAACAGATACTATGGCTTTAAAAATGAAAATAAAAATCAGGGAAATAATTTAAGAACGGAACGGAAATAATTGGAACTATAACAAAAATAATAATTGACCACAGAATAAGAATTTTTGGCAAAATAATAATCAGCAGTCAAATAATAATCGAGGTAGATATAATAATAATTATTATCAAAACAATAATCGCACAAACTATTATCGTCCAAATCAAACCAAAGAGCAAAATCAAGCTCAAAAAAGGGAACCAGAAGGAACAGTTAATCAGCCTGCTAATAAAGTAACAAGATTTAATAATATCAATGAAGATCATTTTTTAGATCAGACCCCTACAGGGGAATGCCTTATCTAAAAAGAGTGGACAGAAAAACTAAGAAAGAGTTAAATATTTTAATAGACACGGGAGCTACGGCTTCCTATATAAAGAAGGGAATTTTTGAGAATAAAAATAAATTATCATTTTACAAAAAGTATCTACAGTTAATGGGTACTCAATTATTAAGGCAGGCTTGCACCTTGTGAGGTCAAAAAAATCCATTTTTGCACTTTCGGATAGATACATGTTGACCGGTGTCAAGCGCGCGGGTCAGCGTGGGTCCGCCGCGGCCATTTGTAACATTTTTCATAAAAATAAAAAAAAATTTTTATAACCAAAAATTGTTTAAACAGTTTTTTTTTCAATAATAGTATCAGATTTCAAATTATTTATACTAAAACATATGGAAAGTATACGCATCTTGCGAAATATCTAATTTGTTTAAAAAATTTGTTCATAAAAATTGCTTAAACAAATTAATTTTGCAAATTTGATGCCAGATTCGTAATCAGCGACCTCGAAAACTTAAGTACCGATGAATATTTTGATTGAGATGTATGAAAATTCGACATACATTGTTGCCATTATAGTGCAAATTTTCAAACGCGTTTTCTCGAAACCATGTTTTCCGAGTTGGCGGAAGTCGTACAAGCCGCAAAAATTGAGCCATCGTCATGAAATTTTTTATACATGTTCCTCAGAAGTATGTGCATGGCATGAACTAGGATCTTTTGAAAATATTAAAAATTGTTTATTTAAAAAAATAATGAGTAACGAAAAAATGAGAAAAAAACAGATTTATTTTTTTCAAAAGCTCATAATTTGTGCTTTTTTCATGTTTTTATACCCGTTACTCGTAGAGTAAAAGGGTATATTGTATTCGTGCAAAAGTATGTAACAGGTAGAAGGAAGCGTTTCCGACCCTATAAAGTATATATATTCTTGTTCAGGATCACTAGCCGAGTCGATATAGCCATGTCCGTCTGTCCGTCTGTCTGTCTGTCCGTATGAACGCTGAGATCTCGGAAACTATAAAAGCTAGAAGATTGGCATTTTGCATGTAGATTTTAGGGGTTCCTACGCAGCGCAAGTTTGTTTCAAAATGGTGCCACGCCCCCTCTGACGCCCACAAGTCACAAGCTGTGGCCACAGTTTTGATGCTATTATGAAAATTTTTTTTGATATGTATTTGTTTCGTCAATACCTTTCGATTGGCCAAATAAAAGTTTGCCACGCCCACTCTAACGCCCAAAAACCCATTAAACGCTTAAGCCTGGCTAGCGCCTACATTTCCGCCTTTCATGGCACAAAAGCGCCATCTAACGGATGACTTTGGAACAGCTGGCCAAGGTGCTCAACAGAGTCAACGTTAATTCTCGATAAGGATTTATATTAAAGGAAAATGCGATGGCTTTCATTTGTCAATACCGAACTATATCCCAAGAACTATGCAAATCAAATCAAGTTAGCCAAACTGGAGGTGTTCCCTGGGTACCGATTTTAACATAAAAATCGGGAGCTAATTCGAGCGGCGGAAAACATACAAGAAGGCATATTTATATTAAGTTGTTTAGCTGAGTAACGGGTATCTAATAGTCGAGGCACTCGACTACAGCGTTCTCCCTTGTTTCAATTATCCTAGTTCAAGCCATGCGAACAAGTGCACAGATTAAGAATATATTCGTTTTTTGCGTTTCAGATTATTTCTTAATATTCCAAAAAATTCTTCATCAGGACGAGTTTTTCGCGGACATGCCGCCATTCTTGGGTACTCCCCCTCCCCCCTTCGCTTGGATCACACTCAAAAAAATTGTGTAGCTTCAATAAACTGTACCCTACAACTGGCTAAAATTTTATTCACATACCTACCATACTTTCCAAGAAATAAATTCCAGAAAAAGAATCAGATTTTGGGCGCCAACAAGGAGGTTCAAGCCTGCCTTAAATATTACCATTATATAAATATATTTAGAACAAGACATTTGTTCTATAAAATAGAAGTATTGGGATCTGACCTATTAATTGGGTTTAATTTATTAAGAAAAATCGGAGCAATTATAAATATTGAAAAGAGAGTGTTGGGGTATAAAGGAAATACAGAAAAGTTAATATATTACAATAGTGAGGAAAAAAATGAAACAAGTTTAATGGAAGTAAATAATACTCTTCCATTAAAAGAATTAATTTAAAAATAAAATGTTGATAATAAGTTTCGAAAATACAGATTCTATATTTGTGGAGAGAAGCAAGAAAAGTTTGGGATCAATAAATCCTGAACGCACCGACGATGAAATTTCCGTCAACAAAAAATTAAATAGTTTCGGATCAATAAATCCTGAGCACGCCGACGATAAAGTTTCCGTCAACAAAAAAATTATTGGTTTAGGATCTAAAAATCCTAAACCCCCAACAAAAGAATAAAAAATATTGAAGCCCAAGCGAAATAAAATGAACAATATTAATATGACCAGTACAAATCAAATAGAACTACTGGAGAAGAAAATAACTGACATAATCGAGGAGGAACACTCAAAAATAAATTTACAAATTCCATTTCGTACCGATATTCTGAGTGAAATAAACACCGAAAATGACAATGCAATTTTTAGTAAACAATATCCTTATTCCTTATCACTATCAGATTTCGTTAATACGGTAATCAATAGAATGGTTAAGGAAAATATTTTAAGACCTAGTAGAAGTCCTTAGAAGTCCAGTGTTAGTGGTACCCAAAAAAGGTCAAAATGAAGATGGCAGTCCCAAACATAGATTAGTAATAGATTACAAAAAACCAAACGAAAATCCCATACCGGACAGATACCCGATGCAAGACCCGTCTGTAATATTAGCTAACTTAGGAAAGGCTAAATACTTCTCAACAATTGATTTGGAATCTGGATTCCACCAAATTTTAATGAAAGATTCAGATATTGAAAAAACAGTATTTTCTATTAATAACGGAAAATGTGAATTTTTAAAAATGATTTTGTTTCTCATAATGTAATTAAAACGGATCCCGAAAAAATTGCCACAATTACAAAAAATCCGATTCCACGTAAAATTGGAGAACTCGGAAGTTTTCTAGTTTTTACAGGGTAATACAGAAAATTTGTCCGTAACTATGCAAAAATTGCTAAGCCATTAACAAAATATTACCATTAACAAAATATCTAGGATGGGAAAATAGAAAGGTTTCTAAAAGAATGCCTACTAAAGTTTCAATACTGTTTGACGAATCAGCTGTACAAGTTTCAACGAGCTAAAAGAGAATATAAGAGCACAAGTCGAATTAGTTCAGCCAGGTTATAGTAAGAAATTCGTTTTAACTACAGACGCATCAGACGTAGCTATCGTAGCAAGATAATAAACCAAGTACGTTTATTTCAAAAACATTAAATAAAACGAAACAACTTTATGCCACAACGAATGCTTAGCAATAGTATGGGCTTTAAAAAATCTCCGGAATTATTTATATGGAGTAATTGGCATAGAAATACAAACGGATCATCAATCCTTATCGTTCACAATTTCGGATGAAAATGCAAACGTAGAGATGAAAAGATGGTATTCTTTCAAATTAGCCAACACTCATTGGCAAAACACACCGCAATGCCGAATCTCTCACCAGACATGGCCTGCAATAAACAATAAGAAAACATCAGAACTACTCAATTTCAGCCGCACTGAGTGCGGCATGCTAATTCGAGTACTCACAGGCCACTGGCTCGTTGGCGGATAGGGGATCCAAAAATAGAGATCATACGGTATCACAATGGACCCACAGAGGTCTAAGTGTGCCAGGCTATAGTCTGGCAGCCGTCCTAACCTAACCTAACCTTCATTGAAAGTTTTACCCCAAAAATAATATACAAACCCGGAACAACAAATGTTGTAGACGATGCATTATCACGAATACAAATAAATAATATTACAAACAGCGATATAGACGTTTCTGAACAGTCAAACTCAGAACAAGACACACAGCATTCAGCTGAAAGTAGTTTTGAAAATGTAATACAAGAGACCCGTAAGACGTTAAATCAATTTAAACAACAATTGTTATTAACAACGGGGAGGTATACAATACATGAGTCACTGGACTTTTTTGACAAGACAAGACACATAATCGAATATGATATAGTTGAGAACCTAATAAGCATATTAAGACAGTTTCTTCCACCTAACATAACGGTTGAAATTCATTGTAGTTTAGAAGATTTATATCATATTCAAGTTTCTTTAAGAAATAGTTTTACTAACAAATTTCTTTTTACGCTATTATTTCTATAATACGTAGAAAACGCCGAAGATAGAGCTATAATAATAGAGGAAACACACAATCGAGCTCATAGGGGACTAGACGAAAATCATAAACAAATCAGTAGGTTATATTATTGGCCCAAAATATTTGTAAAACTACAAAAATTTATATAAAAATTGTAAAATTTGCAATGAGAACAAATATAACAGGAATATAATCAGAGTATTCATTCCACAACAAACCAAAAACCTGTTGACATTCTTTACAATAAAATCGAACACGATAATATTCCACAATTATTCAAAAATACACAGGAGAAAATGTTAGAAACACATAATGAAAACAGAAAAGAAAAACAATATCACGTAGGACAAGTTGTTTATGAAAAGAAATATGGGGAAAGAAATAAATTTAAACCAAGATATAAAAAGCAAATAATTAAAGATGTTATGCCTAATAAAATAATCATCAACAGAAGAAACCGAATTATTCACAAAGATAATATTAAGCATTAATAAATTATTTTTTTAAATTTACAGAAAATGTATTCTTTAATACATATTTTATCAATTATAATATTGGCCAGTTCAAAAATAATTGATTACTCCAACCATGAATTTTTTCTGTTCAAAGACAACAAGGATGTACTTACCTATGAATCTAACAATGATTTATTCCACGTAACTAATTTAAGTTTTTATAAGGAAATAATTAATATAGAATCAGATAATATAAAAAAGGATTTAAATAAAAGGTCACAATGGGAAATAAAGTACGACATAGAAGTAATCGAATTAATCTTATCCCAGTTAATATCAGCTAGAACAAAAAAAGGAATAAATGAGTTAGGCACCGTGTGGAAATGGTTAGCTTTAACTTTGGATCATGATGATTTCATTAAAGTACAAAATAAAATCAATGATTTAATTGAAAATAATAATAAACAGTATATTATTAATTCCAAATTGTTCAAAGAAATAGAATCTCTCTCTGAAGATTTTAAAAAGATTTTCATTGATCAAGATTTACCACTAAGAAAACATCGCTTACGATTGATAACATTTAATCTGCAATCGCTGACCTAATGGATATTTCTGTGTTCAAAATCGCATTACATAAAGAGCTTTTAATAATTTATATAAAATACCCAATAATAAAAAATATATGTGAATTATATTACACTCGACTCATTTCCCAAATCGATGGAAAATTATTAATAAGTAATCTAGTCGCAAAATGCGAAAAAACATATTATGAAATGTCTACATTTAAGAAAGAACTCTTTTATAACTATTGCACTCTAAGTTTAGAAAAAACATGTTTTACCCGACTATTAAACGGTGAACAATCAATTTGTAAAAAAATAAAAGAAAAAATAAAAAATACACATTATCCAAGATGGTGCCATTTAAGTAAATGGTAACAACATAGTCAACAACTCCGAATTAGGTGGTTCATTCTAATAACATTAAACGGTACAACCACAATAAATAACGTTTCATATACCAATTTAGACAACAAAATTCTTAACTATATTACTACAAACCAATTCAAAAATTATGAAATATCCGATTATATATTTTCAAATAACTCGGAACTCTCTTTAGATAATATAAATATTTTATATCCATTCATTAAAATTAATAATACCAAAATATCTATATCCTTTATATTATTAATTTTAACCATTATATATTTGATTTCTCTACCTATTATTAAAGACAGAAATATATTTTTAACCAAAAAACAAAGGCCAGAATTAGAAAAACCTATTAACGAAGATATATTTTAAACAGAATTAAGAGATCGTTTAAACAAAATCAATAATGAATCGGGACGATCCATTTTAGAAGGGGGGGAGTTATCCAACCCGTGAAACGGTTCCACTTATGCAATTAATAAAATAATTTTTAAATTCAATCTCAGCTACATTGCCTTTGCCATTGTTTATGATTCTGCCTTCGCCTTTTTCATTAACTTCGAGGCTCTCGCTTGACCGTTCTGGTAAGATAAATAAACCTATCGTAAAGTAAACAACAGCTTCCGTTCGAAGCCACACTCTCACGTTCAAAGCCAAAAGTATTGCGTTCCAATTTTCATTCAAAATTTCATGGGTCAGCACATTTTAATTTCACAACGAGATGCGACAGTTTCAGTATAAGCTTTTATTTTAAACAAAAATCAATGTTCTAGAAGGTTAAAAAAGAAAAGCTTCTGACCGAGGTTCGTTGGAGAAGATTTTAGAATTTAGGAGCTGTCTTATTCGGATTGAAACCGGGATCGGTAATAAGAAATAATCTTAAGTGAAAGTTTCTTGATGTATTATTGAGTTAGTGAATTAAGGTCTGCACCAATAAAGTAAATTCAAATTTAATTTACACATGTAAAGGGTAGCTTTTCGAGTGGTGTAGGTTTATTTAGGGATAATTAATTTGAATATATATTACATTTTAAATTGTAACTTAAAGCGTCTTAACACGTTCTGCTCAGGAGTACGACTCTATTTCGACTGCTTATAATTATATGTCTGGTAACACTACCAAAAGAGACTTATCGATACTTTTCTAGTCGGCCTCTCCTGAAAAATCTCTGCGTCCTCGCAAGATTCATCAATTGTCATCTTCATCTGGCTCCTCTTGTGGCAGCTCACACCAGCGTTTTATCTTGTCGGACGGATACACCGACTTGTAGTGTCTCTGCTTCTGTTGTGCGTGAGAGATATCTTCAACAAGGTATCTGTCGTTCGGCAGGACCTTGTTGATTATGAAAGGACCTTTATAGCGAGGCTCCAATTTGCGAGATGTGCCCGTGCTGAATGGCTCATTCTCGACTAACACAAGGTCTCTAAGGCTGTAAACAGTTGGCTTCGCATGTTTGACATCGTAGCGTTTCTTGGCAGTAGCTCGATGATCGTTGATAGTTTTCGCAGCATCTGCTCTAAGCTGTTTCAATTCCGCATCTGTTGGCATCTTTTGGTCCTGGCTTTGAATGATGTTGGTTATGGCGTTCTTCAAGATATCTCGGGGATCTTACCCGTAGAGGAGCTGAAATGGGGAGCATTTAGTAGTACTATTTACAATGGTATTGATGCTCCACTGGATTGATCGAATGTTGTCATCCCAACGCTTATCGATTCGGTTTGTTCGCTCTGCGTGGCCATTGGCTCTGGGTGTCCTTACAGCATTTATGATATGTTTACGTTGTCGACTATCACGAGAATATGCTCGTTTCTGTTGGAACTCTTTGGAAACGGTCCCAGGTGGTCCATATGTATCATGGAAAAGGGGATCGGCTTGATGTCATCGTAGTGGTATTGACCTTCCTGACGTCCACCTGGTGTTTTATAAAACGCACAGCCCACACATGACTTGATGTAGCTTTTTACATAGTTTCGCATTCGGGGAAACCAAAACATATTTAGAATTCGTGTCATTGTCTTATTTGTGCTCATATGTCCGGTCTTATCGTGACATTTCTGCACCCTCTTCTGTAACTCTGCCATGAGTGGATTGAAAACTGCAGGTGCGTTCTTCAATCCGAATGGAAGTCGCTTGAACTTGTACAATCCCTCTGTGGTGATGAAGGCTGTATGCTTTCGTCTCTCTGGTGCTATCTCTATCTGATAGTAACCACTGTTGAGATCTAGGGATGAGAAATACTTAAATCTTTTCGCCTCCTGCAGACGCTCTTCGATGTTCGGCACTGGAAAATTCTCCTTCTTTATCAGCTTATTCAGGCGGCGGTAATCGTCGCACATTCGATCGCTACCATTCCGCTTCTTGATGAGCACCACCGGGCTGGCGTACTTTGACGTTGACATCGTGATTATATCCTGTTCCTCGACCATTCTGCTAACGATTTCCTTCTTTGGCTCGGAAACTCAGTATGGGGCTTGTGCTACTACCTGATTGCTTTCAACGGTGATGTGTGCTTTGACCACGATTGTCTTTCCTATGCCTTCCAATCCTGTCGAGAAAACGTCGGCGAACTTCTCCAGTAAGCTGCGCATTTGCTCACTTTCCTTGTCGTTCTGAAAATTTTCCAGAAGCTTTGTGATCTTGGTAGCATTTACAGGGGATGTCGGCTGATGGACTGCTCATTTGATTTTTGAATCGCCTGACTCAAAGTTGAGCTCAAGATGAGCGGAAATGATGACTTCCTGTCCCAATAGAAAATCCTCTAGCAATAGATCGTCGTCCGCTATATACGCCTTTGCTGTGATCGTCTTTCCATCGATTTCTATATCCACAGTCATCGCTTCTGTGAGGATTCGTGAACCTCCGCAAATGCCTCTTATCTTCATAGAGCACTTGTGGCGCTTGGCGTTGATTTGCTCGGCAACTGCTTGTCGGATGAGACTGGCTTGACTACCTGTGTCGATGAAAGCGCTATAATCGTGCGAGTGTACGCATATTTTCCGGATGAACAGATTGTCCTGTTTTGCGGCTCCTAAACGCATGACATTCGTAGCTTGGCAACGTCCGTTTGGCTCGTGGAACTTGTTGCATTTTGTACACCGTTTTCCTCTCCTTTCTCCGCAATTGTAACACTTCAGGGATTCCTTCGACCTTGGCGATTTAACTTCGGTGTTCTGCTTCTCCTCGAAGTTGCTGGCTTTCGTTAAATATTGTTTCTGAGTCGTACTCGACCTACCTCTGTAAACAAAACAAGACTCGGCTGCATCGCGAAGTGGTTTCATTGTTGATAAATTAATTGCTGCGAACCTATTTTGCAATTCTCGATGCTGTAGACCTGAGCGAACATATCTGATGATCGCTGCCTTGCTGAGCTTGTACCGCACCCCAAGGGCTGACATCCTGAAACAGTACTCCTTTACCGTCTCCTTTGATCGCCTGGTTGCATTGGCCATGTTGAAATGCACTTCTGCTTTGTCTGGATTGGCGCCGAACTCGTCCTGTATAGCATCGGCGAAGTCCTTCCACGTAGTATGTAGAATGTATGTATGTATGTATGTGATGAATCTAGCCACATCTTGGTGGGACCTTTTAGCCTGGTATAAATGGCAAGTAACAAGAACTTCTCCTCCCACTGGTAGGCATCAACCACTTTGTTGACACGATCGATGAACTGATCGTCTCAAATGGCGCTGTCGTCGCTGGGATCATATTCTGGCAAGGTGTTGGCAATTTCCTTGAGTGAAGCTTGCCTCACGTTGTTGGTAGCCTTTACAGGAATGTTCCTCTCGTTGCTGATCTCGTCGATATCTAAATCGATTATTGGCTGCCGTTGCTGCTGATAATTTTCTGCCTGTGCAGGTGCTGAGTTTCCCATTTGAACGGTAACTAATTGAGCTAGCATGTCCTTTAGTTCCTTCATTTCGTTTTGCAATTGAGAAATTGCCGCTGACTGAGCTGACATCGCTTCTTCTTGCTGCATGGTGAGCCCCACTGATGCTGGTAGCTCGACGTCCTCTGATTGTTTAAACTCTATTAATCTTTGAACCAATTCGGCTCTCGTGCCCGAAACTGACGCGTTTCTAGATCTTAGCAGGAATCTTAACACGTCGCACTTAAGTTCTGCTATCTTTGGCATTTCTGGCAATTCCTGGTATTACTACTAGGTGCAAGCGAGACAACTATATGCACCTCACAAAGTTCTGCATCTGCTTGTTCACTCTACGAATACACACAAACTCTTTGTATGCTTCTAGAGAACTCCGGCCTCTAGAGAATTCTTATTTTCTTCGAATTGTGAAATTCACCAATACATACAACTGGTTTGTGTGTATGTGCTCTGGCTGCTCTTGAGACTTCTGCGGCCACAGACTCACTAAGAATCCTGATCTTAATCCTTTGCTTGAGTCCACGGGTTAACTAAGACTCCCGATCTGTTTCGCATGAAACCGCCTGCCACGTAGAACTGGAAAACATCCGTAATCTGCAATTTCCGTTGTCACATAGACCTTTGGGAACACATCCCATTGCAAACTTTCCACGCCGACGTTTCTCGCTTCACACATATCCATCCACACTAATCCCACTTCTGAACTGTAAAGGGTAGCTTTTCGAGTGGTGACGGTTTATTTAGGGATACTTAGGTTGAATATATATTACATATTAAATTGTAACTTAAAGCGTGTTAACACGTTCTGCTCAGGAGTACGACTCTATTTCGACTGCTTATAATTATATGTCTGGTAACACTACCAAAAGGGACTTATCGATACTTTTCTAGGGCTGGTGACGATATACTAAATTAGACGCTGTTCATACACAAACTTTAATTTTTTAGAATAACCAACTCCTCATTACCATATTTTGAAAGTAGATTGAGGAGTGGAGAAACACTAAAAATTCTTATTGATACCGGTTTAAATAAAAATTACATCCTACCTAAATTCATTAAAAATCAAGAAGGAAATTCGATGCCATATCGGTTGGAGGAAAAATCAAAGTCGCACGCCATAAATTAACAACCCTATTCGACGACACCGATATGAAAATTAAATTCTTTTTGTTGTCCACATTTTAAACGACAGTTTAAAAGAGTTAGGAGCAATAATAGATACCAACAATAAAACCATGTCATTGAAATCCGGCAGAGTCATAGGTATAAAAGAAGAAAAAATAGAAACAGTCAACCTAATTATTCCTCGGACAGACCATCTTAAAAAGACGCAAAAAATAGAGCTAAACCAACTTCTCCGAAAATACCCAAAACTCTTTGCTGAACCCGACGAAAAACTGACCTACACCACAAATGTGAAAGCTGAAATTCGTACAAGTTCTGATACTCCAGTTTATTCAAAATTTTATCAATATCCTATGGCACTTTAACACGAAATAGACCGACCGATAGAAAAACTTTTAGAAAACAATATAATAAGATCACCTTACAACTCACCAGTCTGGATAGTTCCAAAAAACCAGATAGTTCCAACGTAAAAAAATACAGTATGGTAATAGACTACAGGAAATTTAATAGTGTAACAATAGCAGACAGATACCCCATACCAGATATTAATGGAGTTTTAGCACAATTAGGAAATAATAAAATGTTTTCTGTATTAGATCTCAAGAGCGAGTTCCATCAAATTCGTTTAAAAGAAAGTGATGTGGAAAAAACTGCATTTTCTGTGAACAACGAAAAATATGAGTTCACAATTTCCATTTGGATTAAAAAACGCACTATCCATATTCCAAAGAGCATTAGACGACATTCTTAGGGAACACATAGATAAAATCTGTTACATTTATATCCACGATATAATTGTATTTAGCCCGGACGTTGAAACCCATTCCAAAAACTTAGAACAAATATTTGAGTCCTTAAATAATGCAAATATTAAATGCCAACTAGACAAGTGCAAGTTCTATAAAAATATAGTTGAATTCTTAGGTTTTGTAATATCAGATAAAGGAATAAAAACAAACTCCAAAAGGTAGAAGTGATCGCCAACTACCCTTGTCCCAAAACTGTCAAAGAATTAAGAGCCTTCCTTGGACTGTCTGGATACTATTGGAGATTTATTATGGGATACACCACGCTAGCAAAACCCCTCACGACTTTACTTAGAGGCGAGGTCGGGCGTATTTCAAAAAAGGATTCATCGAGAAAAGCTTTTAATAAACTAAAAAGCACCCTAATATCAAGGGACGTAATATTACAATACCCAAACTTTAATGAGGAATTCGTACTAATGACAGACGCTTCCGACTACGCAATAGGAGCAGTACTTTCACAAAAGGACAGACCAATAGCTTTCACATCCAGAACCTTATCACAAACTGAAGAAAATTACAAATCAGCTAAGAAAGAAATGTTAGCCATCTCTTGTGCAGTAAAATCGCTTAGAGGATACCTTTACGGTGGCACTAAAATCAAAATTTATACCCATCACGAACCACTTACACACGATTGTAACTGGAAGGGAATAATTGCATTAAAGAGATGGAAATCATACCTTGACGAATAGAACAAATAATTACTTTACAAGTCCTGAAAAGAAAACGTAGTGGCTGATGCCTTATCTAGAATCCCCAAAACCAACGAAATTAATTCATTAACCATAACACAACATATCGCTCAGAGTTCAGGCCACAATCTTATTTACAATGTAGAAGCACCCATAAATGCATGTAAAAATCAAATATTCATTTATAAAGAAAATCCCCCTGACTATAATTTCACTATTCCATTCCCCATATTTCGTCGACACATTATCACTCAACCGAACCTTCAAAAATATACTCTTATAAAATAACTAAAAAAAAATTTCTAAATCCTTCAGTAATAAATGGAATATTTCAAACCGAAGAAATAATGGGATTTATCCGGAACACTTTAGATCTTTTAAAATCAGGTTCACACAGAGGAAAGTAGAAGACGTAACAAGCGAGAGTGATCAAGAAGAAATCATATTAGAAACCCATAACAGAGCCCACAGAAACACAGAGGAAAATAAAATTCAGCTTGAGAAAAAATTTACTTTCCTAAAATGAAACAATGAAAAGTGTGTAAAGAAGGAAAATATGACAGACACCTAACCCTGAAATTACAGAAACTCCAATTCCTGAATACCCAGGACATATAATTCATATTGATATTTTTTCCACAGGAAAAAAATTAGTTTTGACCGCAATAGACAAATTTTCAAAATTAGCACAGGCAAAAATTATCAAAATCAACAGAAGACATTAAAAAACAACTACACGATATTCTATTTTACTACGGTGTACCGAAATACGTTGTAATGGTTCATTCTTAATAACATTTAACGGTACAACCACAATAAATAACGTTTTATATACCAATTTAGACAACAAAATTCCTAAGTATATTACTACAAACCACTTCAAAAATTATGAAATATCCTATTATATATTTTAAAATAACTCGGAACTCTCTTTAGATAATATAAATATTTTAAATCCATTCATTAAAATTAAAAATACCAAAATATCTATATCCTTTATATTATTAATATTAACCATTATATATTTGATTTCTCTACCTATTATTAAATACAGAAATATATTTTTAACCAAAAAACAAAGGCCAGAATTATAAAAACCTATTAACGAAGATATATTTTAAACAGAATTAAGAGATCGTTTAAACGAAATCAATAATGAATCGGGACGATCCATTTTAGAAGGGGGAGAGTTATCCAACCCGTGAAACGGTTCCACTTATGGAATTAATAAAATAATTTTTAAATTCAATCTCAGCTACATTGCCTTTGCCATTGTTTATGATTCTGCCATCGCCTTTTTCATTAACTTCGAGGCTCTCGCTTGACCGTTCTGGTAAGATAAATAAACCTATCTAAAGTAAACAACAGCTTCCGTTCAAAGCCAAACTCTCATGTTCAAAGCCAAAAGTATTGCGTTCCAATTTTCAATCAAAATTGCATCGGTCAGCACATTTTAATTTCACAACGAGATGCGACAGTTTCAGCATTAGCTTTTATTTTAAACAAAAATCAAAGTTCTAGAAGGTTAAAAAAGAAAAGCTTCTGACCGAGGTTCTTTGGAGAAGATTTTAGAATTAAGGAGCTGTCTTATTCGGATTGAAGCCGGGATCGGTCATAAGAAATAATCTTAAGTGAAAGTGTCTTGATGTATTATTGAGTTAGTGAATTAAGGTCTGCACCAATAAAGTAAAATCAAATTTAATTTACACATACCTTCATTTTTTAGAATAACAAACTCCTCATTACCATATTTTGAATATCGAAAAATCCTTTAACTCAGCAACTATTAATTTTATGATGAAAGATCAATTAAATATTACCACTTTTTAAAGCCCCACCTTATAAAAGTTCAGTTAACAGTCAGATCGAAAGGTTTCATTCCACTCTTTCTGAAATAATGCGATGCATTAAGACAAAACAAATCTAAAATACTTTCGAAGAATTATTAAATAGAGCCGTTTACGAATATAATTACACAATCCACTCCGTTACAAAGAAACGACCGTTAGAAATATTTTTTGGCAGAAACGTTACTACTGATCCAGAACAATATGAAAAAAGCAGACGCGATAATATGGAAAACCTCAAACAAAAGCAAAAAATTGACCTCGAAAGCCACAACAAATAAAGAAAAGACATAAAAACTTATTTATCAGGGCAAGAAATCTTTGTTAAACAAAATACAAAATTAGGCTCAAAATTATCTACACGCTTTAAAAAAGAAATTGTCAAGGAAAATAGAAATACAACCGTAGTTACTGAAGAAGTAATATTAAAGGAGATTAGGTCCGATACTCCAGAGGGAAACTTTTTGTCCACATTTGTTGTTCGCTTGGGGTTATCAGTCCGTTCGTGAGGGATTGGCCCATACCCCTGAAGAAGTCCAGAAGTCGATTTTTTTGTCATAAATTCTAAAAATAGAGTTACAGACCTAAAACTTTGCACATTGTATTTTTATAAAAAGATAATAATGTAAACAAAATTTTGAGTCTGTGCGACCACGCCTCCTATTGCCTCCCATACAAACCGATTTGTAGTATTATTATTATAAATGGCGTATGACGCTGAATTCAGACAATATATTTACATTTATTTCAGGAATGACTTAAATATCTATATATATATATATAACCCTTTTATCCTAAACATTATCTTCTTCTTCTTATAGTATTACAAAGCAGTCTTCGATCAGGTCCTCATCCGAATCACAATCAGATTGCAATTCGACTATTTTTCTTTGCGTGTGAGAGTCGGTCTCTTTTTGTAGATTTTATTGCGGGCTTCTGAAGCATTTTCACCTAAACATCCTAGTGGAACTAACGTCGAGTTATTTATTTGAAAACCGTGGACTAGAACTTTGTGAATCGTTGGTGACATTGGGTACCACGGGTATTTATGCATTTTCTGACAAAAAGTTGGAAATTTTTCAGAGTTTATATAAAAGTTACATAAAATTGCTATTAATATAATGTGAAAATTATTTAAAAGGGTTTTGTCAAAGCCTGTTATGAATGATAGTTGTTCACTATTTGCAAAAGCTCTTCTTGCCCTATTACCGTCATTGCTGTTCCCGCTATCATTCTGCTTTGGCACGCTTACTCGAAGACCCATATCATTCCACAATTTTTCTTGAATATATTTTTTCCGCGCACTCATTTTAATCTTGTCATCACCTTTTACATGCCATTTTTGTATTTCCATTTTGTATGATATATTCAGGACAAATTCTAGAAACCGAATCCAAGCATGTAGAGGGCTTAACCCAAATTTTAAAGCTTCAAGCTTAGCCGTAAAGATTTTGAATTGAAATCTTTGATTTCCATTACTTTTGTTGGGGTAACACCACAAATTGGACAACATTGAGTTGATCTATTGTTAGTTAGTACATTTAGTACTTTTCCGTCAATGAGTGTCATATGCATTTCAAAGGTAACTGTTATGTTATTAGCCTCATTCAGTGTATAATAAAACGGTTTTAGGTTACCTATTTGATAGTCAAACTGATTTTTTTCAATAAGTATATGATCAGAAGTTTCTTTTACAAATTGAATTTTTAGCGGCCTGCAAAATCGAATGGATTGCGGTGTTCTGTTAACCCAGATGTTTCGTTGAAATGAGTCAATCATTTTAATGGATATAACAGAAGTTACAAACAAAGGCTGATCTGAGACCTGAACGTCAGGTGTTTTTATTTCAATCTTCTGCTTGTATGGACTTCGTCCAGTTGATCCATCAAAGCCATAACTGCAAATTAATTTGAGTACAGAGCTATCCGGAGATTGCTTGAAAACATCAATTTGCATTTCAATTATTCGCTCTGCAGAATGATTCAATAGGTTTTTCAGTGATACTTGAGCATTAGTTTCTGTAACTTCTATACCCATCGGGCGACAATGCATTTTAGCTTGTATTACTTGATTGTAGCTCGGATAGAAGTCACTGTGATGATTTATATTCAAAACCCTACTGTTAACATATTGCTGTTTGGTTAAAGAATTTTCCAGAATGTAGGCTAGGCTTCATTTGGTTTGAGTGGAGTCGGTTTTCGGATTTGAAGATGCTTTCTTAATTCTGTTGGGTATTCAGCAGGTGTTGTAATTTCTTTAAGGGCCAAGGCCACGTTTTTATTACGTTCTTTCTTAGCAGAAACTGCTGCAGCATGCATAAGAAAAGTTGTGTTGTGCTCTTTTTCATTCGCAAGCTCAGATGCCAATTTCCTTTTCAATCGTGGTCCTGCGTTTGCATAAGACAAGGAACTGCGTCCGGTTTTTTGCGGTGTCTTATAGTTATCATTAATTGTAATTGATATTTTAAATGACATCCACTCTGTATGCTTTGACTAAAATCGTTCGACCATATAGTTGCATTTTGGTAGTCCTTTTTTTATAAATGTTTCAAAATTACTTGTTTTTTTATTGATTTCTAATTTTGTATCATCTTCGACGTGGTAATGGCTAATTTTTTTATAAATGCAATCTGACACAAAAGATATTTTGCGATTATTGCTGAGCCAAATATCGAACAGATCGCAATCACTCACAGCACTCAGTACACTCACAATAGAACCAAAGAAACGCCAACCAGATCAATAAATATGATCGGCTCAGCCTGGAAATACATCGCACGTAGCCCAGATCACGAGGATTTAGTAAAGATAGAAGAAAGTTTAACCCTCTAGTGTCCAAATTTTCTTTTCCAAAAAAAAAATTATTTTTGGATTCATTATGTATCAAAAGTGAATGTTTGTTTTAGAAAAACTTTTACTTTTGCATGGATCGAATTTATAGGACTATATCCTTGGACCGCCTAGAGGCGGCTTTGGGAAGGTAGGTTAACAAAAAATTAGGTAATCAATTCTTTTGTTTACACGTTTTATTATAAATTACTTAAAGAAAGGCTCCAAAAACAAATAAAACAACAATTAAAACTAAAGTTACTTAAATTCACAAAGCTTCAAATATTTGGGTACAAAAAGTTTGATTACTTATTTGTGATGAAAATCATAGAAACAGTCTTTTTTCTGGGAAAAGCACAGGTTTATATTACTTTTGCGGCAGACAATTTGAGTTTCCGATGTACAACCAGGAAGCTTACAGGTTTTTTTGTCAGCGCGTGATAAAAACATTGGAAAATGCTCGACTTTATCATAACGTACATCATTAATCGGAAGGAAAGTTTTCTTCCCTGTGCATTTATTTTCCTTTCCATCAACTTGTCGCGGGCGCCCGGGTCCTTTTGGCAGATAAGGAGTTTGTAGCATGCAAAGCACATTTGCAACCTCTGACCGGAAGTTTGGCAATTGGTATTTTGTGTTATTAGCGTCCGGCTGGTATATTCGGTGGAACAAAATGTAAGCGTTTACCATGGCTAAATCAAGCATATGTGTAAATAGTCGATTTGTATACTTGTTGCTCTTTACGGGAATTTTATATCGACCAATAAGTCCGTCCATTAAGTCGACACCACCCATGTGGCTGTTGTATTCGTGGATTACATTTGGGCAATTTTTGTCAACGTACTTTTTTTCGGAACGAACAAAACGTGAAACCTGATCTTTTGAATTCGTTTCATTCAGGAAAGGCTTTGTGCCCGCGTAAGTCGAAGCAAGCCGTACTGCCTTATTGTCCTTCCAAATCGTCAAAGACAGTTCGACTCCTG
The DNA here is from genome assembly GCA_018153365.1 of Drosophila fuyamai. Classification (NCBI taxonomy): domain Eukaryota; kingdom Metazoa; phylum Arthropoda; class Insecta; order Diptera; family Drosophilidae; genus Drosophila; species Drosophila fuyamai. The sequence continues at coordinate 19,420 of JAECXW010000103.1, forward strand.
ATACAGATCCACAAAATTCTGTAGAATATCCACGCACTTGTTTCTTGAGGTCGCTGTCAGATGGCAGCTTACAATTTGGAATGCGATTCGAGCGAATAGTTCCCAAAGAAAATATTCCCCGGGACTTGAGATATACAAGAAGCGGCAAAGAAGTATAATAATTGTCAAAGTAGATAATCTGGTTTTTAAAATCCGGAACATTGCGTGACAATCGAACAACTACATTTGCTGCCGCACCAAGATCTGGTGAGCCAGTTTGAACAACGTTGTCACCTGCTCCACAATATATCTCGAAATTATAGCAAAAGCCAGAAGAGTCACACAAATTGAAGAATTTCACTCCCCATTTGTGTGGTTTGTCTGGTAAATATTGTCTAAGAAAGGTCTTCATCTTTGTTGCACACATTTGTTCATCCACAGATAAGCGTTGGCGCATCGGAACTGACTGAAACTTCTCATTGAAGTGATTCACGAGCGGCCGTATTTTGTATAAAGGATCGTGGTCGGTAGAATCCTTGGAGGGCAACTTACTATTATCATTAAAATGCAAATTACCTCGTATTTTTTCAAAGCGATTTCTTGACATTGTGTTCTGAATTGTTCCAAATGCGTACTCCCCCCAATATGAACGGACATTTGGGTAGCGAAAAACTGACATATAAAATAAAATGCCAATAAATTTTCGAATTTCTAAATTGTTTGTAGAAAACGAAGTATTGACATCCTTTTGGGCAGCATACAAATTTGTTTGCTGCGTGATATGCTCAATTATAGTATCACTCAAAAAGAATTGAAAACACTTGAATGGCGTATCCAGATTTTTAAGTGCTCCGAGGTCAGGCTCATTAAAGGATATTGCAGATTTATCCATGACTAGGTTCGTTTGGCGCCACAACATCTTTTTGAAAAGCGGTGAGTTTGGGTCTATAGCCCAAACAGATCCTACACATTCAGCTATTGTGCTTGCTTTAACATGAGCAATATTTTGCTCAGCAGGCGCTTTGCGTTTGTGTTTCTGTGCTTGAGTTGAATTGGATGCAATCGAACTTGAGGGTGACAACAATTTTGCGAAAGGAGTAGGACTTCCGCTTGAAGTTACACAAATCTCTCTAGCCAACATAGAATCCGACATATATATAACTTTCTCAATCGCTTCTTCATCTTCCTCATTGACAGGACGCGCTGCCTCGCAAACATCATCGTCAAATCTTCCTCCAATTCTTCTTCTCCGTCCGTATCAATGTCAATATCAATTGAATTTAAAAAGTTTTCAATCTCCACGTCGAAAAGAGCTGTCTACTGAAGCAATTATTTGTACTTAAATATGTCATAGGTTGTTCCACTTTCAAACATACCTTATAATTTTTTTTTCCCGAATTGTCCCAAGACCGCCTCTAGACGGGATACCTTATAAAAGCTATAGAAAGCTAACGAAATTTTATTTTTAGTGTGGGTTTCGTTTTTTGAGTCCTTGAGACTATCAGCAACACGGTACAATTTTTTTTCCAGCAACAAACTTTTTATAATATTTAAAAAAAATATTTATATTTTGCACTTAATTTGCATATAATTATTTCGTCCGAGTTGCACAAAATTTTCTGCTTCAAATGACTACAGCAGCTTGTGCAAGCTCTAGAATGTATTCCAAACGCAACGAACTTAATTTTTGGACTTCCCCGAATTAGAAAAAACGCAAAACCGAGTCAAAAGGAATGAAAAGACTAAAACGGTGTTTTAAACCTTACCCGTCTAGAGGCGGTCTTGGGCACTAGCATTAAATAACAATGAGCAAAAAAAAAATAATAACTATCTTCAGGACAGAATTAATAACTTAACAACAATTTCTAACATGTTAGCAAACACCAATCGTTTTAGTAATGAAATTGCATCAAATTTACAAAATCAAATTAGACTAATAGAAGAAGAAATAGAAAACATTAAATTCGCAATACAATGGGTCAAAATTAATTCCAAAGAAATAATATCTCTTCCTTTTCCGTTGAAGAAACGTTAGAATTTGTTCATGTGTCTGTCTTAAAACGACTATTATTTACATGATCGAAATTCCCGAACTTTAACCATGCAACTACGAAAATCTTTTAATTAAACCTGTTATTAAGAACCAATACATTTAGATATTAACGAAATTTTAAAATATTAGCCTTACCCAAAAATTGTAATGCATCCAACCTTATTGAAAAACTAATACGGTTTTGTATTAATAAAAACGTGAAACTTGTGAACACAGGGAAAATTGATTTATTGGCGATGGCGTCGAAAAGGAGTATGCTCAGAACAATGTTCATATAACTGACATTTAATTTCAATATATAGACGCTTAAACCTAACTTAACGAAGGGGCGAGAGACGGGGCGAATTCGCAAGAGCGATTAAATCTTTATTGTGCTCCCGCTCCCGCTCCCGCCTTATTCTATTTAACAAATTTCAAAGCGCAAAGTGCGCGAACACCGCCCCCTCTGAAGAACCGCCGTCTTCAGCATGCCACAGGCAGCACCGCCAGCCTATGGACCGCTCGCCGATACGTCCCATCCTTCGTCTTCACGTCCGCCACTCGGACCTTGCCGTCAGCGCCGACGTGCACCGTCACGATCCGCCCGGTCATCCACTGCTGCGGCGGAAGGTTGGGCCGGAGGGGCCCACCGATCAGGACATGGCCTGGGCTTAGGGCTTCGCCGTCGTTGGGATCCGTGCTGATCGCTCCGAGGGGCCTGGAGTTGAGCACGGCCTCCACGCTGGTGAGGAGAGTTCCGAGCTCCTCCGCGGTCAGGATGTCTTCGCCGACCGTCCGAAGGAACAGGTGCTTTGCAGACTTCACACCTGCCTCCCAAAGTCCGCCGAAGTGAGGTGCTCTGGGCGGTATGAACGCAAACTCGCATCCTTTTTTTTATGCGAATGTTGCGATACCGCCCCCTGCTCCTCCAGACGGGCCCGGAACTCTCTCATGTGGCAATCGGCTCCGACGAAGTTCGTCGCGTTGACGCACCACACCTTCTCCGGAATCCCGCGTCGACTCACGAACCTTTGGAATGCCAACAAAAACGCTTCAGTGGTGAGGTCAGACACTAACTCTAAGTGGACCGCTTTAGACGCAAAAAACAAACAAACAATGCCACGTAGGATTTGTACGGTGGCTTACCACGGATACGTATTTTATTTCTGGCTTTAATTGGTCTGATCTTTACCTATGCATTAATATGTCCGATGCAGTTAATGTTTTTTACACTGCAATAAACTCATTTTTTAATTCCTGTGTTCCTTGGTACTATCCGTCAACTTCCAATAAATCACCTTAATTTAGCAAAGAGTTGACACACTTAAGAAATGTAAAGTCCAGACTTTTTAGGAAATATAAAAATACCGGTTCTCAATCTGTTTTTACTAGATATTTAAGTGCTCGGTCAAGATTTACCGTGCTTAATGCTCAGTGTTATAACAGTTACTTAAACCGTTGTAAGGTCCAGTTCTCTCAGGACCCGAAACAGTTTTATAATTTTGTTAACACCAAGCGTAAATCTAATTCTTTTCCTTCTTCGCTATCGTTCGAAAACAGGACGGCAACCACAGATCAGGCAATAGCCGATTTATTTGCCCAATTTTTTCAAACGACTTACTCTACTTTAGATTATTCATCACAGCCTTATTCTTACACCATATCCAAGTCAAACCTCATATTCTGTCCCACTTTAACAGAAAGCTCTCTTCTTTTGGATCTTCTTCGTATTAAACCTGTTTATTCGCCAGGGCCCGATGGTATTCCTGGGTGCGTGCTTAGGTATTGCGCTAAGGCCCTGTGCAAACCTCTTCACAAGTTGTTTACCTTATCTATAGAAACCTCCCGATTCCCAAATATATGGAAGGAATCATTTGTTATTCCTCTTTTCAAAAAAGGTAACAAGTTAGAAGCCAGTAACTACAGAGGTATTTCTAAGTTGTCAGCTATTCCTAAGCTTTTTGAAAAAATTATTACTCCTCATTTGCAGCACCTTTCCAGATCAATCATTTCTCCGTGTCAACACGGATTTATTAAACGTAGATCCACAATCACAAACCTTCTAGAGCTCACTTCATTTGTGATAAAAGGCTTCAATAGTAGTTTTCAAACAGACGTCATTTACACTGACTTTAGTAAAGCATTTGACTCTGTAAATCACTTACTTCTCATTCAAAAACTTGACCTTTTAGGTTTTCCAGTTGATCTGCTTAAATGGATTTCAAGTTATCTGAATGGCAGGTCACAAAGGGTCCTTTTTAAAAATTCAATTTCTGAAATTCTCCGTGTTACCTCCGGTGTCCCACAAGGGAGCCATCTGGGTCCGTTATTTTTTACATTATTTATTAATGATCTTCCCTCAATTATAAGTCATTCTCGCGTACTTATGTACGCAGATGATGTTAAGTTGTGCCTGCAGTATAAGGACATTTCCTGCCATTTAGACTTGCAATCCGATCTAGATAATTTTCAAAACTGGTGCCGAGATAATTTACTAAATTTAAACGGTTCCAAGTGCAAGCTGATGACTTTTTATCGGGCCAATCCGATATACGCGACTTACACGTTAAGTGGCAGCTCTTTGGATAGAATAACTCTTGTAAACGATCTTGGCGTTCTCTTGGACCCCAAACTAAAATTTTCTAATCACATTTCGTCAATGGTTAATAAAGCCAGTGGAGTGCTTGGATTTATTAAAAGGTGGTCAAAAGAATTCGATGATCCTTATTTGACTAAAACCTTATTTATTTCGCTAGTTCGTCCGATTCTGGAGTATGGGTCTCCGGTCTGGAGTCCACAATACGGAATACATATTGGTCGTATTGAATCTGTACAAAAAAACTTCCTTCTTTTTGCTTTACGGCGCCTAAACTGGGATGCAAATCTTATCTTACCTTCTTATTCTAGTAAACTTCTTTTGATTAATTTACCATCCCTAGCCAACCGTAGAACGATGCTTGGTACTATCTTTATATATAACCTTATATTGACTGCCCCGACTTGTTAAGTCGGCTAAACTTTTCTGTGCCAAGTAGATTAACTAGAAATTATATTCCCCTAACTTTAAATCATTGTAGATCTAACTATGCCTTGCATGAGCCTTTCAGAGTATTATGTTCTGACTATAATGGACTTTTTCCTGTAATATCAAATCTTGACTCTCTGCCGCTCCTAAAACGATTAATACTTGCTTCATAGGCACAAGATTGATCTAACTATTACTTTTTTCCCCGGACCTTTACCCTATCTCGCGTCTATCTTATCGCGAATCTTTCCGTACGATACACGGCTGCGCCCCTCGGTCGGTTGGGCGGGTAAGTGGGCCGTGAGACTCCGCGCGAAAAAAAAAAAAATATGACCTTAGCGGCTTTTGGACATCCTGCGCGATCTCTCCAAGCTGCATTAAACACCGAATCGCCAGATAGGGTGCTGGCGAAGTTCCATAAGTCACGGTGTTCAGCTTGAAGATTTTTAGAGACTCAGATGGATCTCGTCTCCACACTATGAGCTAAAAGTTTCGGTTAGCTTCGTCAACCATTACTTGACGATACATCTTTTTTACGTCTGCTGCAAGCGCAAACTTGTGCAGTCCGAATACAGCTCCTCTTGAATGGTGGGGCCAACCATCAAGATGTCATTCAACGCGACCGAATACCACTCTCAACTTTGTCGAGGTGCTTTGAGGTCGCAGCACGCATTGGAATGAAATAGTGCGAACTGTCTGGAATTTTATTGTTAGTGGAAGACATGTGACCCATGGCTTCATATTCTTCCATGAATTCCAGATACATCTTTTTTAAAGAAGGATCTTTGGATAATCTTCTTTCAAGCGACAAAAATCTACGTTTCGCAACTTAATATGATGAACCAAGAGTGTTTGGGTCAGATTTGAACGGCAAACGAACCGAAAATCTTAAGGACGACAATCTTTGAGTATTTTTCTCAAAGTGTGGCAGCTGAGATGTACCAACTTTTCAGCATTTCTTATTTTTTCTGAGGCACATCTCCCTGACACTATCCAGCCGAGAACTGTTTTCTGCAAAACGGGAAACTCAGGCCCTTGCTTTATCTGGCCGACTGACAATAGTTCAAAGAACGAGTCTGCGCCTATAAGCATGTCTATTTTTTGGGGCTTGAAGAAGAATGGATCTGCCAATTGAATATTTTAAGGCACCCTCCAGCCGCTGGTGTTCACCGTTTGATCCGGATGATAACCAGAAATATTTTTTTAATATGTAAAATTCGGACGACAATTGACTGCTACCCACTCGCGACTTGACTATCGTGTGTATTTTCTTGGTTGCTTGAGTATTAGTTCCACCAATGCCCCGCAAGCTCAAACACACGTCCTCTCTCTTAATCTGAAGTCTCTGAGCGAGCTCGTCGGTCACAAAATTTACTTGTGAACCAGAATCGAGCAACGCTCGAGCCAAAACTAATTCGCCACTTTTTGTTTGGACGCTCACGATGGCTGTGGCAAGAATAACTCTATCCGATGCAGTCGCATACAAAACATGCGAAGTGGATGGAGTATTCTGCAAGAGCGTGGGCTGAGGAGGAGGTGGCAACGCGAGATTTGATGACGAATAAATGTGCAGCAATGTGTGGTGTGAGGTCTTACACACCCTGCATCTCTTCGATTTGCATCTTTTTACCGCGTGGCCCTTACGGAGGCAGTTAATGCACAAGGGAGCCTTTTTTGCGAAATCGAATCTTTGCTGAACTGTTAGGGCAGCAAAAGCAGTGCAATTTCCTACTTGATGTTCTGCTGAGTTGCAAACCACACATACTTCGCGGTCGTCCATGGCAGCAACAAACGAAAAACTCCTGTTTCCATTCTTCTTTGGATAAGCCTGGCTCTGCTGAACAATTTTTGGCTTACACGTTTCTTCGGCAACCATATGCTGATAGCGCTTGTTCAGGGCCGACTCACACTTGCTCCAAAGAGGAAGCCAGGTATAATCTAATTGTTCTTCCCATTTTCTTTTAGTTCCTGCATCGACTTTGCCCATTACTAGATGGATGAGGATGGCATTCGTAATACGTTTGTCATCCCCAATGGACAAAAGAGAATCGTACAGCGCTGTGTCGAACAGGTTTCTCAAAGCGGTAGCTGATGGCTGGGCAATCTTTGGCAGATTAAACAGTGTCGATATATTGTCAAAGAAAATTAAACAATCATTATCGTACACCCGCCTTAGGCTAGCCAGAGCTTTTGAATAATTATCCGCGGTAACTTGGAATGCCCTGACTGTTCCTAGCGCGTCTCCAGCCAAACACGATATTAGATGGTTGAATTTTTCGATATCGTGCAGCGTGTCATCTTTGTCAACAAAAGTTTCGAAAAGGCTTATAAAATTTTTAAATTCGGAATGTTTTCCGCTGAAGGTTGGAAGAGCGACGCTCGGCAAACGGCATTGGGGTGTGAGATCCGCAAGAAGGTGAGCTGCGCACAACTCAAGGCGAGGCAAAGTTTTCGTCTTGAGGGGAGCTACTTTGGATTTTGCTGTCAATAAAGATACTTTAAAACCTTCAGCGGTACTAGTGCGAACGTAGATGCACGCTCCATATGCTCGCATGGAAGCGTCAGCAAAACCATGTATTTCTGCTGGGACTTTGGCGTCTGTATGAACGAATCGCGATAACTTGATCTTGGGCAGCTGCAACAGCGTTCCCTTAAAAGCTTCCCAAGCTGTCTGCAGTTGCATCGGCAGCGACACGTCCCAGTCTAACTTTCGAAGCCACAGTTCCTGCAACAACATTTTTGCTCTAGTCACTAGAGGACACAATAGGCCAAGCGGATCGAAAAGTCGGGCAGTCACCGACAGTATGTTTCGTTTTGTCGCACGAAGATCCAATAAAGAGTCATCCAACCGAAATTGAATGTAATCTTTACCCGGCAACCAAACCACGCCAAGGGTTTTAGTTACGTCTGAGTCTACCGTTAGCGGCATGACAGCGCTTTCAGATGCAGACAACTCTGAGCAGTTATAAAACCACTTTGCCAATTCAAATCCTGCCTCTTGCAATACCTGGGAAACTTCGTCTCGAAGGCTTAGCAGGTCCTCAACGCATCTGGCGCCAGTCAACAAATCGTCAACATAAAAGTCATTTTGAATAGTTCTAGGTGATTTTAATATACCTGGAGTTACTTGGTCCACTGAGGATGGATCGAATGTCTTACTACCTATAGCACAGCATGATTTTATTGATGGCCTGCTTGACATATCTCTATCTCAAGTAAACCATGTTCGAAATTCATTAGGTCGCCTACTTGATTTGTGTTTTGTATCAAATCCTGAAGGTGTGTTTTTGTGCAGAGTAGCACCACTCACGCAACCTGAAGATCCATATCACCCAACATTCGAACTTTCATTTGATACGGGTAGAGTTATAGAAGAAAAATCCAAACAAATACATTGTTTTCGCAAGGCAGACTTTCTGAGGCTAAATAATTTTATTTCTGGCTTTAATTGGTCTGAAATTTACCTATGCATTAATATGTCCGATGCAGTTAATGTTTTTTACACTGCAATAAACTCATTTTTTAATTCCTGTGTTCCGTGGTACTATCCGTCAACTTCCAATAAATCACCTTGGTTTAGCAAAGAGTTGACACACTTAAGAATTGTAAAGTCCAGACTTTTTAGGAAATATAAAAATACCGGTTCTCAATCTGTTTTTACTAGATATTTAAGTGCTCGGTCAAGATTTACCGTGCTTAATGCTCAGTGTTATAACAGTTACTTAAACCGTTGTAAGGTCCAGTTCTCTCAGGACCCGAAACAGTTTTATAATTTTGTTAACACCAAGCGTAAATCTAATTCTTTTCCTTACTCGCTATCGTTCGAAAACATGACGGCAACCACAGATCAGGCAATAGCCGATTTATTTGCCCAATTTTTTCAAACGACTTACTCTACTTTAGATTATTCATCACAGCCTTATTCTTACAACATATCCAAGTCAAACCTCATATTCTGTCCCACTTTAACAGAAAGCTCTCTTCTTTTGGATCTTCTTCGTATTAAACCTGTTTATTCGCCAGGGCCCGATGGTATTCCTGGGTGCGTGCTTAGGTATTGCGCTAAGGCCCTGTGCAAACCTCTTCACAAGTTGTTTACCTTATCTATAGAAACCTCCCAATTCCCAAATATTTGGAAGGAATCATTTGTTATTCCTCTTTTCAAAAAAGGTAACAAGTTAGAAGCCAGTAACTACAGAGGTATTTCTAAGTTGTCAGCTATTCCTAAGCTTTTTGAAAAAATTATTACTCCTCATTTGCAGCACCTTTCCAGATCAATCATTTCTCCGTGTCAACACGGATTTATTAAACGTAGATCCACAATCACAAACCTTCTAGAGCTCACTTCATTTGTAATAAAAGGCTTCAATAGTAGTTTTCAAACAGACGTCATTTACACTGACTTTAGTAAAGCATTTGACTCTGTAAATCACTTACTTCTCATTCAAAAACTTGACCTTTTAGGTTATCCAGTTGATCTGCTTAAATGGATTTCAAGTTATCTGAATGGCAGGTCACAAAGGGTCCTTTTTAAAAATTCAATTTCTGAAATTCTCCGTGTTACATCCGGTGTCCCACAAGGGAGCCATCTGGGTCCGTTATTTTTTACATTATTTATTAATGATCTTCCCTCAATTATAAGTCATTCTCGCGTACTTATGTACGCAGATGATGTTAAGTTGTGCCTGCAGTATAAGGACATTTCCTGCCATTTAGACTTGCAATCCGATCTAGATAATTTTCAAAACTGGTGCCGAGATAATTTACTAAATTTAAACGGTTCCAAGTGCAAGCTGATGACTTTTTATCGGGCCAATCCGATATACGCGACTTACACGTTAAGTGGCAGCTCTTTGGATGGAATAACTCTTGTAAACGATCTTGGCGTTGTCTTGGACCCCAAACTAAAATTTTCTAATCACATTTCGTCAATGGTTAATAAAGCCAGTGGAGTGCTTGGATTTATTAAAAGGTGGTCAAAAGAATTCGATGAATCTTATTTGACTAAAACTTTATTTATTTCGCTAGTCCGTCCGATTCTGGAGTATGGGTCTCCGGTCTGGAGTCCACAATACGGAATACATATTGGTCGTATTGAATCTGTACAAAAAAACTTCCTTCTTTTTGCTTTACGGCGCCTAAACTGGGATGCAAATCTTATCTTACCTTCTTATTCTAGTAGACTTCTTTTGATTAATTTACCATCCCTAGCCAACCGTAGAACGATGCTTGGTACTATCTTTATATACATATAACCTTATATTGACTGCCCCGACTTGTTAAGTCGGCTAAACTTTTCTGTGCCAAGTAGATTAACTAGAAATTATATTCCCCTAACTTTAAATCATTGTAGATCTAACTATGCCTTGCATGAGCCTTTCAGAGTATTATGTTCTGACTATAATGGACTTTTTCCTGTAATATCAAATCTTGACTCTCTGCCGCTCCTAAAACGATTAATACTTGCTTCATTGGCACAAGATTGATCTAACTATTACTTTTTTCCCCGGACCTTTACCCTATCTCGCGTCTATCTTATCGCGAATCTTTCCGTACGATACACGGCTGCGCCCCTCGGTCGGTTGGGCGGGTAAGTGGGCCGTGAGACTCCGCGCGAAAAAAAAAAAATATGACCTTAGCGGCTTTTGGACACGAATCCTGCGCGATCTCTCCAAGCTGCATTAAACACCGAATCGCCAGATAGGGTGCTGGCGAAGTTCCATAAGTCACGGTGTTCAGCTTGAAGATTTTTAGAGACTCAGATGGATCTCGTCTCCACACTATGAGCTAAAAGTTTCGGTTAGCTTCGTCAACCATTACTTGACGATACATCTTTTTTACGTTCGCTGCAAGCGCAAACTTGTGCAGTCCGAATACAGCTCCTCTTGAATGGTGGGGCCAACCATCAAGATGTCATTCAACGCGACCGAATACCACTCTCAACTTTGTCGAGGTGCTTTGAGGTCGCAGCACGCATTGGAATGAAATAGTGCGAACTGTCTGGAATTTTATTGTTAGTGGAAGACATGTGACCCATGGCTTAATATTCTTCCATGAATTCCAGATACATCTTTTTTAAAGAAGGATCTTTGGATAATCTTCTTTCAAGCGACAAAAATCTACGTTTCGCAACTTCATATGATGAACCAAGAGTGTTTGGGTCAGATTTGAACGGCAAACGAACCGAAAATCTTAAGGACGACAATCTTTGAGTATTTTTCTCAAAGTGTGGCAGCTGAGATGTACCAACTTTTCAGCATTTCTTATTTTTTCTGAGGCACATCTCCCTGACACTATTCAGCCGAGAACTGTTTTCTGCAAAACGGGAAACTCAGGCCCTTGCTTTATCTGGCCGACTGACAATAGTTCAAAGAACGAGTCTGCGCCTATAAGCATGTATATTTTTTGGGGCTTGAAGAAGAATGGATCTGCCAATTGAATATTTTAAGGCACCCTCCAGCCGCTGGTGTTCACCGTTTGATCCGGATGATAACCAGAAATATTTTTTAATATGTAAAATTCGGACGACAATTGACTGCTACCCACTCGCGACTTGACTATCGTGTGCATTTTCTTGGTTGCTTGAGTATTAGTTCTACCAATGCCCCGCAAGCTCAAACACACGTCCTCTCTCTTAATCTGAAGTCTCTGAGCGAGCTCGTCGGTCACAAAATTTACTTGTGAACCAGAATCGAGCAACGCTCGAGCCAAAACTAATTCGCCACTTTTTGTTTGGACGCTCACGATGGCTGTGGCAAGAATAACTCTATCCGATGCAGTCGCATACAAAACATGCGAAGTGGATGGAGTATTCTGCAAGAGCGTGGGCTGAGGAGGAGGTGGCAACGCGAGATTTGATGACGAATAAATGTGCAGCAATGTGTGGTGTGAGGTCTTACACACCCTGCATCTCTTCGATTTGCATCTTTTTACCGTGTGGCCCTTACGGAGGCAGTTAATGCACAAGGGAGCCTTTTTTGCGAAATCGAATCTTTGCTGAACTGTTAGGGCAGCAAAAGCAGTGCAATTTCCTACTTGATGTTCTGCTGAGTTGCAAACCACACTTACTTCGCGGTCGTCCATGGCAGCAACAAACGAAAAACTCCTGTTTCCATTCTTCTTTGGATAAGCCTGGCTCTGCTGAACAATTTTTGGCTTACACGCTTCTTCGGCAACCATATGCTGATAGCGCTTGTTCAGGGCCGACTCACACTTGCTCCAAAGAGGAAGCCAGGTATAATCTAATTGTTCTTCCCATTTTCTTTTAGTTCCTGCATCGACTTTGCCCATTACTAGATGGATGAGGATGGCATTCGTAATACGTTTGTCATCCCCAATGGACAAAAGAGAATCGTACAGCGCTGTAACTGTGTCGAACAGGTTTCTCAAGGCGGTAGCTGATGGCTGGGCAATCTTTAGCAGATTAAACAAGGTCGATATATTGTCAAAGAAAATTAAACAATCATTATCGTACACCCGCCTTAGGCTAGCCAGAGCTTTTGAATAATTATCCGCGGTAACTTGGAATGCCCTGACTGTTCCTAGCGCGTCTCCAGCCAAACACGATATTAGATGGTTGAATTTTTCGATATCTGCAGCGTGTCATCTTTGTCAACAAAAGTTTCGAAAAGGCTTATAAAATGCGCGTTGCCGGCGGAGCGGAATTGTCAACGCTCTTACGCTTTGTTTCCGCAATTAGAGAAATTAGCAACGATTTTGCTATAATCGCAGTCTCTTCGAGCTCTTCGCGGTTCTCATCATCTCCATCTTTCGCTTCAATTTTATTTTGTATAAGCGAAGCATTTTCGATGTGCGTATTTAGGATTTCTAATCGACATTCTAACTCAACCGTATTTAAAGAGAATCGACCCTCATTTAAATATCTTTGCGTTCGCTCAATACTCCTCATATATCCATCTCCTTGGTTTTTCAACTCTTCGATTTCTTGGCTGTTTCTTTCTGATTTTGGAATTTGGTGCCGAGATAATTTACTAAATTTAAACGGTTCCAAGTGCAAGCTGATGACTTTTTATCGGGCCAATCCGATATACGCGACTTACACGTTAAGTGGCAGCTCTTTGGATGGAATAACTCTTGTAAACGATCTTGGCGTTGTCTTGGACCCCAAACTAAAATTTTCTAATCACATTTCGTCAATGGTTAATAAAGCCAGTGGAGTGCTTGGATTTATTAAAAGGTGGTCAAAAGAATTCGATGAATCTTATTTGACTAAAACTTTATTTATTTCGCTAGTCCGTCCGATTCTGGAGTATGGGTCTCCGGTCTGGAGTCCACAATACGGAATACATATTGGTCGTATTGAATCTGTACAAAAAAACTTCCTTCTTTTTGCTTTACGGCGCCTAAACTGGGATGCAAATCTTATCTTACCTTCTTATTCTAGTAGACTTCTTTTGATTAATTTACCATCCCTAGCCAACCGTAGAACGATGCTTGGTACTATCTTTATATACATATAACCTTATATTGACTGCCCCGACTTGTTAAGTCGGCTAAACTTTTCTGTGCCAAGTAGATTAACTAGAAATTATATTCCCCTAACTTTAAATCATTGTAGATCTAACTATGCCTTGCATGAGCCTTTCAGAGTATTATGTTCTGACTATAATGGACTTTTTCCTGTAATATCAAATCTTGACTCTCTGCCGCTCCTAAAACGATTAATACTTGCTTCATTGGCACAAGATTGATCTAACTATTACTTTTTTCCCCGGACCTTTACCCTATCTCGCGTCTATCTTATCGCGAATCTTTCCGTACGATACACGGCTGCGCCCCTCGGTCGGTTGGGCGGGTAAGTGGGCCGTGAGACTCCGCGCGAAAAAAAAAAATATGACCTTAGCGGCTTTTGGACACGAATCCTGCGCGATCTCTCCAAGCTGCATTAAACACCGAATCGCCAGATAGGGTGCTGGCGAAGTTCCATAAGTCACGGTGTTCAGCTTGAAGATTTTTAGAGACTCAGATGGATCTCGTCTCCACACTATGAGCTAAAAGTTTCGGTTAGCTTCGTCAACCATTACTTGACGATACATCTTTTTTACGTTCGCTGCAAGCGCAAACTTGTGCAGTCCGAATATAGCTCCTCTTGAATGGTGGGGCCAACCATCAAGATGTCATTCAACGCGACCGAATACCACTCTCAACTTTGTCGAGGTGCTTTGAGGTCGCAGCACGCATTGGAATGAAATAGTGCGAACTGTCTGGAATTTTATTGTTAGTGTAAGACATGTGACCCATGGCTTAATATTCTTCCATGAATTCCAGATACATCTTTTTTAAAGAAGGATCTTTGGATAATCTTCTTTCAAGCGACAAAAATCTACGTTTCGCAACTTCATATGATGAACCAAGAGTGTTTGGGTTAGATTTGAACGGCAAACGAACCGAAAATCTTAAGGACGACAATCTTTGAGTATTTTTCTCAAAGTGTGGCAGCTGAGATGTACCAACTTTTCAGCATTTCTTATTTTTTCTGAGGCACATCTCCCTGACACTATTCAGCCGAGAACTGTTTTCTGCAAAACGGGAAACTCAGGCCCTTGCTTTATCTGGCCGACTGACAATAGTTCAAAGAAAGAGTCTGCGCCTATAAGCATGTATATTTTTTGGGGCTTGAAGAAGAATGGATCTGCCAATTGAATATTTTAAGGCACCCTCCAGCCGCTGGTGTTCACCGTTTGATCCGGATGATAACCAGAAATATTTTTTAATATGTAAAATTCGGACGACAATTGACTGCTACCCACTCGCGACTTGACTATCGTGTGTATTTTCTTGGTTGCTTGAGTATTAGTTCCACCAATGCCCCGCAAGCTCAAACACACGTCCTCTCTCTTAATCTGAAGTCTCTGAGCGAGCTCGTCGGTCACAAAATTTACTTGTGAACCAGAATCGAGCAACGCTCGAGCCAAAACTAATTCGCCACTTTTTGTTTGGACGCTCACGATGGCTGTGGCAAGAATAACTCTATCCGATGCAGTCGCATACAAAACATGCGAAGTGGATGGAGTATTCTGCAAGAGCGTGGGCTGAGGAGGAGGTGGCAACGCGAGATTTGATGACGAATAAATGTGCAGCAATGTGTGGTGTGAGGTCTTACACACCCTGCATCTCTTCGATTTGCATCTTTTTACCGTGTGGCCCTTACGGAGGCAGTTAATGCACAAGGGAGCCTTTTTTGCGAAATCGAATCTTTGCTGAACTGTTAGGGCAGCAAAAGCAGTGCAATTTCCTACTTGATGTTCTGCTGAGTTGCAAACCACACATACTTCGCGGTCGTCCATGGCAGCAACAAACGAAAAACTCCTGTTTCCATTCTTCTTTGGATAAGCCTGGCTCTGCTGAACAATTTTTGGCTTACACGCTTCTTCGGCAACCATATGCTGATAGCGCTTGTTCAGGGCCGACTCACACTTGCTCCAAAGAGGAAGCCAGGTATAATCTAATTGTTCTTCCCATTTTCTTTTAGTTCCTGCATCGACTTTGCCCATTACTAGATGGATGAGGATGGCATTCGTAATACGTTTGTCATCCCCAATGGACAAAAGAGAATCGTACAGCGCTGTAACTGTGTCGAACAGGTTTCTCAAGGCGGTAGCTGATGGCTGGGCAATCTTTGGCAGATTAAACAAGGTCGATATATTGTCAAAGAAAATTAAACAATCATTATCGTACACTCGCCTTAGGCTAGCCAGAGCTTTTGAATAATTATCCGCGGTAACTTGGAATGCCCTGACTGTTCCTAGCGCGTCTCCAGCCAAACACGATATTAGATGGTTGAATTTTTCGATATCGTGCAGCGTGTCATCTTTGTCAACAAAAGTTTCGAAAAGGCTTATAAAATGCGCGTTGCCGGCGGAGCGGAATTGTCAACGCTCTTACGCTTTGTTTCCGCAATTAGAGAAATTAGCAACGATTTTGCTATAATCGCAGTCTCTTCGAGCTCTTCGCGGTACTCATCATCTCCATCTTTCGCTTCAATTTTATTTTGTATAAGCGAAGCATTTTCGATGTGCGTATTTAGGATTTCTAATCGACATTCTAACTCAACCGTATTTAAAGAGAATCGACCCTCATTTAAATATCTTTGCGTTCGCTCAATACTCCTCATATATCCATCTCCTTGGTTTTTCAACTCTTCGATTTCTTGGCTGTTTCTTTCTGATTTTGGAATTTTTTTTTTATCGAAGACTTTTAAATTTTTTTTTTTTTTTTTTTTAATGTATGTAAGTGTGTAAAAAAAAAAAATTTTTGTTTTTTAAATTTATTAAATTTAAATAATAATAACCAACGAGAGGAATAAGCTGAACGCAAGCAGTGCAGGGGAGTTATTTAAATTGAAATAAGGAATTAAAGAATTACTTCAAGGAATCCTAATTTATTTTAATAATTCAATAATTATAATATGCCGAGCGCACGTAGTGTAGGGGAGCACACGGCAAACTCAAACACCAAAAAAACGAACAAACGTTTAGGCAGCATCAACGCTTGCACCGTTCCAGCGATCGAAAACGAAAACGACGAAAGAGAACTCGAAAGAACGGGCTGCGTTGTCTGTGTGCGTGTGTATGTGTGTACGGCTGGCGGTGCTCAACGCAATGCTAACGGAGGATGATGCACTGACCGATAACTAAGGGCAACGAATATATAAACCTGACGCTTAAAAGCGCGGGAAATGGCGAAGAGCGAGGGAAATTTGAAGAAAATGCGCGGCAGAAAATTTGCCGGGAATTTAATTCTGGAATTATAACTTTTCACAATTCTTAACTTTTTAATTTTTTGCAAAGATATAATTGGTGTTCACTACGACGAGAATTGGGGGAATTTTTATTTTTTAAATGCCGACAAATTTTTATTTGATTTTGGTCCAAAGCGATTCACTTATGTATGTATGTATAATTCGAAATATGTAAATATGTATTGATGTATATATCAGAATTATAATCGTTAGTACATGCAAGTTTTATTTATTTCTTGGTTAAAATACTCGCATATCTACCGAATTTTTCGCACGAATGCAAAAAGACACAGATTAACTTTCAACTTTAAACACTCTATACTTCCCTCTTTAAATCCATATCCCTTGGCGTAGGCAGCAACGACGAATTAACGTATGAATAAATTAAAGCAGCGACAACAACAACTTCAATGTTTAAAGCCGGCGCGATTTATTTAGTTTTAATTTTGTATTTTCACCAAAAATAACACTCGATTTCCACTGCAGATCACGTCGGGGTCACCATGAAAAACTAATACGGTTTTGTATTAATAAAAACGTGAAACTTGTGAACGCAGGGAAAATTGATTTATTGGCGACGAAAAGGAGTATGCTCAGAACGATGTTCATATAACAACAGACATTTAATTTCATTATATAGACGCTTAAACCTAACTTAACGAAGGGGCGAGAGACGGGGCGAATTCGCGAGAGCGATTAAATCTTTATTGTGCTCCCGCTCCCGCCTTTTACTATTTAACAAATTTCACAGCGCAAAGTGCGCGAACACTCATAAAAACTTGTAAAGAAGAAAACACAATTGACCTAAGAGAATTGAAATGTATTTCTAAATTAGTTTAGGGAAAGAAATCGATGTGTGACTATAGTAACTCGGACCACATAGAGCCAATAGAGGAACTAGACGATGGCGTAATAATTCTCAACGGCTTTGACGACAATGTAATAGCAGACAACACTACTCGCAACTTAAAAGGCACTTCAACGATACCATAAATATAAACGGAAAAACTACTACACGGAAAAAACAATAACAAGACCCGAAATACCACGAATCCAGATAACACCAGTAGAAGCCGAGCGTCTACAAATTCTGTCCTTAGAAGACTTAAAAGCCCTACACATCAAAAATAAGAGACACCTGCAAACATTAGAAAACAATACGACCTTAAACCGAATCACCAGTAATACTTTAGCATGTGTCATTGTTCTTGTTTTAATCACATTTAGAACCTGTTTCCAAAGAAAAGAAAAAGTAATTTTATAAGTTCAGGAAACACTTCCAAAAGTTCTAAATAACAAGACCAACACCATATCAACCCCAAAAACAATAATACTAGAATTTAATAACATTCCATATTTCTAACTCCTCTTGAGGTAAATAAGGATTTTGAGGAGGGAGAGTTAACAACAGCAATATATCTTTTTCCCCGAAAATATTGCAGCATTGTTAAGCACAAAAGTTACAACACAGTAAGAGCCAGCATAAGTTCAATAACATAAAGTTCAATAACATAAACACGAGCATCCAGTCAGCCGCAACAAAGTAAAATCAAAATCAATTTTGTCAACGCTACCAACGCCGCTGCCAGCGCCGCCGCCGCCAACAACACCAGCGCCGCTGCCGCCGAAGTCAACGTCGCTGCCCCAACCCATAGCTTAAATTAGAGATCGATAAGTAGAGTAGGGCTAGTTCCGATTTGAATCTCAAATATATAAACCATC
>JAECXW010000107.1:0-17762 GCA_018153365.1 Drosophila fuyamai
CATTTGAATACAACCATAATAATTAAATATATAACGGTGAATATGATTAATATACTTGTATACTTGTAGTTCGGTATTGACAAATGAAAGCAATCGCAATTTCCTTATTTAAAATCCTTATCGAGAATTAAAGTTGACTCTGTTGAGCACCTTGGCCAGCTGTTCCAAAGTCATCCGTTAGATGGCGCTATTGTATACGCCATTAAAGGCGGAACTGTAGGCGCTAGCCAGGCTTAAGTGTTTAATGGGTTTTTGGGCGTTGGAGTGGGCGTGTCAAACTTTTATTTGGCATATCGATAGGTATTGACGAAACAAATACATATCAAACAAAGTTTTTATAATAGCATCAAAACTGTGGTAACAGCTTGTGGCTTGTGGGCGTCAGAGGGGGCGTGGCACAATTTTGAAATTTTGAAACAAACTTGCGCTGCGTAGGAACTCCTAAAATCTACATGCAAAATGCCAATCTTCTATTATGAAAATTTTAATTGATATATATTAGTTTCGTCAATACCTATCGATTGGCCCAATAAAAGTTTGCCACGCCCACTCTAACGCCCAAAAATGCCCATTTCTCCACCTCGGTGGGCTGGGTGATCTTCGTCACACGATTTGCCACGAGCGTTGTCCAGTGGCACGCTGGATAATGCAACCAGGTAAGAACAATCGTAGAATCCGTCCAACAGTGCAGGTCGGACGACTGCGCGGGCATCTTCGGGAGAACGGCATTGGCCATTTTGGACAATAACAAGGCTCCGCACAACTCGAGCGGAGCGAGAGCGACTACGTTTTTACTGGGGCCACCCGCGTTTTTCCCGTGAGCAAGCTCACCATTACCGCGGACCCAGCCTCAACTCGGACGTAGCGAGGCGTCGCAGAAACCATGATGCTTAATTTTCAAATGTGGTCGGAAAGCGACCCCTCGGGGAATGTGGATCTGATCGAGAGCGGAGTAATCTTCCAGGAAGTCAACCCATCTTTGGCAAAAATCTCGAGAGAGGGCATCGTCCCATCCTAGATTTTTGAGCCAAATTTCCTGCATGAACATCTTTGCCCGAACTATGAAGGGGGCGAGCCAGCCCAAGGGATCAAATAGTTTGGCGATTTGAGATAGGACTTGACGCTTCGTGAACGTTGAACCCAAGGTCAATTCGGGAGGAATGAAGAAAAACTCGTCAGACGTCGCCTTCCACCGCACTCCGATAGTTTTATCCGTACTCTCTGCGTCGATTTCAAGGAAGTCCGCGCGAAAGAGATGGTCACTCTGGATGTTGGTCAATATGGCCTTGCTATTGGATGTCCATTTTCTAAGAGGGAATCCTGCTGAATCCAGGGCCCCCTGGAGCTCGCTGATAGCCGCTTGCGCTTCGGTTTTGGATTCTGCCCTGCGAGAACGTCGTCGACGTACATGTACCTCGACCCTTCGTTATCGGCCAGATGATCCAACGAGTCGTCGAGTCCGCAGGTAACTCGAATGGAGAAGGCGGACAAATTGCGGTGGGCCGCTGGAGATATGGGGCCTGTCAACATCCATCCAAAAATGGTTTCCTGGCCGAGAAGTGAACCGCAAATGTTAGCCCTGGCGTTGCCGAGGAGGATGGACGGAAGAATGTCGGCTCCTATCAAGACATCGATTTGGGAGCTCTCGAAGAACTTAGGATCCGCCAAGGGATGTCAGGAATTCCCTTAAGGAGATCTCGAGGGACTGGATACGGAGGCAGATTCCCGGCCAGCTGCGGAAGAACATAAGCTGAAGTTTCTAAATGCAGCCCGGGTCTGGAAGGCGATCGAATAGAAAAATGACAGAGTTTCGTGGACTGAGCGGCAATGGTTTGATTAAGACCAGAGACTTGGGCCTGGATAGTCTTGAATGGAAGTTTGACGAGGTTGAACAGCCTCTCCGTAATAAAGGTTGCCTCGGAACCAGAATCGATCAGGGCTCGCGCCTGGAAATTGCATCCTAAATGGCAAATGTTAATAAGGGCTGTGCCCAGTAAGACGGCTCTTGAGCCGGAACCGAAGCACACTTGCACATTAGAGTGATCCTCTGTGGGGCTCGTGGCTCTTGTAGTAGGAGCGGGTCGAGACCTGGATGGCGCAGACGGACTTGGAGCGGCCGCGAATGGATTACCGCGGTGCAGGAGGGTGTGATGACGGCTGTGGCACGTAAAGCAGCTATGGGCGCTAGTGCAATCCCGTTGGAGGTGCCCTCGTGCAAAACAGTTCAGGCAAAGCTGATTTTTCTTAATGTAGTCGGAGCGACTATTTACATCCATCTCAAGGAAACGCGGACATAAGCGAATAGGATGATTCTCTCTGGAGCAGAGATCGCACCCTCTTGGGGCTGGAGTCACTCTGGCCTCGTAGGAATTAAGCCCTCGCGCTGGGGCGCTCGCAGGTGTCGGCCTTGGCGAAAACTCACCCGAACTTCTAGGCCTGATGTCATCGATAGCCTCCAGAGTGCGATGACGCTCTGTCAAGAACGAGTCTAACTCACTCCATGTTGGAATCTCAGCCTTGTTGTGAATGGATTGCTCCCACATCGAAAGCGTGCTTTTGGGAAGCTTTAAAGAAACCATAAACACCAGGAGACAATCCCAAGTCTCGACTTGAATAGGGGACATCTCTAAGGCTGTCAGGCAACTTTGGATTTTGCCTTGCAGCTTTTTCAGAGCGGCTCAGCCCGTAGACGGCGGTGTTGGAACAGTGACAGAAGGCTAAATGGGCTGGGAGGCGGCTTTGTCTATTATGTCGTGAAGCTGGACTAAACATATCAAAAATATGGAGTAGCAGTAACTGTACTTGGATTCAAACACGGTCGAGGTGGCCATACTGTCGTCGGACGCGGAAAGAAGATCGAAACCTTTTCCCACAAGGCCCGGATTTGGTCCCGATGGACTTGGCACATGCCAGGGGAAAGTCGTTCTGGTTCAGCGGCGCTCGGAGTATGAATATCCGCTTGAAATTGGCTAACCCGGTCTGTTGTGGCAATACATTTTTTGAGGGCGATGTCTATCGCGGTTTGAGCCATCTTGGACACCGACCGAGAAAGCCTTGACGGGGGACCGGAGATAGTCTCGACGGACTCGTCGCTTTTTGCCCTTGGAATGGCAATGGCAGCCTTTGGTGTTAATTGAGACGGCCGCGGAGACGCGGATTGGGACCTGTCCAAACGGATAGATGGGATCGACCTCGGTTTCTTGTCGTCTCCCGTGGGCATTCTCGCACTCGAACTTTGCGGATCAGCTCTTGTCGACTGACCTGAGCAAGGGGCGTTTCGTTCAGAACGTAAGGATATTCACCGTTAAGCTCTCGGCGCGATCAGAGTCGCCAACGAGTTGGTCGTCGCTGCAAATGAACGCACGCAAAAGAAAAGAAAGCCACAGAGTAAGGTCACACTGTTAATTTTTGCGGAGTAGAAGCACAGTGCCATACACAACGAGAAGAATCGGTAAAAAATATTTGGAAATCGATGAAACTGTATTGATTGTTTATATATTTGTATATCTTGTTGCCAAATAATTTTATTGTATTTAGTTATGTATTTATTTATTTTTTTTGGTTTGAAAAATATCTTTGATCGCAAAAAAATCCGGAAAAACGCAATATATATAAATTAATTAATCCATTAAATAAATAAATTACTTTGCCGGAAATAATTAAATAATATTTATAATTTAAAAGTAATTATAATTATGAATTAATAATTTTTATAATTAAATAATAATTATAATTTTAAATGCTTATTTTTGAGCGGAGCTGGAACGGTGGAATTAAAAAACCTTGGCTTTGGTTCCGGAGAAATGTTCAGTGGGTTATGCCGTCGGCAGCGCAGTGCATGCGTGAGGGACGCGGGAGAGAGAGGAGGGAAAAAAAATCAACAACAATAATAACACAGCCGTTGGGGCGCTTAATTGCGGCAATTTGGAAAAAAAAACAATCACGGTCGCACCCGTGTGGATTTGAATTTATTTAATTTTAAGTTCCTGTATGGGGAGGCAGAAAATATATTTATGTAGATATGCATGCGTTTATGGATATGTGTATGTTCCTGTATGTATAGGCAGAAAATAGTTCTATATATGTATGTAGATATGGGCATGCATGTGTTTATGGATGTGTGTATGTTCCCGTATGTGGAGGCAGAAAATAGTTTTATGTTGATCTGGGCATGCATGCGTTTATGTGTAAGTGTATATCGGTACAGTAGAGCGTCGAAGAGTGGACTGTATTTGAAGTGACGGAACAGATGAATTGCACTGCACTATGTACACAAGTTGTCACGCGCGTGTATGAGTATGTCTGGATGCACATATGCCTTGACCGTTGGCAAGTTGATGTACAACGGGGAACGAAAAGGAAAACGGCAATGAGTATGGCGACGCACACAAAGCGAAGACGGATAGAAAATTTTTTGGAATCGAAGGAATGTAAAATTTCTCGACCGCCGTTGTGTCGGGAAAACTCGGACGTGGATTTGACACGAAAAAAATTGATCTTACTGCAGTGTGAACGAAATTCAATGTTCGAAATGTTTTTATGGAAAAATCACAGGAGCTGCTGGTCGAATGGCAGAAGGATACCCTTATCGAATATCGGCTCGAATAGACCAAAATGTTGTAGGGGGGCGATCCTTCCAGAAAGAAGAATTGGTTGGCAGAAATAATTCCCACGGCACAAACGCAAAGAAGAATTGGTTGGCAGAAATAATTCCCACGGCGCAAACGCAGAGGAAGACAAAAAAAATGATGAAGTCGGGGGCTTCGTGGTATTATTCAGTGTGTGTTTTATTCGGCTGCGTACATAAGACTAATTAAAACTAAAAACTAAAACAGCGCTCCCGCCCGCTTTACACCGTTGAAGCGGGAGCGGGAGAGCGGCAACGGCCGTCTGAGGAGTTCGGATGCGAAACCCGAAGCTCGCACTCTGGAGTGCAGACGTTGCGAGAAGCGAGCGAGGGAGCGCAAGAGGGGCGAGAGCGAAAGCTCGGAGAGCTCAGTGAACAGCGCCGATGCAGTGGGCCACTGATCTAAACACATGGTCTTGATTAACTTCAAGTCCCCCATCAGTTCCCAATTTTCATTAAGTTTTTACCAAGTTATATATAAATTTGCTTTATATTATTTATTTATTGATAAACATAGGTAAATAAATAAATTGTTACTTCATTTATTGTTACTTGTATAATTGTATTGTTACTGTATTGTTACTTGTTAATTGTATTGTTACTTGACTTTCTTAACAAAACATTTGCCGGCCTTGCCTTCGGTTGGCAGGCCGGCTGCTCGGTAAACTTTCTTTTTTTTATGATGCCACGACTGTGACCGTTTTTACCGCCAAGTGGATTAGTAAGAATGCTGCCGATAAAGAACGCTTTACTCAGGTAAATAACCTAGGGAAAAGACGAAATCTTGACATACTCGGAGGTAGTAATATAAATATCTCATCGCTGCCAAACACTGTTGGCGACCAAAAACGTTAAGCTGTAGCCTCTGGCATGACCATACGATCACATTCTTCAATGCAAGAAGACTCTACTTACTTAGGAAAGAACAATAGCTTTGCTATTTTGTTTGACAATGATGATACAATGACTTCCCCTTATATTATTGATTCAATCAGCTCCTCCGAACTTGGTCATGGATTGTCTGAGCCTGTTGAAGCTCACTTGCATTCGGTGTCCCCACGCAATACCTCTTCTCAAGCTAAAACCTCCCTTCCTTTTGAGGGAGTCACTGATTTTAGGCTACTAATTGCCTTACTATCTTCTGTGACCAACGGTTTTCGCCTCAAGACGATCGGTAAATCTTCCTGTAGGGTTACTGTGGATGACGGCCTTTCAAGGATAATGGAATTCCTGTCAGCACTTTTCCGTTTAAAAATGAACGAGCCTTTCGAATCGTCATGAAGGGACTTCACGCTTCGACTGAAATAGCCGAAATTATTGCGAAACTTTAAGCTCTGGGACACAACCCTCGGAATGTATTCAACCCCCCTGGTGAAAATAGAAAGGCGAACCGGGATATATTCTTTGTTGAACTGGAACCAGCTAGAAACAACAAAAATGTATATGATATCCATACAATTGACTACCAGGTGGTTAACATGGAACCGCAGCTTCAGAGAAAGGGTCCTTTAAGGTGTTTCCGATGTCAAGAATTTGGACATTCTAAAAATTTTTGCTTACTCTTGCCAAAGTTTGCCAGATGTGCTGGTGACCATGAGAAAAAAAACAAGAAGAGGTGCTTGGCCATAAATGAGGAACAACTCAAGTGCATTTACTGTGGTTCTAATCATAGTGCGTCCTCCTATTGAAAGACGTAAGCCGAATGGTTCTGTAGATCGTAGACCCATTCAAAACGTACTTTTAAGCCTGCCATGCTCCCGGCTCTAAATGCTTGGTTTACTACGCGTTTTTCTGCATCCTCATGTCAGACTTCGCCAGCGTCTAATTCACATCCAAGTGAAAAGATTGGACAACATTCTCAGGACAGGCTTCTGGAATTTATTAATGGATTAAGGAAGTAACAAGAGGCTGCTGCGATAGCCCAAGCGGCTGCAATTAATAAGTTGTTGTTACGCTTTGATCAAATGATGTCAGTAAAGACGACCACACTACAAATGTTACAGAGTGTGATTTCTTAGCACGCCATTCTATGAGGGTCAACGCATTGCGATGACTAATTACGGTATAAATATCGTTATTTGGAACGCCAACAACTTAGTTGGCAACTAGAGATTGAGCAACCTCCTTCAGGAACGCAAGGTTGACATTTTTATGATCTCAGAGACACATTTTACCAGCCGTTCATCCTTCAACCATATGCTGTATATGCTCTGCCAACCATCCTGATGATCGACATCGTGGTGGTGCTGCTGTCATCGTCAAATCCTGTTTAGATTATCACCTAAGCGCCACAATATCGGAGCCTCACCTACAGGCAGTTGCCATAAGTTTGTTTACTGGGTTGGGAGAATTTCATTTGGTGCTATCTACTGTCCATCTGGTCACCACCTTTCTTGGATGACTGAGGAATATCAGCGTCTTTTTGGCTCTGTAGGTAGCCGCTTTCCCATTGGAGGGGATTGGAATGCGCACCACTGTTTCTGGGGTGCAGGCAATCATGCCTTCGGGAAAACACCCTGATGTCAGTTATTGCTGACTCAAGTGTGCAAATTTTGGTTACTGGCGGACCCACTCATTTTCCTCGGATCAATGACCTCCTCCCGACGGCCATTGATTTTGCAGTGTACAAAGGCATCCCGTGTAACCACCTTACAATCTCAGAGTGCCCGGGACTTTCCTCTGATCATATTCCGCTCCTCATATATTTTTGCGTGGCTGCCTATACGATCGTCACCAACTCCAGGCTTCTTCCTCGGGGTTCGGATCTAAAAAAGATTTAGTGCGCAACTTACTGCTCTGACTCAGGAACAACCTTCTCTTCTTTCTGTGGACGACGTAGATTCCTTTGCTGAGGTCTTAGTTGTACAAATCCATCAAGTTGCCCCTCCTCCTTGAAGTATACCTATTCCTCTTCCATCTTGGGCATATTCACAATCAGAAATTGCTGCCTTGAGGTCTGGATGAGGACGAGGTATACCATCGATATGGCAAGGTGGAAGGCTACTGTGTCAGGCCCACAGTGATTCCGAGATTGCTATAGTATTTGCTGATGATCTTGAAAATCGCTTTACTCCATTTGAATTTGCAACAAGCGAAGAAGTCCAGACATCAATCTCTAGGTTAGGGCTTTCATTTGGCCCTCCTGTTACTATTCGTCCAGTAGACGAAGATGAGGTACGTGGTCATATAAAGCGACTGGTTACTACTAAAGCTCCTGGTATGGACGCGATTGATGGCAAAGTACCAAAGGCTCTGCCTAGCTCTGTCATTGCACAGCTCTGTCTCCTCTTTAATGCTTGCTTGGACCTTGGTCATTTTCCACCACCTTTTTTTTTTTATTCATAAATTACATACATAGACAAAAATTAAATATACATATGATATCCCGACTTGCGGGGCTGCCGTGAAGCATTGCTTCGCATGGTTGGCTGGCCTGTTTAGGGCCTCTCGTTCCTTATGCATTCTAGCCGCCTCAGTTCCGTCATGACTTCCGCAGCCAGACTGCATACAGCTGTCCATTTATCCTGACTCTCCAGCATACTAGGTACAAGTCCATCTACTGTGATCGGAGTCCCCGGGATTTGTTCAGCTCTTAGGCGTTCTTCTCCGAACCTCACACAAGTGGTTAGTGCGTGTTCGGCATTTTCCACTGTTCCGCAGGCATCGCAGATTGGGCTTGTCTCGTGGCCAAAGCGATGTAAATACTCCTTAAAGCATCCATGGCCGCTCAGCACCTGTGTCAGATGGAACGTTAGTTCGCCGTATGGTCTGTTTACCCAAGCCGCTATATTGGGGATGAGTCGGTGCGTCCACCGGCCGGTTTCTGCCCTATCCCATCTTTGCTGTCAGTTTTCAAGGGACTTTGTTCTTGACCTTAGTTTTTCAAAGCGGTGGTCCGCCTGTGTATCAGCTACTTTTCTCGCTCAAAAGTTCTCCTTGGCCTCCATAACTGCGAGCTCGACTGGTGTTATTCCACTGGTGACCAGAATGGCCTCCGTAGCGACCGTGCGGAAGGCGGGGGCTACCCTAAGAGCTCCTATTCTGTAGTCCGACTCTATTCCCTTTGTGTAGCTCTTTTTTGTTGTCGCCTAGCGCCATATTGGTTCTGCATACATGATGGACGACTTTGCTACGTTAAACAGTAGCTTCCGGCTCGTGGATTATGGGCCTCTATGGTTAAGCATCACTTGGGACACTGCCATCGTAACTCCGCGTGCCCTCTTATGAGTCGCCTGCAGGTGCTTCCTGAAGGACAGCCAGGTGTCCAGCATGACCTCTAGGTATTTTATAGCCCTTTTCGTCTCCACTTCGGCTCCGCCCACAGTGATTCGTGCCGTTTCCACTTTTTTCCTGCTGCTGAAGAGTACCGCCTCGGTTTTCTGTTCAAATCCCGCGAACAATCGCATGCAGGTACTTTGGGATCTTCGGCATCCCGATTGAGGCCATTATTCTGCTCCAGGATGCCGAGTTAAAGGCGTTTTTGATGTCCAGATTTGCCACCAAACAGTATTGTTTGTTTCCTCCCAGCCATCTTTTGCCTTCTATGGCCTACCTGGCTATGCGGTCCACAGCTTCCAGTGCATCTAGGGTTGAGCGAGCCTTTCTAAAGCCATACTGACTTTCTGAGAGCCCTCCGGCAGCCTCTATTGCCTCTCCGAGTCCTGCACTGACAATACCTTCCAGTATTTTGCCGGCTGTGTCTAGAAGGCAAATGGGCCTATATGCCGACGGTTCATCCTTGTCTTTTCCTGGCTTTGGTATAAGCATCAGCTTTTTCTGTTTCCACCGTTCTGGGAAGCAGGTTTGGGTCAGGCACTTAGTGTATGCACTGGCAAAAGTGCTCGGGATCCCATCTGGCCCTGGTGCCTTGTTGTTTGGTACCTTCTGGGCTATGTTGTCCAGAAAAGGTGCCTTATGATCTCTCCCAGTTTCTCAGAGTCTGTTGGGGTCACGTTTCTAACTGCGATGGTTTTTTTCATGACCACCTTGTCGGCCTTTCCCCATAAGTCGTTTTCTGCTTCATCGCAAAGTTGCAGGAAGCACAGCTTTTTGCTGCTTTTTATTTCTCGCTTTAGGATCTTCCTCTTTTGGGTGAAAACTTCCCTAGCGCTTATGCATTCACGGCGTGCCTCCTCAATCGCTTGGTTCCACCAGTAGACTGGCTTGCGCCCCTTGAAGCTTTTACTGCGATGCATGCTGGCGTCGCAGGCTTCCTTGACCTTTTCCATCAATGCCCACTCCGTTGACCACGCATTGAAGTCCCCAGCAATAATCGCAGTCGAGTGTGTTCTTATGTCGTTTGCCAGGCTGTCTATCGTCTCGCTAAACTCCTCTAGTGTCCAGCTGGGTGGAAGGTAGCAGCTAAAAACCCAAAGGTCTTTTAGCTTCGCCCTTACGTTGCCTTTTGATGCTTTCACGCATGCTAGATGTTGGGCCGGTTGCCCACATGTCCAGATTGCTGCTTTTCCCAATTGTAGGGTTCACTCAGAATTGCCAGGTCTTTTTTGAGCTCGGGAATTGTTTTTGTGAGAAGGTCCTGGGCCACCCTGCAGTGGTTAAGGCTTAGCTGCATGACCCTTAACATCTTTGTTCAATAAATGGGTTTAATCCGGCAGATCACCCATCCAATCCTTATTTTCCCCAAGTTTACCAACTTGTTCGCTGTGGGTGTTGGCAACAATAGTGTGGCTATCTGCAGGCCGTTTCGGTAGCTCTCAGCGATTTTACGGCCTCCTCAGAAAGAATGGTATCGCCTAGCTTACTATTTAGAGCCTCCACTATCTCCTCCTTGGTTGTGACTTCATCTAAGTCCATGACCTCAAGTCTAGTTTGGTCGGTCAGGGCCCTGAGCTGCCTTTTTGAATTTTCCTTCCCATCACCTTGGAAACGAGCATTAGTCACAATGGTGGCAAAAAAAAAAGGAAAAGACCCATGTTGCCCGGAATCTTATAGGCCTATAAGTTTGCTGTCCACTTTCTCCAAGATTTTTGAGCGGATAATGTTTGTTAGACTTCTAGCTATTAACGCCTTTGAGGACGCAGATATTCGTGGGCATTGTTCTGGACTTCGCCCATTGCGTGCTGGTGTCCCGCAGGGAAGCGTCCTTGGTCCGGTCCTGTATACAATTTACACTTCGGATCTTCACATATGCAGATAACACTGCATTTCTTGTAGCAGGCACCACCACGTCTGCCTCCCGACATGTCCAGACATTCTTGGACGAGTTTGAGTGCTGGGCCTCTCGATGGAACATTTCGCTTAATGTTGACAAAACGCAGCATGCCACATTTGCTCTCCGCCCTGGCTGTTCACGTAGCCTTTACATTGGCTTTACAATAGGCTCAAGCACGAAGATAAGGTGACGTACCTCTGAGTTACCTTAGACCGTCGCCTTTGGGGTAAGGGACAAATTGATCGAGTTTGTGTATCAGCAAGAACAAAACTTGACGAAATGGACTGGCTTTTTTTTTAAGGCCATTGTTCTTCCAACTTTAAACTGGAGAATCACATGCTGGGGCACTGCCTGTGATTCGTCACTAAAAAGGGTACAAACGTGCATCTCAGGAGGATGCTGGGGGTGAAGTAGCACCATTATATAGAAAACCGAGTTATGTTCCAGGACACGGGAGTGCCGATGGTAACGGGAATGATTTGTAAATCCTCAAATCGATACCGGGAACGTCTGCTCTCACATGCAAACTGTCTGGCAAGACATCTTGCAACACCACTGGGTCGACGGCGTCTCCGCAGACGACACCCGGCAGACGACACCCGGCAGACTTATGGATTCTCGGCCGTGACAGACACGGTCGTCTTCTGTCACAACACATCTTGATTAGCTTTTGGCCGGCTATGACCACACCTGATTTGCCCAAGAATGGAGCACCTTCTACCCGCTTTTTTGGGATCTTTAGAAATAATTTGTCAATATTCGAAAACAAGGTCCTTGTGTAGCGTGTTCTAAAATCTAGAAAAAAAAATTCTTAATTTGGGTTTTATGTCAGAAGGCAAGAGTCCCTGAGTTCGAGCGTTCAGGCTAGGCACGGACATCTGACAATTGTTCTTATTTGTAGGTTGCTTAAACTGAATAAATCGTGTCTTTTCATTAGATGCAGCTGCGGCAGCTGGTTTTTTGGACCAACCATATAAAAATTTCTCACTCGTGGTTTCTCGTGTACTGAATTGATTTGCGTCGGAATATCCCCTCTTTTAAATTTTTGGGTTTTTGAATTCCATTTCCTAGTGTGTTTGGTCGAAATCTAGCTGGGATTATACCAGGCTTTACCTCGAATTCTTTAGTATTAAATACTTCGCAGTCGACCTGCATCAACTTTATATTCCCGTTTATCCCAGGATTTTCTAACGGGAGTATTAACGACATTTTTGGTCGTCCACTATTATTTTAATTCAATGCTGGAAGAAGTGTGTGATCCATATTAAAGGAAAGTACATGAAAAGTATCATCTTTTCGTTGAATGACACTAATCAAATTAATTTGTTCGCATTTATTGTAAGTTTTTTTTTATTTAATTTTCTCTGTTTGATTTCTTCTAGAGCACAACAATTTTTACTACCTAACTTTCATCACACTTGAACTCACTGGGGAGTGAACCCGACTATGGTAGAACTAGCTAGTTTCGTCCTCACGTCACCCCAGACTCATCAGCTATCTACGGGATTGAAGCAGAGCGTCAGAAACTTCCCAATGTTACGATCATAGAAACTTTTGGAAGTTGTGAGTTGCCAAACTTCATTGGTTTTAACATAGGTGGAGTTCTGTCAGTGTATGTTAATCAACAATTCCACATTTATCTAAAAACAGGGTTTGTAAAATAGCACACAAATCAGGAAATATACAAGGTGATTTAGAACTAGGTAAATAAACTTTATTTGCATATTATTTAATTTACTGGTAACAAATAATAGTACATAATAAAGTCGGATAAAAGCTTTTCCAAGAGTTTTTGGTCATGCCCTCTGAACGTAGCAGTAGTTCTCTAATTCTATCTATGCATATCTTTTCAGGTCGCTGCCGCACATTCCCGTTTTAACCTTTTTATACCCTTGCAGAGGGTATTATAATTTTGGGCAGAAGTTTGTAACGCAGTGAAGAGAACGTTTTCGACTCCATAAAATATATATGTATAATCTTGATCAGCATCAATAGGGAAGTCGATATAGCCATGTCCGTCTGTCCGTCTGTTTCAATACCTTTTGCGAGTTCAACTTAAAAGCTATAGATCTGAAACTTTTACAGTCGTCCTAAAACATTTGTACGCAGATCAAGTTTGAAAAACGCCACGATCGGACGTCTATATCCTTTAGCTCCCATTGGACCAATCGGATATACCTTGTAAGAAATGGTGATTTTTCGCGCAGTGTAAAAGCTATTGACAATAATCTTTACAAATTGTATTTTAAAAGCGCATGCTGATCGTACGACTTTATCCTATAGCTTCCATAGGAACAATAGGATGAAATTTAATGATTTTCAGGATATTTCGCGCAGTATATAAGATATTGTCATGAATATTTCCAAATCATATTTCGTATGTATACCTTAATCAGTGTTAAAGCGCTTGCCGATCGGACGTCTATATCCTATACCTTCCATTGGAACAATTGGGAGAAATCGGTTAAAAATTATTGATGTTCAGGATATTTGACGCAGTATATAAACTCTTGACATGAATCTTTCCAAATAGTATGTTTTATGCATACCTTGATCAGAGTAAAAGCGCGTGCCGATCGGACGTCTATATCCTATAGCTTACATAGGACCAATTCGGTGAAATCGGTTAAAAATTAATTATTTTCAGGATATTTGACGCACTATATAAGCTATTGACATGAATGTTTCCAAATCGTATTTTTTATGCAACAATTAGGTGAAATCGTTTTAAAATTAATGATTTTCAGCATATTTGACGCAGTATATAAATTCTTGACATCAATCTTTCCAAATCGTACTTTTTATGCATACCTTGATCAGGGTAAAAGCGCGTGCCGATCGGACGTCTATATCCTATAGCTTACATAGGAATTAGGTGAAATGGGTAAAAATTAATAATGTTCAGGATATTTGACCCAGTATAAAAGCTATTAACATGAATCTTTCCAAATTGTATTTTTATACCCTTGCAGAGGGTATTATAATTTCAGTCAAAAGTTTGCAACGCAGAGAAGGAGACATTTCCGACCCTATAAAGTATATATATTCTTGATCAGCATCACCAGGAGAGTCGATCTAGCCATGTCCGTCTGTCCGTCCGTATGTCCGTCTGTCCGTCTGTCCGTCCGTTTCTACGCAAACTAGTCCCTCAGTTTTAAAGCTATCTGCTTGAAACTTTCGCAAAACTTGTCTTTCTATTGCACGTAGTATATAAGTCGGAACGAGCCGGATCGGGCGACTATATCATATAGCTGCCATATAACTGAACGATCGGAAAAGCCATAACTTTGGTGTTTTTAAAGATAAGAAGTTGGGATTTTCTATGGGTTTTATTTTTGGCCAATCAATCCGACATACCGAATTTCATAAGGATCGGCCGACTATATCCTATAGCTTCTATATAACTGATTGATCGGTAATGCCATAACTTTGGGATTTGTAAAGTTAGGAAGTTGGGATTTTCTATGGCTTTTATATTTGGCCAATCAATCTGACCTACCAAATTTCATAAGGATCGGCCGACTATATCCTATAGCCGCCACTTAACTGAACGATTGGAAATGCCATAACTTTGGTGTTTTTAAAGTTAAAAAGTTGGGATTTTTTATGAGTGTTAGGAATGCATCAAATAAATGAGTTTGGAGAATATAAATCGGAATATTCTGCAAGGGTATTTCAACTTCGGCTCCGCCCGAAGTTAGCTTTCCTTTCTTGTTTTGCATACCTTGACCAGGGTAAACGCGCGTGCCGATCAGACGACTATATCCTATAGCTCCCATAGGAACAAGAGGGTGAAATCGGTTTAAATTTA
The DNA here is from genome assembly GCA_018153365.1 of Drosophila fuyamai. Lineage (NCBI taxonomy): Eukaryota > Metazoa > Arthropoda > Insecta > Diptera > Drosophilidae > Drosophila > Drosophila fuyamai. Next base: position 14,611 of record JAECXW010000107.1, read on the forward strand.
ATGATTTTCAGGATATTTAGCGCAGTATAAAAGCTATTAACATGAATCTTTCCGTTTCGTAGTTTTTTATGCATACCTTGATCAGGGTAAAAGGCCGTGCCTTGTTGTTGATAATAAATCAAAATATCAATATATCGATATTTTTTTTCTAAAAATGATATATTTAAATCGTGATTTTTTGTTTGCCCAAATATCGGATTTCCGATATATTTTTTTGATATTTTTTGATAATTTAGTTTTTGGTCACCCTGAGTTTGACGCACTATATAAGCTATTGACATGAATCTTTCCAAATCGTATTTTTTATGCATACCTTGATTAGGGTAAAAGCGCGTGCCGATCAGACGTCTAATCCTATATCTCCCATAGGAACAATATGGTGAAATCGGTTAAAACGTAATGCTTTTCAGGATATTTGACGCAGTATATAAGCTCTTGACATGAATCGTTCCAAATCGTATTTTTTATGCATACCTTGATTAGGGTAAAAGCGTGTGCCGATCAGACGTCTAATCCTATATCTCCCATAGGAACAATATGGTGAAATCGGTTAAAATGTAATGCTTTTCAGGATATTTGACGCAGTATATAAACTCTTGACATGAATCTTTCCAAATCGTATTCTTTATGCATACGTTGATCAGGGTAAAAGCGCGTTCCGATCGGACGTCTATATCCTATAGCTTACATAGGAACAATTGGGTAAAATCGGTTAAAAATTAATAATTTTTAGGATATTTGACGCAGTATATAAACTCTTGACATGAATCGTTCCAAATCGTATTTTTTATGCATACCTTGATTAGGGTAAAAGCGCGTGCCGATCAGACGTCTAATCCTATATCTCCCATAGGAACAATATGGTGAAATCCGTTAAAATGTAATGCTTTTCAGGATATTTGACGCAGTATATAAACTCTTGACATGAATCTTTCCAAATCGTATTTTTTATGCATACCTCGATCAGGGTAAAGGCGCGTGCCGATCGTACGTTTATATCATATGGCTTACATTGGAACAATTGGGTAAAATCGGTTAAAAATTAATGATGTTCAGGATATTTGACGCAGTATATAAGCTATTGACATGAATCTTTCCAAATCGTATTTTTTATGCATATCTTGATCAGGGTAAAGGCGCGTGCCGATTGGACGTCTATATCCTATAGCTTACATAGGAACAATTCGGTGAAATCGGTAAAAATGTAATGATTTTCAGGGTATTTCGCGCAGTATAAAAGCTATTTACATGAATCTATCCGTATCGTAGTTTTTTATGCATACCATGATCAGGGTAAAAGCTCGTGCCGATCGGACGTCTATATCCTACAGCTTCCCTAGGAATAATAGGGTGAAATCGGTAAAAAAAAATTAATTATTTTCAGGATATTTGACGCAGTATATAAGCTATTGACATGAATCTTTCCAAATCGTATTTTTTATGCATATCTTGATCAGGGTAAAGGCGCGTGCCGATTGGACGTCTATATCTTATAGCTTACATAGGAACAATTCGGTGAAATCGGTAAAAATGTAATGATTTTCAGGGTATTTCGCGCAGTATAAAAGCTATTTACATGAATCTATCCGTATCGTAGTTTTTTATGCATACCATGATCAGGGTAAAGGCGCGTGCCGTTTGGACGGCTATATCCTCTAGCTTCCCTAGGAACAACAGGGTGAAATCGGCTAAAAATTAATTATTTTCAGGATATTTGACGCAGTATATAAGCTATTGACATGAATCTTTCCAAATTGCATATTTTGGCATACCTTGATCAGGGTAAAAGCGCGTACCGATCGGACGGCTATATCCTCTAGCTTCCCTAGAAACAATAGGGTGAAATCGGTTAAAAATTAATGATTTTCAGGATATTTGACGCAGTATATAAGCTATTGACATGAATTTTTCCAAATCGTATTTTTTATGCATACCTTGATCAGGGTAAAAGCGCGTGCCGACCGGACGTCTTCATCCTATGGCTTACATAGGAACAATTGGGTGAAGTCGGTTAAAAAATTTATGATTTTCAGAATATTTGACGCAATATATAAACTCTTGACATGAATATTTCAAAATTGAATTTTTTGGCATACCTTGATCAGGGTTAAAGCGCGTGCCGATCGGACGGTTATATCCTATAACTTCCCTAGGAACAATAGGGTGAACTCGGTTAAAATGTAATGATTTTCAAGATATTTGACGCCGTAGATAAGCTATTGACATGAATCTTTCCAAATCGTATTTTCTTTGCATAGCTTGATCAGGGTAAAAGCGAGTGCCGATCGGACGTCTATATCCTATAGCTTACATAGGAACAATTGGGTGAAATCAGTTAAAAACAAGAAAGGAAAGCTAACTTCAGGCGGAGCCGAAGTTGATATACCCATGCAGAATATTCTGCAAATAATATTCTCCATAGTTATTCATATAATGCATTCTAAATACTCATAAAAATCCCAACTTCCTAACTTTAAAAACACCAAAGTTATGGCATTTTCAATCGTTCAGTTATATGGCAGCTATAGGATATAGTCGGCCGATCCCTATATAATTTGGTAGGTCGGATTGATTGGCCAAATATAAAACTCATAGAAAATCCCAACTTTCTAACTTTAAAAATACCAAAGTTATGGAATTTCCTATCGTTATGTGGGAGCTATATAAATTCGGCAGGTCGAATTAATTGGCCATATAAAAAAGCCGTAGAAAATCCCAACTTCCTAACTTTACAAACACCAGAGTTATGGCATTTTCTATCGTTCAGTTATATGGCAGCTATAGGATATAGTCGGCCGATCCCGGCCGTTCCGACTTATATACTGCGTGCAAAGGAAAGAAGGGTGTGTGCAAAGTTTCAATTCGATATCTTTAAAACTGAGAGACTAGTTCGCGTAGAAACAGACAGACGGACAGACCGACGGACAGACAGACGGACAGACAGACGGACAGACGGACATGCTTATATCAAGTCAGGAGGTGATCCTGATCAAGAATATATATACTTTATAGATGTCTCCTTCACTGCGTTGCACACTTTTGACCAAAGTTATAATACCCTCTGCAAGGGTATAATGAGTGATTTTCGGGATATTTGACGCAGTATATAAGCTATTGACATGAATCTTTCCAAATCGTATTTTGTATGCATA
>JAECXW010000109.1:0-12904 GCA_018153365.1 Drosophila fuyamai
TCCAGCTGGGTGTCTTGATCCTCGCCCATTTTGCTATGTTACAGTTCAAGTGTTGAATCGCAATTCATCTCATGTAATGGCTTAGACCCTGGAGCCTGATTAGTTGTGCTGGTGAAACGCGTCGAGGAGATAAAAGCTTGAAGTGTGATTATAAAGCGATAAAAGGACATGTTACCATCATGGACGGAAGATCGCAGCAGAGGGTACTTCACCATTTGAAAGTAGAAATAGAATACGCGAAAAGAATACCGTAGAGCTTTATGTGAATGTCGCCTGAAGCAGGATTTATATCTCCATACTGATTTCTGGAGGCTTATGGATTTGCTTCCTAAAAGCTTTTACCATATCGGATCTAGAATTCGCAAAGTGGGAATAAACCGGAGGCTGATCAGCACAGATTGTCTGAGAGCGACTGGAACCAAACTGGCTAATGTAATAAATTGTTTTCCTCCTTAAGTGCAAGAAGGGGCTCGGTAAGACCAACCTGGAACGGCTAAACTAATTAAGTAATCACAGTATTTCGTCTTGCCTGTCGTCGAAATGGCCATGTACGCTGAAATAGACTGAGTCGATAGCATTGGGAGTGATAGAAGAATCCGAGAGTTCATGGTCTTCTCCCTATCGTTATGGTAACCAAGCCTGGCAAAAGTAAGGATTTGTTTGGACTGTAGGAAAGTTAACAACTTCCTGAGGAGATGCTTACCCACTTCCTGCAACTAAAGTGTGATTCTAAGTAGGCTTGCCGGAGATAGAGTATATATCAAGCCTGGATCTAAAGGATGCATATTGGCAAGTGCCTTTAGAGAACCGTCATCCGAGACAAAAATAGCTTCACGGTCCCAGGCAGACCTCTCTACCAATTCAAGGTTATGCTGTTCTTTGTAATGCCACAAGCACAATGCGTCCTTGTCTATTGGATAAGGTAGTACCAGCACATCTCCGCAATGAGGTTTTTATTTATCTTGACGACGTATTAGTTGTTTCCTTCCATATTTGAACGGCACCTCGAAGTACTTAGAGAATTGGCATCACTGCAAATAAAGCCTGCAGGTTTGATTCAATATTGGCAAAAGCCATTTCTGTATGCTGCGAGTTCATATATATTTAGGGCATATAAGGAAGGCTTCTGGTGGAATAAGGACAGATCCTGATAAGGTGGCAGCAATAAAAAATGTTTCAGTACTAAAAAAATTCATTGAGGCTTGAGTAGCTTCATGGGCTTATTTGGGTGGTATCGAAAGTTTGCGCCAAATTTTGCCTAATTTGCTACCCATTTGACCGATTTAATGACTGCAAAACGGAAGTTCAGTCTAACTGACGAAGCAATAAAAGCCTTCGAGGAGCTAAAGCAACGTCTGCCAGTGAAGCCCCAGTTTTGTGTAGCCCAGATTCCCTCAAAACGGTTCGCATGACACTGCGATGCGAGTAAAACAAGGGTGGGCGTTGGTGCCTGTACTAATGTCCGAAGCAGGAGATGTTAATCCGATTGCTTTCTTAATCTTCAAGAAGCTAAACAGGCCCAACGCAATTACACTGTGACCGAACAAGAATGTTTATGGTTCATCGTAGCTCTGAAAAGTTTCAGAGCTGCGTCGAAGGAATGGAATTTACTATACAACTGATCACGCCTCATTGAAGCTTTGGTTAATGTCCAATCATGACTTGAATCTCTGATTGGCAATGATGGCGTTGGCTTTGCAGAGATATAACTTCTGCGCGATTGGAGCATCGCAAAGGCTCACTTAACGTTGTTCCCGATTCGTTGACTCGCGTCAACGAAGACGTAATAGCCGAAGTGGATCTGCAGGAAGGACTTCTTGTGGACATGGATTCTGAAGAGTTTAGGAAAGCCGAATATGTGGATCTAGTGGAAAAAGTAAAAGCAATCAGCAAACTTTCCTGACCTCAAGCAGACAATGGCTATGTATCTCAAATCTTGAGCATTTGACATAGAGAACCAAATCCATGACGAGTATGCCTGAAACTATGGATACCGAAGGATCTGGTGCGTGAAATCCTTAACAGAGCGCACGATGGTTCAATGTCTTACCACGGGAGGCATAGATAAGACCATTGAAAGAGTGAGGCGTTATTATTTTTGGCCCTGGTCTGTGCCGGACGTAAAGTGGCTTACATTAACGCTTTGCGAAGTGTGTAAAACGACAAAAGCTCCTAATTATGTGCTGCGACCATTAAAAAGTGCCGGAAAGTCAACGGTTTTCCAAAGATTGTTCGTAGACTTGGTCCATACCCCAGATCAAGAAGCGGTTACATTGATTTTATCGATTTTGACCATTTTCCCAATAAGTGTTCCTTAAACCAGTTAGGGATTGATACTGGAAGGGTCATTAAAATACTTGGAAGGGAACTGATCATAGAATATGGAGCTCCTGAAACCGTGGTGTCAGACAACGGTTCCATTTCTGTCTCACGCTTTTCGTAAATTAATGCAGCAGTATGGCATTACATACCTTCACAGCGGTGCATTCACCACAAACAAATGCTTCTGAACGTTAATCGCTCCGTGATTGCCGCCTATCCGAGCTATTTGCGTCCAGACCAGAAGGACTGGGACGAACATCTGAACATCCTCCGTTCACTCTAGTTTGGGAACATATCATATTATATGGTTTTTGGACAGCACTTGATAACATCCGGTTCTACGTACTCGATTCCAAGGAAATTAAATTTACTTGATGACCGTTCACTGAAATTCAATCGCAGGAACAGCACGCCGAAACGAGAAACGCTACATAACCCTTCGGTCTTGAAACGTTTCATTTGCGGAAGGACAGGGTGTGTATCGACGAAGCTTCAAACAAAGTTGAACGCCAGACAGGATATTCTGCCAAATTCGGACCGTCTTTTGTAAAATCAAGAGTTCGCAAGAAGCTAGGAAAGCGCGTATTTTGAACTGGAAGACTTACAAGAGGACGCCTCGTAGGTACCTATCTCGCGGGATATCCGGGGCAGTAAGGCCTCTTCCATGGTATCAGTCTGGGGTACCAGGGATAAAATACCCTAGCCTGATTGTTCGGAGGCTTTGCTGGTGACTGAATAGGCCGTTTTAGTTTATCCTTGAAGTTCTTCTTCTCTGGAACTGTAGCCGAGTTTCATTGCATATCTGAAATTTTGGTGCAATTTTATCGGAGTACATAAAATGAGAATGGCAATTCATCGAAGGTCGGCTGGCGCAGGGTGTCAGCTTGGGAAGCTCGACTCAGCTGAGAGAAATTTCCGTGGCGGCCTCAATTAGGCCACGCCATGCTGGGCTCCGGTCTATTCAAACCAAGCCGTCATTGAGTGCGATGCACCTATTCAGTAATCTATTAAAATCAGTGACATCACACGTGTATCGCAGCCGGAAGTACAGAAAAAATCGTAGAGACCAGTTCGTGAATCCGATCGCGAAGTCAAATTGTGGATGAAATCTTGTGTTTTTTTTTTTTAAATAAGACTCAAAACCAGATGGGGTAAAACCTTGTGTTCATTCTTTTACGAAGGAATTTATAGTGGCAACACAAATTTCACAGAGCTGCCGAGAGCCGCCCAAGGAGCGCCTGTCCCGCAGAGCGCAGAGGGGGAGCAGCCCTGCTGGGACAAATCCCCTGACGGAGGGGCAGTCACAGCGGTAAAGCGAGCCACCAGAGGAGAGCGCCCTGTCGCACAGCGCACATGGAGGAGAAGCCCTGCTCGAGACAAATTCCCACTGCTGGGAGAGGCAGCCACAGCGGGGTAAAACATCCGCCCAAGAAGCTCCTGTCCCGTAGAGCGCTTACGTAGGGAGAAGCCTGACTGAGACCAATCTACCGGAGGGGCAGCATAGCGTGGAAAAGTATAACCCGTCCTAAGGAGCGCCTGTTTCGAGTGAGTGCGTAGGAGCAGCCCTGCCAGGAGAAGCATCCCTGCCGGAGAGGCAGTCAGAAGCCAGTGAAGCATCATCAAGAGAATCCGCTGTTTCGTAGAGTGCACGTAGGAGCAGCCCTGCCGGTGAAGAATCCTGCCGGAGGGGGCAGCCATAGCGGTGAAGCATCAAGAGAGCGCCGTACTCAGAGCGCAGCGCAGCCCTTGCCGGAGAAGAACCCCGCCGGAGAAGAACCCTGCCGGAGGGGCAGCCACATCGGAGAGGGAGCATCTGCTTCCGGAGCCCCTACCCGCGGAGTGACGCCGGAGGAGCAGCCGCATTGGAGAGGCGTCCGCCGAAAAAGTGCCCAGAGAGGAACGCCGCCTGAAGAAGCGCGCATTGCTCGAGGAACACCGCACGCCAAGAGGAGCTGATTAGAGTCCCCGATTTTCGTCGTCACCGCTAGAGCCGCGGCCTGGCCACTAGCGGTTAACCTTCCGCCACTGCAGCCCGGCTAGCCCCGGAAAACAAGAGAAGCAAAAGAACCACCTACAGTTAACCATTTTGAGCATGAGATAAAGATTTTGTTTGTGGATAGGGAAAGTCGCGATATAAAATATTGAAAATAACCAAAGTTTCTCGTTCAAACGTTTGTTCTCGCCAAGAAAGTAAACGTAGAACCTTATATGGCGAGTAGAAAACACCTATAATTTGCAGCGTATTCGTTGAACGGAAGATCGATCTTTCGCCCATGGAAAAACTGAGTGAGTGGTCGTTGATTTAATTTACATTTATATTCGAGTGAGTCCGACGTTAATGCTTGAGAGACTTTTTATTTAGCTTTTTTTTGTGAGATCTGTTTGACATCTATCAATTGCAAAAAGCAAGACAACAAAATAATATTATAATAATAATATATTTTACTAGAAAATTCAGATATTAAATTAGTATTTGAATCTCGTGAATCCTATACAAAAAAAATAGTTAATTCAAATTAAATTAATTTAGACTAAACCTACTTAAGTTTAAATTTTGAAAAAGAAACTGGAAGAAAATTAAATTTTTTTTGTTTTTAGCCATTACATATGAAGTGAACTGATAATGGAAATTAATAAAACAATCCTATTCTAGTATTTAAATAGACTCGCTAAAAATCATACAACCAAAATGTAGTATCTATATATTTATAACTTTTTAAGAAAACATATATTTAACGCCGGAATTATATTTGCTTATATTATGATCGTACTTTCATATTTTTATTATAAACCAACTGCCCTTATTTACCATATTTTCTCAATATTATTATGAATTTAAATCTTGTAAATTAAAATAGAAGCTTAAATGAAACGTGTTGCTGAACTCAGCTGATGATTTCCCCGGTCGTAGGGAAGAAGGGGGTCTTACCTGAGCCATGCCTTTAGCGGCAGGTGTCCTAGGTAGGTGGGCGATAAGCGGGCGCAATTACACCCAGCTACGCAAGTGAGTTCACTTCGCCTTTTCTTTAATCTTTACTTTACATGCTATTTTTTTTTATTTTTTTCTCGAACTTGGTTTATCGTTCTTCCGATTTATATCACTAGCTCCTCCAATGCCGTAAGCACGCTCAATTTCTTTGGATATTAATAATAATGTGTACATCGTAACTGGAATCTGTGAGAGCAAAGACCTCCACCCTCGAGCCGATGAGCTGGAGTCGGATCTACAGCGCGTGCCTCGCCATCGCAGATTCTTTTTCGAAAATTAGCCATTCATTCAAACGTTGCACGTTACAAACTGCAACCTCTAGGACGGATACGGCTAAGACCACACTACTAGTGCTACCGTCCATCTTGGACGAGATCATCCTCGGAAACGACCCTCTGCGGGATCAGGACCACTATCCGGTGTAGGAAAGCCCAGTTGTCTCTCTCCTACTACCCTCCGCCGCCAACAAGCAGAAGAAAACCACCCATCGTCACCCCCAAGTAGCTGCTAAGAGTCAAGCACCGTCGGAGCAACACCATCACCACGCTGCGCGGTGCCCGTGGCAGCCCCTCGACGATCGGCGTCTCGAATACCAGTCAACGCGCCCACCGCAACCTAACGACGATCACCGGCACTTCACAATTGAGACCCCCACCGTAACACCTACGCGACCCCGACACACGCCGTCACCAGGGAATAGCTCTTGCTATTCGAAACCTTGGCCGCCGCCGCCGCACGGAAAACAACCCCTTTCGAAAGTCACCTAACGACCACCCACCACCGGGACGAACCCAATAGGGTAACAGCCAGCCTAGCAACGGTCATCACTGAAGGACCCTAGGAATCCGTGGGATCCAAGTCTTTCTCAAGCGGAACTCGCTCCATTGCGCATAAGGACTGGTACCTCTCACATAGCCGTACTAGGATTGTCATGCAGGACGACATGCCCATAAAGCAGAGGCTACTTTCCAAAGACCCTGCCATGCAAATCATTAACGAACGGGTTGATGAACGCCGCGACGGACGTATCGAGCCTTCCCGGAGTCCTCCAGCGCACCCATCGTCCCTCGTCAAGAAGGCAGGAGATGTGCGCACGTGCGTGGACTACCGTCAACTCAACGATCACTCGGCGCCTGACGCCCACCATTTACCGGGATAGGACACAGTATTGGAACGACTTCGCAACGCTAAGTTTGTCTCGACGCTGGATCTAAAAAGCGGTTACCGGGCAGATCCCGGTCGGGCCCCAGACAGCCGCGCCTATATCTGCATTTACCGTGATGCCGGGCCGCGGGCTCTTCCAGTGGAAAGTAATGCGATTCGGCTTGCACTCCAGGCCCTGCTCCCGACATGACATCATCGTCATCGGGACCTCGTTGACGAACACCCACCAACCTACGGGAAGTACTCCGACGGATTAAGCAGGCAACCTAAAGCTGAATAAAGCGAAGTGTAACTCTTTTCCAGCCCAGTATATACACACCTAGGGGCACGTCATCAGCGAAGACTGAATACACCCGACCCAGATAGATAGCCGTTGTGTAGAGAACTCCAGCCACCCACTAACTGCAAGGAACTTCGATGTCTGTGGGATAGCATCCTGGTACCGGCGATTTGGGAGAACTTCGCCACCATCGTCCAACCAATGTCCGCCCTGCTCTGGAAAGGAAGGAATGGACCTGGAACGACCCTCAGCAACAGGCATTCGAGGAGTTGAAAAGGAAGCTCACCGAGGCACCGTACTGGGCCTGCCCGGACTTCAACCTCAGAATTCCTCAACTACAAGCCACGCAAGCGACTTCGGCCTTGGAGCCGTCATAATCCAAAGTCCAGTGGAACCGAACGAGTCATCGCCTATTGCCAGCAGGAGGTTGCTTGCAGCAGTAGGGAAAACTACTCGGCTACGGAAAGAGTGTCTTGCGATAGTGTGGGCAATCAGGAAGATGAGGTGCTTCCTCGAAGGATACCGATTTGACGTTATAACAGACCACCTGGCCCTGAAGTGGTTGAACTCAATCGATAGCCCGACAGGCCGAATCGCACGATGGGCCCTCGAACTCCAACAATTCCAGTTTGACATCTCATACCGACGGGGAAACTTAGAACGTCGTCGCGGACTCTCTGTCCAGGCAACCACTAGCAAACGCTCCAGCAGGTGAATAATGACCAGCGAACCGTGCCAAGTGGATCACCGCGAAGATCAAGCAAATCGAAGCCAACTGGACAAATGTTCTGACTACATTCCGAAGAGCATGGCAACTCTACCGACACCTCGATAACGAGTTTAGGGAAGGAAGACCGTGGAGCATGGAAGACTCGTCAGCCCAACAGCCATCAGCGTCCGGGTTCTGGAAGAATGTCATGACCACCCGATCTGCAGGACCCTTCAGGATCAGGAAAACGACCACTAGGTCTCAACAATATTATTGGCCGAGGTTTTGTTTCGAGAGCATCGCCGTTACGCGTCCGACAATGCCCAGCCCTGTCAGCAATTTAAGGTGAGTCAACGCAAACAAGCAGGGAAGATGCCAACCGAAATGGAGGGACCATTCTTAACCCTAGTGCGGATTTCGTGAGCTCACCCCAGGTCCCGCAAAGGACACACGATGTCATTGGTGTTTTTGGACCATTTCACCTAATGGGTGGAATTAATACCCTTACGCCGAGCTACCGCCACCAGTCTCGAATTAGCGGCACCGGGAGCGAATACTGGCCTGGTTCGGCGCCTTTAAAACTTTATCTGCGACAATGGGATCCAGTTTACCAGTAGGCCCTCAAAGTATTCTGCAGAAGAGTGAGGAGATAGAGGTCAACATACCGTCCCATACTCCCAAACAGAAACCCTACATAGAACGAGCCAACCGCAATCATCAAAACGATGATCGCAGTACGCCAGAGGAGGATCAACGAACATGGGACTCCACCTATTGGCTGGGAAATCACCCTGGCCATCAACACGAGTAAGTCTCGACAGCACCGGATTCAGCTAGCGTACCTAGTAGGGTCGTGAGCCCCGATTGCCCGGAAGCTGGTTCAACGAAGTTGGTACCAGGGGCCAACGAAGCGCCCAGAGACCCCAAAGTGGTAGAGCATCTCAAGAACATTTTTCAAACAGCCAAGGAAAACATGGAGAGCAGCCCAGAACAAAGCTCGCTATTACGCTGACGGAATGGAGGCCGACTATATATACGTCTATACCGAACCATATCTAAGAACGCGTAAAATCAAATCAAGTTAGGGCAAATTGGAGGTCTGAGTCAAACAATGGTATGTGTGTATAAGCGTAAGCACTGCACCTCAAAAACATAAACATAAACACAGCTGTTGCGGACAAAAAGCTGGTTGCGCTAAAGAAGCGCTGGTGCTGATGCTCAGCCGTAAAGCCAGCTCCAAGAGATTGCCAACCAACTGATGATTTGAACCGAGTAACGGTATCTAAGAAGCCGAGTGGCACTCGATCTATAGCGTTCTCCTTGTTTGTTTGTATATTGTTAAAAGATATCTGCATTTTCTTTTAAAGTGGAAATAATTTTGCTCCCGTATCACAAGGACCGTAAGCTGCTTCCCTGTTTCTGAAATTAATAAATGGTACGAAGATATTGAGATCGAGGTTGATTGTATAAACCGTTGGTATTTTTAATTTATCGTATCTAAAGGCCTGTGAGTTTCCCGAAACTGGCTGGGTAACGCGGACATTATTGTTTGTTGTGTGTTGCTGAAGTTGCTGCTATTTTGGTTATTGTTGTTTCCTCTATACTTTTCACGACCTCTTTTATAGTTATTGGTCTGGTTATCATAGTTTCGATTATAACCATTATTTTGGCTGTAACCGTTATTATATCGGTTGTAGCCAAGTTATATTGGTAATAATAACTAACCATACAACATATAGAGACTGGTCATTTCATACAAGCAATATGGACCTAAAATCTTTCCGAGGGGCCCAGCTGTTAGTGGCAGGCCCCAGACACTTCGTGTGCCTTCGGGTTTTTCCCTGTCATTCTTATTCTCATTTGACCTCGCACGCTCATTGCGCGAGTTCGGTGTCGTTCAGTCGCAGAGATTTTTACGAGAAGGTTGCGCCTGCGCTTGAATTAATCTTTTTATGTATGCGTGTTCATGCATTCTCTCTTTAGGAGTGCCATGTAGTTTATTTCAATTCGATGCGTCAAGAATGCTTTTGTCTTTTCTTTCTGCACTTTTCAGACTTGTAACCTAACAATATAGGCGTATTCACTGTTGGTTAATGATAAAAATAAAGATATTATATGTTATAAAGTATATTTTTAATATTTCAGCATACATTCATTTTGGTTTACAAAATCGCATATCAGTGGTAGCAGTAAAATGTTTTTCTTATATGCATGTATTCCAATAAATAGAAATCAATCTACTGAGATACGAACAGGGCATAACTCATAGTCGGTGTCACAAAATCACCGACTGCTTTAAATGGTTCAGAAAACTTCAAACCAAATCCTTTGGTTGTTGTTCTGCCGAGCGGATGGTGCCTGCATACCCTACCGACGATTGAATTTTAGGGGGGACAGAAACAAGAAAAAAAAAGTGTCCATATTGCTTGTATGCAAATGACCAGTCTTATGTTGCATGTGGTTAGTGGTAATACCCATTATTTAGTAGTTACCAAGATCATTCCTCTACCTCTACCACAGTAGTTACCTCTGAAGTGGTTACCTCTATGACCTGTCCTTTGTTTGCAATGTTGCGTTGGGATTGCCCATAATCATTTCAGTACTACATTGTATGTACCTTGTGACAACCTCATTTATTGATGAAAGCCTGCCTCAAGGATTGTTTGAGTCAGCCATGCTCACAATTTTGATCATTGTGTTTATAGCCTCCTTGATGCTGGTTGTCTGCATGTTCAGCGGGTAATCCTTCATCAATATACAGAAGCTTCAAGGGAGCTTTCGTAAGTTTTCAGCTTCAGTTGTTTTTCTTTTTGAGTAGTTTTCGACATTTTGCTCTAACTACATCGGATGTTTCTCCGATAATTGTGTCATGTAATTTTTATAATTCCATTTATAGTAGATGCAAAATGTGAATATACTTTATACAAAGTTGAACCCACAATTTTTGATTTTATGACTTCAACAGCTATTCTTCAAATGTTCTTTTAGTTAGGTTTACTAATTTCAAAGCAGTGACAAATCTTTGAAGGTTAATTTTTTGCCCGTTGGGCAACAGTATCGTCCGGCATTATTATTATTTTATATTGTTCGATTTTGCAAATTTCCAAAAAGTACAGCTGGAATTGTATCTTTTTAAGATTATTTAAATCTTTCTCCTCTATTTCTGGGCTATCAAATTCAGATTCTTCTTTCTGTACCGGGTCGACTTCTGGTGGATCTGATGATTCCAATTCGTGCAGTTTCTACTTTCAAAGGGTGTTTAGTATTGTTGTTAAAATATTTTAATTATACCTTTCTTTTATAGTTATTAAGTTCGTTCCAAGTCTGGTCCAAATTTCGTTTTATCTAGTCGATCTCTTGTTCATGTATTAGTATACGCGCACTGTTAAAGCGAGTTACTAATATTTCCACATGTTTGGCCCATAGTGGTTTGTTGTGTTGATCTATTTTGCGTTAAGGATTTATAAGATTTATCGAAATCGCTTTTAAGTTATTCAGAACCTTATATAATTCACTCCATTCCATTATAATATGGATATGAATTATTTTGTATACTACTGAAATACTAGTTCTACCTAATATGTTCAGATCATATCTATTGTTCTCACATGAACACCCGGGATAGTGCTCAATACCATTGCTTTTTGTTTATTAAGAGCAATGTATTAAAGGAGAAAATTCTAATCATTATATGTTGTCATATATAATCAGAGTTGTTGAAACCAGTTGATTGAAAATGCTATGCTACATCAAAGTATTTTTTACCTCACTATTGCTCTGATTTCGTTTCGACTCTGTAGCATAGAGAAAGCACAAAAGCAAAACGGTTGCTCTCTTCTGCTCTGCTCTAGCACAAGTACAAAGTACAGAGCAATAGCAATGGCAAAAAATGCCCAGTCTTACTTTATTTGTGTTTAGCTGTAGCACAAGCATCGACAGTGAGTGAAAGCAAAGCGAACGAAAATAAAAACAACTCTGCTTTTTGCTCTCGTAGCAACTGTGTAGTTGCTGTCATAGCATTTTTGTAGTTGCTCTCATAGCAGCTCCGTATTTTTGCCGCATACCAGATCTTCCCGATTATATTTTTGTTTTTGTTACACATGCAGTTTCAAACAAGCAGTAATATTAATTAGCAGATATTGCATTTAAAGACGTTAATTTTCAAATTATAATAATATATTCATTTCCATATAACAAAAATAAACAATTTTAATTTCAACAATAAAAATAATTTCAATTCTGATTTTCTTCGTCTTCAAATGAAGGAAATTTTCGATGGCACTATCCAAATGGGATGAGTTTAGTTTGACAAGTAAAATATTTTCTAATTGTCGTAGCTTAACCTATTCCATTGTCGACTAATATAAGTTTTAATGATGAAAATACCCTTTCGATTGCTGACCTAAATAAAATTAAAAGTTATTAACATATTTCTTGCACCATAAACAATGCTTCTTACTTGTGTGGGCCGGTATGGAAAGCATACTTTGCTTAGTGCATACAGTTCAGGATCAGTCGACTTTTTCTCTCTCCAGAAGTTCAATACATTAACACTTGCTTTCATTTAAGGGAGTTTAAGTGTTTCGATTTTTGTAAATACATCCTTGCATTCGTCTGATGGCGACACTGTAGCTCCCAAATGGCTGTCTAACAAGTCGGACTCATTATTTTCCAGCTCTTCTTCAGAGTACTTCATAGCATTCAGTGAATTGTTGTTGATGAATTAAGTTTTGGGTTAATTGCTTTAATTTTTCCCACAAAGATATTAAGAAGAGTACAGCATTTTTTCTGAGTCCAGGAGAGAATCTTGTTGAAACCTCGGGTCTAAGTATAAGCGTACGTCAAATCCCACATTCAATATAAGTTTTTCACGTTCACCGTTTCTATACTTTTTAATGAGGGTTTTACCAATTTCAAACCAATCGAATCTGCCTTCTATCTGATCGTGATAGTAAAATTTGATTTGTCGTTGAAATTGCATGTAAGCCATAAAGCGTGAAATTGCCGTAGTGCAATTGCTCTTCTTGGAACTTCACAATAGTTTTTGCAATTGGTTCATAATACAATTGTAGCTATCTATAGACTCCCACGACATAGAGGTGGCGTCGAAATTTTCATCATCCGTTTTATTTTCGATTGCTTCAATTTCCCTCCATACGTCCTTAACTTTGTTAAGTCGATCGATCATTTCATATGTTGAACTCACCTTGTGGGACAATCCAATTGAGGCAATTTAAGTTTTCCGAAAGTCAAATGCCTCCCGATAACCATTTGATGGCTTACGAATGTATTTCGTCACGTTGCGACATTGAAGTACATAGCTTTTTAATGTCTGCCTTTTTTGAAGACATCGAGAGCGCAAAGTTGTGCATTATGTGCTGCACACCGGCATATTGTATATTACCCACGTGCAATTCTTCCAAGGTCTCAAATTATCAAT
>JAECXW010000011.1:0-254042 GCA_018153365.1 Drosophila fuyamai
TAATAATGATGCTGGTCAGGTAGTGTTGCCATTGGAATTGCTGATGCAATAAATACTTGGGTGCTGCTGCATAATTTGTTCGTTATGTTGTTCGGCTGATTGAATGTGAGACAACAAACGCAATTTAGCCCTAATGTCGGTGATGCAATAACGATGGAGCATACAATTATTAATGCCTCCTTAAAACCAATCGATTTGGTCTCCGAAAAGTGTTTAGGCTTATTAAGGGATTTATTGGAAATAATGCAAACTATTTAACTGATTATAGATAAAATTGTATGCTCATTGGGTAGCTTATCATATTTTCCCAAATTGTGTTTTAGAATATTTGAACCTTGGGCACGTAAATACTAAGAGTTAGTCCCTGTTATATTTGTGCAAGCAATTGTGGTTAAAATGTTTCGAATTGCTGTGCTGATTTATGCAGCCCAACCTAATAATTTGTTTTTGCTTATTTTCCCAAAAATTGCAGGTAAAGAATATTCCATAATAGTGTTATTGAGATTCAATTATTAATGCACCTCATCCGGTGATTTAGGGATTCAAATGGAAGTAGTGTTACTAGCTTAATACCATATTAGGATTTGCTTTGTTTCGATTTAATCTTTGTTACTCTGTTGCTTCTGCACATTTATTCGATTCTACGTGCAGGCATTTTTAGACATAGTTATGCAAAACTTTGGTTTGGCTTAGACTTTTTGACTATTTTCAGTGATGGATTTAGGGCTTTCCAATCCTAAAATAACAAGTTTTTTCTTAAAGCCAATACAGCGTGTAAAATACTGTTTTCATACAAATTTTCCAGGTAACTTCCCCTGCTTTTTTCCTTCTTACACACCCTTAAAAACAAGCACTTTCACACTTTTTACCTCAATTGTACAGGGAGGGAAAACTTTTAAGGAAAATTAGCGTCAAAGTTGAATAACAAAGCATGAATAAGAAATCTTTGTGTCACTACCTTGGCTAGCCAGGAATGTGGGATGAGGGGATGAGCCGAGGGGGCGTGGCACCAAGTGGAGTTGCAGTGTCGCCCCAGCGTAAACAAAACTCGTTAAATAAAAGAGCAATTGTACTAACAGCGACGGCAACAACAACCACAACAAAGAAATGAATGAAAGAAAGAAACTAAAACGGTTAAGCGGAATATGCAAATACTTGAATGACTTTTTAAAGGTGAAATGGTGCTTAAAAAGCAATGAATGCTCTGTCCTGGTCTAGAGAAAGTTTCCCCTCCCGTTTCCCCCACCTGGGAAAACTTTGCAGTAGTTTTCTCCTCATTTTTCTATGCACCTACCTGAACGCTTGTCCGCCTCATTGATGGGCACGTTCTCGAGGACAATCGGCTCGGAGCGGCCCTTCTGATTGACGCTGTAGACGACCAAATGCAGGGCCGGATGGGCATCGGGATAGTAGTCCATGGGCAGGAGATCTGACGGAGGTGGGAGAAGTAAATTAATTAGTCCGATGGCTCACTGCAGGGCAAAGAGATTATTTTCTTTGAAAACGCCAAAAGATTATTTCCAAAGAGTATCTTTCAAAAGCTAACAGTCGTTTTCACATTAACAAAAATGTGACATATAGATATGTGTGCAAGGGTGCTAGAGAAATCTGATATGTTTTAAGGTAACACCAAAAGGATTTTCAAAAGGGCGTTGCAATTATTATTTAAAAATGTAATTTGAATATTAATCTATATAAATATGTGTATTTTAAATATTAAATCCCAAAAGACTTATGATAATATGAACCCATTCCCTTTTAACATCTTTTTAATAAAACATCTAATTTAACGTTTTATTTAACGAGTGAGATTCAATGTTGTAATCGAAATCCCACCTATAGTTTAATTTCCCCTTTTTAGATATTTTTTTTACAAGAGTTAATAAAAGAGTTTTAAAAACAGATTTATAAAAGAGTTTAAAACCTCTAGAATCACAAGCAACATTTTATTAATTTTACTAATATTATGTAAGCCCTAGAAATATTTTCTATTTGACTTGATAGGTTTAATTTTTGTTTGCCTTAGTGTAGAGTTGGTCAGGTCATTTTTGATCATTAATTTAAAACTTGTAGTGCTCTGTGCAAACTTCATTAGGCAAACAGGCATTTAATTAGCACGTCGCGGTGCGAAACTTCGGTCGCATAAAATGAAAAGTTCCCGACTGCGTGTGTTTTTCCCCTATCCCTGCGCGGTGTTTTCTGATTTTCCGTTTTTCTGTTTTTCCGTTTTTCTGGTTTTTCTTAATGCGCGCATCAAAAGTTTTGTTTGTGCTCGTGCTCCATGCTCCTTGCACCGATAGCAGCTCATTAAAATGGCAACTACTGCACAAGGGCGGCAGGTCAGAGGTGCGGGGCATGGGGCAGGAGGCAGGGGGCGTGGCAGGACTAATACGCATACATTGGCAAGCCGCAGGAACAAAAACACTTGGTGGATGCCCCCAAACACCCCGCTTTACCCACCCTCTCCCTACCCACACCCAATCCACCGACGGCGTCGTTAACACGCCTGTCTAACTAATCGTGACTTTACGCTTCGTTTGACTTTGCAAATATCGCCGAAACCCCTTAACCCCGAGTCATCGATATGGTGGAGCTGGCTGAAAAAGATGCCACTGCAGCACTGGGGGCATGGAGCTTGGGGCTTGGAGCTTGGAGCTTGGAGCAGGGATCAGATCGGGCCATCTCCCGTTGCCAAGTTGCCAACTTTAATAATCCGAAATGTGGCTCATTAACTCGCCTCATACCCGCTGAATCAAATGTAATATTATAATTTTCGGTTCCCTGTTAACCCCCATGATAAATCTGGCTTTTTCAACAGCTCGATTCGAATTCTCTTCTGCCTTTGGGGCCAGCCACGCCCCCGGTCACCCACGTCCGCCCATCACCCCCGCCAGCAGCATTCTATTTCATCCAATTCCCCACCTCAAAACGCCATTGGCATAAAAGTTTTGCTGACTAGCTAAAATTCATTACAACAAAACAGGCAACAGCATGTGCCAGCAATGGATGGGGACAAGAAAGTGGCGGGGGAGGTTGAGGTCCTGGCAGCCTCAACTAATTAATCTGCGTAGTGCTGGCTGGCTAGCTACACAGCGAAAAACTATTGCTACAATGTTATTCAACAAAATCAGAAACACATTGTTCAGGAATGTAAAATATGTACTTGCCAACTGTTAGCCACATTTCAAGGTTTAAATTTTACTTGCTACTACTTTGATCAATTTTTATAGTTATCTGACGAAGAATAAAGCATATAATGCAAGCAAGTGGACACCCTATGAATAATCTTGTAATCTTCTTGAAATGCATTCAAATTCTTAATATATTCTTAAAATATATATAATTTGAAATTAAGTTAAGCTAAAAGGTTTTAAAAATTTACAAACGTATTAACTTGTGAAAAACTTTTTCTTGATTTATGTTACTCTCTGAATAAAAGCAAAACTAAAAACAATTATGTTGAGAAAATTAAACAAAAATCAGTGATGAAATTTTAGCACAAATATTTGCAGTATTTTTCTCAGTGCAGCTATTCCTCTTCCCAGTCGCAGTATTTTCTCCTTGTCTTGAAGCCAACGCGCAATTTTGCCAGCTCAACTTTTTGCTCAGTTTGTTACTTTGATTTGTTTTTGTTTTTACTGTTTGCGCTGCCGCTCCTGCCACTGTTGTTGTTTTTGTTGTTGCTGTTGGCCCTTGTTGCTGCTGGCCGCATAAAAGTCAAGTCTTTAGTTTGCGGCTTTCGCACAGCACTGTAAATATTGTACGCCAACACCCTGGGCCTCGTGATTTCTAAGCCAACCTCATTTAAATATAATAATACATAAGCATCGTGTAATAAAACATTGCTCTGGGCCAGTAAGAATCTGCGGAAATATTGGATTTCCCCGGAACCATTAAAGTCCGAGCAATTGAGTTGCCCGTTTAGCCGACTATTTAGGCAACTTATGTGCCTGGAGATTTTCTTTGGCTTGCGATAAAAAAAAAAATATACAAAACTGCATTAAAAAAGAGCAGCACTTTATTATGGGTATTGTAAACAATTAGCTGAATAATTATTTTAATTCATTCAATTCTCTTGATTTAACCTCTTGCTGCATTGGGCCTTCTCAAAAAATCTTATTCTATTATCCCCTCGAAACTCTTGTAATTAAGTAAGTAAGATTGTACAGTTTCTATTCTCAATCGAAATCATAAATGAACCTACTCACCTGAGAGATCGATCCGAAAGACCGGCACATCCACATAGGTGCTGCTCATGTTGAGTCTCAGTTTCTTGGTCTTGGAGTCGTAGGCCTCCAGGAAGAACTGCTGCTGCAGGCCGCCATCGTAGCCGGGCATGCACTCCAGCTCCATGGTGGAGTAGATGATGTTGTCGTAGTTGTCGAAATTAATGGTTCCGCCGCCCGCAAAGCCGTCGTGTCCGCCCCCGGCCACGCCCCCAGCACCCGATCCGCCCTGCAAGCTCTGGGTGACGACTCCGTTGCTGAAGCTGTACTCCATGCGTGAGTAGTCGAAATGAGGAAGCTGCCATTCAGCAGCGGGTTCAGTGGTTTGGGTGGCCGTGTCCCTGGTGCGGGGTCCCTCCGTTGTCCTCTGAGTGACGGAGGCTGTGGTGTCGGATGTGGAGAGGGCCACGCTGGCCACAAAGTCATCATCGCTAACATTGTACATATCATCGACCTCGCCGTCGTCATCGCCTGCCTCCTCCTCCTCGACGTTGTCCTCCAACGACTCCAGATCCAGTTGCTCCTCCAGGGACAGCATGTGTACATGCTTCGGCTGGCCGTCCACCTCCTCCACGGTCTCGTACTCCTCCAGGTCGCCAGGACCATCGGCCAAGTAGTCGGCATCGGTGGGCAGCTGGGCCACATCTTCATCCAGGTCTGCGTCGTCATCGTGGGCACCTGCCCCTGCCCCTGCTCCACCAACCTCCTCCTCCCCGTCGTCATTAGTCTCTGTTTCAGCATCCATCTCTGCCTCATCATCATCATCATCGTCGTCGTCGTCGTCGTCGTCGCCATCGTCGGTATCATTTGAGTCCTCCTTGGAAGACGCCTTGTCCTTGACTCCCGCTGCAACTGCAACTTGTGCTGATGTTGCTGCTGTTTCCTTGACATTGTTGCCGCTAATTGCTGCTGCCGGCTGGTTGCTTATTTGCGGGGCATTCGGCGGCAGCAACTGTTGCTGCTGCTGCTTCTGCTTCTGCTGTTTGTCAAGGATGGTTAAGGATTTGCGAGCCCGCTTGTTGTTGCTGCTACTGCTGCTGCTGCTGGCAGCAGCAACATCCTGCTCGATTTCCACCGCCGCCGTGGCCGTGGCTGCCAATGAGGTGGCCGAGGAGGATGATAATGATGCCGATGTGGCTGCTGCCGCCACAGTTGCTAAGATGTCATTTGCTGCCAGCCGTTTGCTTCTCCTCGAAGTTGCATAATGATGGATTATATTGCTGTTGTGCTCGTTTGTTTCCTTGTGCTGCTGCTGCTGCTTCCTTTGTTTGTGCATGTTTTTCTGTCGCTTATTAAAATACTTTGCTGGCAGTTTGCCATTGTTACTGCTACTGTTGATGTTGCTGCTGCTGCTGCTGCTGCTGCCTTTGCCTTTGCCTACATGTGACATTGATAAATTTGATTCTGCCGGCTTCCGCTGGCTTGTTATTGATGCTGCAACCCGGGACTGGCTGCCTGCATCCAGCTGATGTTGCTGCTGTCTCTGCGGGATTTGGCTGGCACGCCGCACTCGCTGCTTTGGCGACTTGGCCGGCGATCCATCAGGTTTGCTATCCCCACTGGACTTGCCGGCAGTGGCTTGGTGTTGCTGCTGTTCCTGCTGATGTTGCTGCTGTTGCTGGTGTTGCTGCTGCTGCTGCTTTTTCTGCCGCTGCCTCTCGATGGCTGCCAATGTCTGCGACGGTGTGAATGATGTCCGCTTCCTGAGGCGCTGCAGTTGCTGCTGACTGAGCTGCTTATTATTAGATTTGGCCTGGCCGGCACTGGTTCTGCCCCTCATATTTTTATTGGCCGCATTGTTCCGGGCAGTGGCATTGTTGCCGCCACTGCTGTTATGGCGCTCACGTACGTACTCCATGTGCGGGTAATTCGACTCGTGTCTGCCGTATTGTGTGGGCAGCATTTGATTGGCATGCATTGTCGTCTGATTCGATGAGTTCAGCGAGGCGGAGGTCACCACATACGGCCGGAGTGTACAGTTTCGCAGTGCGCCCGGCTTGGCTACAATGATCGAGAAAGCGAACCCAATCAATGACAAACAACATTCAAGGAATTCATATTATATTGCAGAAAATAAATCATATACTGCGAAGAAAAGTGGGTCTCCTTGCGGAAAATTGTTGATATGGTAGCCAATTAACATTCTTACAATGCAAAGTTATAATTAAATATTTCTATTATTTTTCAGTAACAACAGTGTATTTTAATATGTTACAAAAAACAAAAGCAAATAAAACTGATTAAAATCTTATTTTCAAATCAATAGTAAAATAAACACGTAATACATTTCTTGGTTGTAACTTAAATCTCTTTTTCTTAAGAACATTTGATTTCGCTATGATTTTCACACTATTTTGTTTCTTTATGTACAAAAACTATTCACTAAAATCTAATGGTTTCGAAAAAGCTGTACCTATTGCAATCATTTTTTTTTCTTAACAAATATTTATTGTTTTACTTTAAGGTTAATTTTACAGTAATTTAAAAGGGACACTAGGACTCACCTGCTGGCACCACCTGGAACACACACGGCTCCGACTGTTTTCCAATGGCATTCCGGCCGTAACAGGCCAGTGTTCCGTAGTCCCGTTCGCCTTTGGGCGTGTAGATCAGTTCGCTGACGGTCTCCACTGCGGGTGAATAGAGTACGGAATACAGGTGTAAATTGCAATTCAGTTTTGGCGCTTATTAAATTGCCCTTTTCGGCAAAGTTAAATGAAATAAGTTCTGCTTGCCCAAGCAGCTCAGTCAAGCCAACTGGGACGGCAGCAGATAATCCAATTTGCGACTATGCGGTGCGAATATGTGCATGATATTGATAAAAGTCTCTGCACTCCCAACCTGCCACCCCTATTGTTCAGTTATATAGGTGTATACCACCTCTGGCCGAACTTAGGCCTCTGAGAAGTGTTAATTTCTAATGCCTGCTCAAGCGCAAGCACATGGAAATGCCTCTCTAATGCATTCGCACCATAGGCTCCGAACTGAAAATTTAGTATATATAGTAAACGTAATACAGTGCAATGACAATAGTATTAAGCTTTGTTAAATTTTACATTTTCAAAAAGCCTAAATGATTTTAAACAAAACAAGAGAGAACGCTATAGTCGGGTGCCCCGACTATCAGATACCCGTTACTCAGGTAAAGGGAGTGCGAGGGAGATGGAGATAGAAACTTTGATCACGCATAACTTTTTAACGAATGGTCCGATTTGAAAAATTTCTTCTACATTTCGATAGGTATTGATAAACACAATAAAACTGCATTTTTACTTTTCCGAAATATTAAAATTTTTAAAATCGTATATAAGCGATTGTGGGCGTTAAAGGGGGCGTGGCACCTTTTTGAAACAAACTTGCGCTGCGTAGGAACTCCTAGAATCTGCATGCAAAATGCCAACCTTCTAGCTTTTATAGTTTCCGAGATCTCAGCGTTCATACGGACAGACAGACGGACAGACGGACAGACGGACAGACGGACAGACGGACAGACGGACAGACGGACATGGCTATATCGACTCGGCTAGTGACCCTGATCAAGAATATATATACTTTATAGGGTCGGAAACGCTTCCTTCTACCTGTTACATACTTTTGCACGAATACAATATACCCTTTTACTCTACGAGTAACGGGTATAAAAAGGAGCTAGAGATTTTGGTATTTAGGCTAACCGGAGATCCCGAGATCAATAATAAAATATGTAATTGCACTTTCAAACAATTTCACAATACAAAATTGTACAGTTTAGTTTTTAGTAAGAACTGCCCAAAAAATGCATGTCTTATTAATTTGGTATGAAAATTTTATACGTTTTCTATCCTAATGAGAATAATTCAAACAAATACATTCGATATCGGGTATGGCATTACATATACTATATAGACTGTAGTTTAAAGGATTTTTGCGTTAAGTGCCTGGACCTACCGTAGCTCTCGAAGTGCGTTTCGTTGGACTCGACGACGGTGCGCCTCACATCGCTGGTGGTGGTCATGGTGGGGTCCTGGATGGTGGCGTAGTGGCCCGAGGGCACCTCGAAGTGCTCGCCGCTGGAGGAGAAGGTCCACTCGAAGTCGATTTCGGGAGGGTCGGAGTTGACGCGGCAGGGAATGGGCACGGCCTCCTCCAAGGAGGCCCCAATCACGGCGATGGTGCTGCTGCTACAGACGGGCGCATCTGGTGGCGACACAATTGAGAGATCGAATTTAAATAGAATGAGGACGAACGAAATGCACAATAATGAGCAGCTGCAATTGTCCGATTGTCCTCCGTCTATATCAAGTATTTATATTGCAAACATTGTGCTGACAGGCCGTAGAAATGGGATGGGGTGAGCCGGGCAAATTGACAGCTCAGATTTTCAATTTAAACAAAGCAGCTGGCGTACACTTTTTCCTCAGGTATGGGGACAATTTTAAACTTTGTATATATTCAAAATAAGTTTTAAATTACTGAAATTCCGGCTATTATGCGATTTGATTAAAAATTATACCTTATTAGGTTGTTTGATTTATTCATAATTATCTTTTTAAGTGTTAAAGTATAAAAATATGTACTGGAATTATACTCAGATTCAAACTATTTGTTTTTGCTACAGTACTATGATTACTGACATGAAATTTGTTGCTATTATTATTTTCAATTGGATATTTGATCAATAAAACCCAATAAGAATGATATTACAATTAAAAGCTATCACATTTAATTCCACAGTTTTAGGCTTTAAGATACAAATTCCAGAAAAACTCCAACATATTTTCACCTTACAAATGCGTAAAAGTTTTGTCATAGCTTAAAGGTGGAGGACTCCTTCCACTTGACTCATGATTTATTCAAAGTAAACTCATTTTGCGTTTTTGGTTACAAACGATTGAACTTGAAATTTTATGTCATACACGAGGCATGCCAAAAATGAACCCTTACCTCCCCCAAATTCCCACGCTGGAAAAACTTTTGCTAGCTACTTTTGAAAACTGCGCCAAGTGTGCGATGTGCGTGGCATTCTGTTCCTTGTTTGCCCTGTGGCAACGGAATTCTGTCATAAACAACCCAACAACGAGGCAGAGACAAAGCAACAGCAACAGCAGACAACAACCAAAACAACAGCGGCAAGGGAACACACGCAGCACTCTAAGCACCTAAAGGCATTTATTACCAAAGCCGCAACACTTTTTGTTGGATTTTATTAAAAATTATTCGAAAAGTTGAGTGTGTCGCGAAGTAAGCAGAAAATCGTGTAATGAGTTTGTATACAAATATTTGTGCACGATGTAGTAGATATATCCATAAACTATGTCTAAATCTTTGTCAATTGATAAAGAAATCTAAATCCTTTTAGGTAGAAAAGCTGTGTTAAAACATTTCAAAAGGTAAAAAAAAAACATTTTAAAACGACTAAAACAAAATTTGTATATAGCGTTTTACCTTTCAAAACATTTCGATCTAGTTTTTGCACATAAAATTTTAGTAAGTTTTCTCTGTTTACATAAGGATTCAATAACTTGTTTACCTCAGTTTCTTTTCCAATTAAAAAAAGATAATTCATGTTAAATTATTGCCTATTTAATTTTTATGCCGTAATTAAATTTAAACAAAAGCGAAAATCATTTAAATATTTCCACTGCACTACAATACCCACCGCTTTCATAGGTATTATTATTTTTGAGTCTTTAAATAGACGGTTAAAGTTTATTTCCTTTTCTAGAGGAGAAATGTTTGCTCTGCAGGAGCTACACCATAAATTCTTCGCTATTTCGCATGGTTTCTCATTTGTGCTTCATCTAGATGTCATTGGCATTCTCGCAATTCTAGGCCGAGCCATGTGGCCAGTGCCAATTCTCAGGCGCGCAAGGTGCAATTTGCTGGGGAAACTCAAGCCAAGAACTCCGCATGATGGTCAAAAAAGAGAAAACCATGGAATTGTTTGCAGAGCAGTGACAGAGCCAGTTGGAATTTTGTGAAAATTATGAACTCTAGCTCGTGCCATCTTTCTAGCTATGCAAATTGGAAGAGCCATGAATCTGCGGCTTAAGTACGCAATTTCGGATTATTATAAACATCTAGAGGGATAAAGCTGCAGTTGATTGTTCCGTTTTATTATCCCATAGACTGCTGCCCCGTTTCCATGCACTCATAATATTTTTATGACGGCGTCAATTTCGCAATCATAGAATGTCAATTTTAACCATTGCTGATTAATTTGTGCCGAGATATGAGCCAACTGCTCGCAGTCATAAATCAATTTATCTCAATCGTTGGCCCACAGAAGCACCCTCAAACCCCACTCATATAGGGCCCACCTCTATCCCAGCCCATTCCATATCCAATCAACCATCAATCCATCCACAACCCCATCCACAATCTGTATGTAAATGTTTACGTGGCGTATGCGCGATGCTCGTGTAAATAGCCCACGTAGTATTTGCACAGCAGTCGGTGGCGATGTATCCTTATGCATTGTACTCGTATTTACTTTCAATTATCGTAATTATCAAAAAGGGTAACGGGCATTGGGTATTGGTATTCGGCAGCGGTAACGATAATGGCACGGCAATGCAAACGTTTGCTGATGTCTTCGTTTTTCGTTTTTCGTTTTCCATTTCGATTTTCCTTTTCCGCTTGTGTTGCCTGTTGTTTCTCATTCATTTTCGATTTCATATCCCCATGCTGATGCGGCGTAAATTCTGTTTTCACTGAACGCAACCAGTTGTAGCTACTTATTTGAGTTTGGAGGTTGGAAACCCAACCAATTCAATTTGGCAGCTGTGCAGCGAGGCGCTCAAATCGGGGATAATTACATGTTTCTTTTGGCTTCATAATTTTGTCTGTAAACGGCATCAGAATATTCATTTTCATAGAAAATAATTGAATAATATTCCATTAACTGCCTCTCATATTGATCATTATTCGCTGATGCAAGGGTTATATTTTTTAATATTCAAACGGTTTTCTTTGCTGTTTGGTTATTTTTATATTCGTATTGCAAAATTGCTAGAATACGCTTTTATTTGATATATATTAATAAACATTTTTTGTTTGGCTCTATTCAAATTTTTAAAACAATACATTTTTTACAAATTTTTTAAGTGAATAGTTTCTTTGTCCCGAATTTTATGAATTCGGACACGTTTATTTGTGAACATGGCTTTTATTTCTTAAATTTTATTAATGTTGAAGCTTCAAATTCCAACGAGTTAAACTTTGAATCTGTGCAGCGAGGCGGATAAATCGGAGAAAATTACATTTTTATACCCTTTAGGGGGGAATAATAATTTTAAAAAAAAGGGGGCAAAAAAGAAAAAAAAAACCCCCCCAAAAAAAAAAAAAAAAAAATAAAAAAAAAAACACAACCAAAAAAAAAAAAAAAAAAACCCTCCCTCCTCTCCCTCTCCCCCTCCCTTCCCCCCCCCTCTCTCCCCCCCCTTCTTTTTTTCCCCACAAAACACCCCCCTTTTAAAAAAAATAAAAAAAAAAAAAAACACAAAACCCCCCTACCCTTTAAAAAAAAAAAAAAAAAAAACCCCCAAAAAACCAAAAAAACCAAAAAAAAAAAAAAAAAAAAAAAAAAAAACACCTTTTTTTTAAAAAAAAAATAAATTAGTTTTTTTTTTTATTTATTTAAATAACAAAAAAAACAAAAAAAAAAAAAAAAAAAAAAACCCAACCCCCCATAAAAAAAAAAAAAAAAAAAAAAAAAAAAAAAAATAAAAAAATTATTTTTTTAAATAATAAATTTTTATTTTTTTAAAAAAATAAAAAAAAAAAAAAAAAAAAAAAACAAAAAAAAATAAAAAAAAACCCCCAAAAAAAACCAAAAAAAAAAAAAAAAAAAAAAATTTTAAAAAAAAAAAAAAATATATTTAAAAAAAAAAAAAAAAAAAAAAAAAAAAAAAAAAAAAAAAAAAAAAAAAAAAAAAAACCCCAAAAAGAAAAAAATTAGTTTAATAAACTAGCCATGCAAGCTCAGGTTTAAATGGCATCAAAATATTCATTAACCCGGGCAATTAATTAAATAAAATTCGTTAATTCGCCCTGGTTGCATGTGGGACTGCAACGGGTTGTTGTAGCATTAAATATGCAAAATAAAAATTGAATTTCCCCCAGCGCACCTGCTGAATGTGTGTGCATTCACCTGGCCCACCTGCCCGATGTCCGTTCGCCCGACCTTTCCCGTAATTATAAATGGTTTAGTAATGACTGTGAGTTTCGATAATAAAAGCAGATCATTCATTTTTATTAGCCACCCTGAAGCCCGCACCCAGCTGACACATGAAGTTCGGGCTAAACTTTTGGCCCCGATTAAAATGCCGGGCGGTTACTTTATGAAAGCATATGCATA
Source organism: Drosophila fuyamai (assembly GCA_018153365.1). Taxonomy (NCBI): domain Eukaryota; kingdom Metazoa; phylum Arthropoda; class Insecta; order Diptera; family Drosophilidae; genus Drosophila; species Drosophila fuyamai. Next base: position 12,565 of record JAECXW010000011.1, read on the forward strand.
TTTATGCACAAGCAAACACAAACAGTGACCACCCACACACACGCTGTTTGGTATTTAAGCATCATTAATTATTTAGAAATACAGTCGGAAGTAAATGCTCTATAACGGTAATTGAGACATTTTCAATATGTGCACACAAAGGCTCCGAGCGGCGTTTATAGGTCATTTATTTTTGTGTTGTCCACAAATCATAATTACATACACTTTTGGGCTTGAAAGTGTGAAAAAGCCCATACTGCGGCTAGTTAGTTTGCCCATGACAATAATGGAGCAAAGGGAATAATAGAAGTTTACGTCAAATCAGAGCTGTGACAATTAGAAATCAATTGAGTTATCGCTGGTTTGGTTTCAATTTACACTTGAGGCCCGAGTTTGATTATCAAGGACCAGACTGTTTGACTCTGATGGTAATTGGAGACCATTAAAATGGAATGGGATTCCACAAAAGTGTCAATTAAGTAGGACAGAGCCATGAGAACCGTGACAGGTGTAAAATATTGCAGGACATTTAATGTTTGATGGAGTTTAAGAATGTTATATTAGGGAGGAAAGCTTGCTTTAACCATTTAACCAGACATCGCAAACTGTAGTAGTATTTAAACATGTCCTATTTCATTTCTATTTCAAATGTTATTTGCCAAAAATAATGAGGCAAGCGTACCTGCAAGGAATAATCTTATTTTATGTTGCGCCAAACCCAAAACTAAAAATGCCCTGAAGTGCTTTAACCAAAGTAACATGACAGGAATTTAATTACAATTGTTAAAGTGCCAGAAACAGCGTTTTCCTTTGGAGTTTCAATATCTTATGGTCTATGTTTTGCAAATTATATTTGAAAGCAGTCAATATTTACATTTAAATTTAGTTAATAAATATGAAATATACACCTATAGTTGGAAATCTTGACCATGTTACATAATTAGAATTATTAAGATATTAATTAAGATATTAAAATATTGAATAACTATATTGATTTTGAACAATATAGGGTATCAACGATAGTTGCTATTAAGGAGAACGGTTTTTTGGACGAAAAATTTGTATTAAAATTTATGCAAACGGGCGTTGATATTTACGTTTTTGGCAAGTAAAAATTTGTGAAGTTGTGTCGTTTGTTTGATAAAACACAAACCTAAAATGCACCCACGCACAAAGCTATACACACGTATTTTTTGTATATATTTATATATACTATATGGCCACATACCACGATGTAAACGGATGACAGAAGAGCGGCACAATATAGATCCGTTGCATTGTGCATATTACGGCTTTTTGCACAAAATATTTTCTGTCATTTTAGCATACTTTAGTTTTTGGACATTGCTGTTGTCCATCCTGTGTGCTCGATGGTCGGAAGGGGGCAAGGATATTGTCCGATTTTGTCAAGTGTACAGCCGCTGCTGTTGTTATTGTGGCTGCCAATTTTGGGCCATGTGGGCGTGGCCCGCCCAGTTATCATTGCCAAACAGTATAGAATAAATGTGGAAAGGCGGGTCATCCTTCCCTTTCCCTCGGTTTGCGCATAAATTTATGCATATGTATTTTTAATGCTCCGCTTCACTGGCAACTGCCAGCATAATTTTTGTGCAAATTTTCGTTTTCTTCTTTTTTTTATAAATATTACAAAATGTAATTGTATATGGTTTTCTATTTATCACCGATCACAAGATATACGTTTGCTTGTTTGACGTTTAGTAACTAAACCATTTTAAGCTAAATTAAAGTGCTATTCGGTGCATAATAATTTGTCACTTAAGCTTGTAATGAATATTTAATAATATACAAGACTTTTTTGACAAGTGAGATATATTTTTGAGCTTATCAAATATTCCCTATTTAAATGTATTAGTTTGTTAAAATAGTGAAAACCAATTCCTATTTTAAGAATGTTCATCAATAATTTTGTAAAATGATTAAAGTATCTAAACTTAATGCAAGAGCGGGATTGGTATGTATATATTTCTTAAGACTAGTTGCCAGGGATTTCAAAAGAATAGTGACGCTTAGGGCTAAGGTACTTACATCGTATCCTCAAGTTGACCGGAGCGGACTGAGTTTCCCCGCGGTCATTGGCCGCCGAGCAGGCGTAGAACCCGGAGTGGACCCGACCCACTCGCTGAAGAACCAGGGAGCGGGTGGAGATGATGATGCCCCAGGACACATTCTGGGTGACCGGTTGGCCCTGGTGGAGAATGGAAAAGAGCCATGGTAATTTATGCCGCTAAAACACTTTAATTTGGCCAAAACCTACGTCATGTGACCACATTATGCGATGCTCCTTGGGATTGGACTTGATGTGGCACTCGAAGTAGACGTCGTCGCCCTCTTTAATGTCATCCGGACGCAGTGTGGACCCCAGAGAAAGGGTGACCTGTGGCGGATCTGGAAAACCAATGAAAAACCCACTTGTTAATAGTCCAGTTCCCGCTTTAATTGGCTGCGCTAATATGGAAATTTGGTTCTGTGCTCTGCGCGAATTCTGAACTCAAATTGCCAGGCTGCAGGGAGCCCCATATAAAATATAAAATCGAAAATATTATTGCATAATAAAAGGACGAAGTGTGCGCAGCGCTGTTGTTGTTGTCATCAATCTACAACGTCGTAGCGCAAACCATAAAAGTTAACAACGCGGCGACGGAACCGCGTTATAAACCACCGAGCCCCTTGGATCCGGATCCAAAGAGGCTAACCAATGAGTATGACAGAAATTTTAAATTAAAACCGTTCCGTTGCCGCGAGCAACGCCCCAATATCAATGATGGATCATATAAAATATTTAGTGTTTTCCCATCCTCTTTTCCGTTTTTACAGCATCATGATTGCTCGAAAAAGAAGGTGGCTGAAAGCCACGCGAAAAGGGGACGCAACAATTCCTGACTGTTATGGTTAAGGGAAGTGTCTGGAAAAGGGGTTAAGCAGACTGGAAACTGTAAAAAAGTTGATTTCAGGTAGTTACTACATTTTTCTTTGAAGGGAAAATAAATCACGGTCGTTCATTTACCCAACTCCGTTTTCCGATCAATGGAGCGGGTCCATTAAAAGCTTAAGCCATCTCCGCTAATCCTTTAAAGCAGCTTTTCGCTGAGTATTTCTAATTTCATATTTCCCCGCTGGACCGGGTCAAAAGGGCAGAGAAAAACTTTCTCCAACTTTCAGTTCGCAACTTACGCGCATTGCCATTCAATATTTATGGCCGAATATCGCATACATAGCTGGGGATCTATGCGTGACTTTAAAATTCAATAAATTTATGATTATCCGATGGAAAAACAAAGTGACAACACAAAAATAACTAACCTTAAGGAAAGTGAAACTAGTGTGGGCCGAACTTAAACCACTTCTGCTACCCTTCGACCTTCTAGGTCGCGATTGCTGTTGAATTCAAATTGATAATCATATAAAGTAAAATTTATGACATTTTTCCGGCGCTGGAGTAAATATGCGAAACGAAGCAAAACAGGCAACAAATTTTTCGCCAGCTTTTTTATGGCCCCGCTAAAAGTCAACGGAATAAATATTGACATTTAAGCGAACGGCTTCATACTGGCCCACTGCCAATGGAAGGAGCGTGTTTGTACGTAAATAATGCCATATAATTTAGACTTATTTGCGAACGCGACTTTGATTTGTGCGCCGGCTGCATTTATGAATATTTTAATCGATTTTATATTCCCTTGGCTCTACTCAATTATCTTATAGTTGAACACCAAAAAAACTCCGTTTGATTTAAAGAAAAGCGTTTGAAAAGGAGTTGGGCGAACTTGTTTAACAAAATTTTGTGATTGTACCGTATTATTTTTTATCAAGAATAAAAGTGATATTATGAAGGATGAACATTTTTTGCGATTTCGAGAAAAGTTTTTAAAAATATGTTATTATTTTGTATCTTTTAAATATGCAACAATTTTTCAATTTATCGTTAAAATCATAATACAAATTATTTTCTTCACTCTTTAAAATTTTATTTGTGGCCGCAATAATGACGACTTAAATGAATTGTTTAACTTTTTAACGCATTTCTATAAACCTTTCAGTTGACTTCATTATGTTAACTAACAGTTTGCTGAATAGCATAATAAACTTATTCCAAATATCTTAAGCTTTCAAAGTGATTAACGCAACAGATTTAGATATTGAAATTTCACAATGTATCAAGTGAGCGGGGCTGTAATGTCTTTTTCCTGATGCATGCTCTTTTCTGTGAGTGTGTGTCCCTAAGCGTTCCACTTACAGATGACATTCATCATGAGCGAGTCCTCGATGGCCGAGTTCTGGAGCCGTGGGTTGGAGCCCTCGCACTTGAGCATCGTGCCGTCGTCCTCGGGCTGTGGATAAAATGTCAATGTGGATATGACTCTGCCATTGCCCTGGCTCGTTGACAGCTGCGGGAAGGGGGTGTAGAGATGGGGAGATGGGGAGACGGAGTGAAATCGATTAGAAAAGTGCCCTCTGGCCAAAGGAGGAAATTCATAAATAAGACTGGCCTTCGCCTGGCCAAGATTGAGTTAGGACTCTGGACAGAGAGCTTACCAGGCCACGTTTGAAGGGGCGATTATTCTGCGTCCATTTGATTTCCGTGTCCGGCACCGAACCGGCCACAATGCAGGTGAGGTTGTACTGCGTGTTCGAGGCGAAGACCTTCAACTTATTGGTTAAATTGACTGAAGTGGGTCTGACTGTAAGAGTTTAAGGTTTAAGGGGATTAGGCGTGACTGGCAATACCGACTGCTCGTTCCGGCCACTCACGTAACATTTCGATGCGGATGCTGCGCTCCACGGGCGCCACCAGCTTCGTGTTGGAAGCCTGACAGCGGTACGTGTTGTTCAGGGCGGAGCGCGAGATTTGGGCCACCTCCAGCCGGTTGACGGTCACATGGCGGCCCATCGAGACCCCACTGCCCGCCTCCAGGGTGCGCGTCCCGTTCAGCCAGGTCACCGTGGGCTCGGGTCGACCTGTTGATGAGGGGGAAACTCTTGATTACATGATGATCACTTTGCCGAATTAAATATTCAATTTATGTTCGCCTATCTACAATGATGAAATTCTAAAAAAAATATCATGTATATTCGTCTGTCAGACAACAAATATTTGTTCATAATTATCTAAGAGCACGGCCACAAATAAATTATTTTGTTAAATAATTTCTGGCTGAATATAAAGTTAAATAAAATATTTTTTATGCGGCTTAGACAGGTCAACAAAAAACAGTGCTGTCGAACGAAATTGTTTATCTCGTGAAACAATTGTACACTGCGCTTTATCCACTTGGTTTTGACAAATGTGTGTCGTGTTTTAAAGACTGAATTAGTCAAATTAAACTTCAGCGAAAAAGTCGGTTTTTTTTCTTTACTCAATTTTAGACATGTTACCGAATTTATTTTAAATAAATTAAAAGAAACAACGTAGATTTAAATGTATTGTACCCATGTAGCAAATGTTTACTGATAATATGTGGGTGGCTCTCCCTTAAAATACCATTATAATATTTTGTTATGGCGCTAAAAAATTTATTCAAAATAATCGATTTAATAAATCGATTTCCCAAAACTCACTGATTTTAATTATAGGTAAATACTTCATAGCAACGCAATTGCTTTAATGAAAGAGCAATGAATTTGAAAACCATTGTGTGAATTGGATTCTATGAGCCATTCACGCTACGAGTGCCTAACCCAAAGTGCAACATTTTGTTCTATACCCTAGAAACTCAAATTTAAATTTAAATTAATGTTTAATGCATAAATTAATTTTAAATTTCGTGCCAACTGTTTTTCGCTGGCAGCCAACTTTTCCACTCATGCATTATTAACCCGCCTAGAGAGAGTTTTCCCGAGGTGGTTTTCTAACGGAAGCGGCGTTACCACAGAGCCGCGTTCGAAAATGTATGACCGAAAAAAAATGAAGGAAACTTTCAACATTTTAATGATAATGCGCATTTAGCAGTGTGTACTCAAGGCTTTTAAAAAAGGCTTAGCCAGCTTAACTAGCAAAGTTGGGGCACTGGCCGGGCAGGATGGATGGATGGTCGAAAAAAGGCAGGGGCGGTCATAGGTTTCCCAGCAAACGCATAAGCGTGAATATTGAATTAGTTGGTTGGTGAGCCAAAGGGAGGGAGGTGGAAAGTTTTTGGGGACATGCTGATGACCCCCAGTGAAAAACAATACCGACACGAAGGGGGAACGGATGAAAGGGCACATTTTGATACATATTTATGGCTGTATTTGGTGGCGTTTGCAAAGCAGATTAATGTATCACAAAGTTATGGACTTTATCAAAATATTAGACAATAATTAAAAGTGAATTACCGAATCGTTGACTCATTTTACATTTCTCTTCTATTTCTGAAATCCTTTTATTAATAAATATTTGAAAATATAGTATTGCAGGCTGCGTCTAAAACGAAAACAAGAGAGAACGCTATAGTCGAGTGCCTCGACTATTAGATACCCGTTACTCAGCTAAACAACTTAATATAAATATGCCTTCTTGTATGTTTTTCGCCCCTCGAATTAGCTCCCGATTTTTATGTTAAAATCCCAGGGAACACCAATTTGGCTAACTTGATTTGATTTGCATAGTTCTTGGGATATAGTTCGGTATTGAAAAATAAAAGCCATCGAAATTTCCTTTAATAGAAAACATCCAGAATTAACGTTGACTCTGTTGAGCACCTTGGCCAGCTGTTCCAAATTCATCCGTTAGATGGCGCTATTGTATACGCCATGAAAGGCGGAAATGTAGGCGCTAGCCAGGCTTAAGTGTTTAATGGGTTTTTGGGCGTTAGAGTGGGCGTGGCAAACTTTTATTTGGCCAATCGATAGGTATTGACGAAACAAATACATATCAAAAAAATTTTCATAATAGCATCTAAACTGTAGCCACAGCTTGTGGCTTGTGGGCGTCAGAGGGGGCGTGGCACCATTTTGAAACAAACTTGCGCTGCGTAGGAACTCCTAAAATCTACATGCAAAATGCCAATCTTCTAGCTTTTATAGTTTCCGAGATCTCAGCGTTCATACGGACAGACAGACAGACGGACAGACGGACAGACGGACAGACGGACAGACGGAGAGACGGACAGACGGACATGGCTATATCGACTCGGCTAGTGATCCTGAACAAGAATATATATACTTTATAGGGTCGGATACGCTTCCTTCTACCTGTTACATACTTTTGCACGAATATAATATACCCTTTTACTCTACGAGTAACGGGTATAATTACAAATTATCTTTATCGCATTAAAGACTTGTTCGTTTCGATTTATAAATTGGTAACACCAGCCTAAAAAAAGTTCAGTTTGTGATTTGTTTGACAGGGAAGAAAACCTGTAGCGATTTAAATAAATTATTTTTAAAGACTTAAGTTCATGATAAAAACACATTTTTAGGAATATTTTGTGTTTTCAATAAACTTCTTTTACGATTTTGTATTTATTCATTGCATCTCTGCTCTAAAAGGACATTTTACTGCACTTCCTCTCCGAAAAGCTTTTCATTTTTCAATGAAACTTGATGTTAAAATTTAGTTTACTTGTATTTTCATCTGTTTGCCTTTATTGAAAAATAAAGACCTTTTGGTTGATTATTTATTGTAACTTCGATAAGTGCTCTTTAATTTAAGCAGACCAACTGCAGAAAGAGCTCAAAAGAAGATTGATTCCCTTATTCACTTCCTCTTTAAATCCCATTTCCACCTGTCTCAATTCACCCAATGAGACCAAATATTAAATTAATAAAATATGACTTGCCTGTATGTTCGATTGACTATCGATTTACTCTCCAGAGTTGGAGTCCTCGATGCACTTTTCCGAATCTGCACCACGGCATTTCAATTGAAATTCTGCAATCACTATTTCGCTTTTCTGCCAGGACTCAATGCTCGGAGAAAGTGGTAGGAAAGGCATTTCCCTCGCTCACATATCAAATGTACGAAAATATTTTTAATCCGTTTAAGTGCCCAAAGCTGGGGCCCGACTACTTGCCTTTGGCATAGCCATTGGGCTTGGTTTGGTTCGGTTTGGGCCATTAAGTGAGCCAAGTGAATGCGGCGGAAATGAGCAACAATAGCAACAAGCAGCTGGGGATTGGCATTGGCAGGATTGGGGGTTGAAGATTGGAGATTGGAGGCGAAAGTAGCTGATAGCTGGAGTGTGGACTTGGGAATTTACTGCCAGAATGCTGGGTGATTGCAAAGGATACTCGGCGACAATAAGCCAGCGAGGACCCATACACACGCCGAAAAGCTGGGGCGGAATGGGAATGCAGGGATAATAGACAAATAACAGTTTCCCTGCGGCATTTAGCTGGCTTTCACCTCCCCAACCCTCGCCACTTCCTTTCGCTTCGACCCACTTCCTTTGTGTAATGAAGACAGCGCGTTTGCCATTTGCTAAGCCATACTTACGCTTGTTGACAATTGCTCCGCCGGACAATGCTCAGCCGGAGTGGTGGGGGGAGGGCAAATATGCAAAGGACGGCACCACTGGAGCCGGACACAATGGATAACCCGGGCTCCTTTTATGGCGGCCTGCCTAGATTAGCTTTTTATTGCCGGTATTAATTGCTATTAGTCGAAGTTAATAAACTTGATAAAGCAATTTGGCATTTGGCGTTTATTGTGCCGGGGGCTATGATTAGTGGCTGGCCATAAAAGTAGCGTCAGGATTTGCATTAGCTTTAATCAGGATGCGAACACCCAGCGGCCGCAATACCTCACCATCGCTCCGTCGACGCCATGTGGCGCTGAAATTGCGATATTAGTTAATTTGGCTTTGAGCCCTTGGCAGGAGCCAAATGAAATACGAGCTTGCATTGCGGTCTTCGAAGGGGCCAGACCTTACACTGCGGAATTAAACGGTCTACGAGTTAAACAAATCTGTTAAAAAAAATGGGATAACCAAAATGTTATAATTCTAGTAACTATAGCAAGTTCTAGTATTTCAAGCAGAGCTGTAGACTTAGACTTCATTTATGGCGCAAGTCTCATACAAAACGTAAAACTAACACTTTTAAAAGTAGCTTTATTGAAGCTGTTTTGCTAGACATTTTAGAAACTTAATTTTTCTAAGTGCTGGTGACGAAACTTGGGGGTGTGGGCGAAATGTTGCATACAAATCAGAGGCGCTGCAGAGCAGTGCCACCTGCCAAGGAGCGTGTCGCTCAGCAGGTGTCAAAAGCGAATGTTGTCGACGTCACATAGACCCCTCCCTCCTACTGCCACCCCCCTGGCTCACAAACCCCCTCCCCGGAAGCCCGCTGTGAGCTGGATTCCGGGCAACTGGCTGTTTAGCTCATTCACATGCGGTTAGTCAAAGCGACGACGTGAGGCACGACTGCAAAAGCAAACCAGGAGGCGAAATTCCAAGACGCAGGATACTATAAATCCTTTGGCAGCAGAGTGCTGCACGTGAACAGAAGCACTGCATGCAGCGGTGACAGCATCAGGAATCACCCGAAGCAGCCTGCAATAATGAGCTGGCATTTGCCAAGAGAGACCAGCACAAAGCCAGGCATCCTTCAGCCGAAATTGGGCCACTACTTCGGCCTTTAGAGCCTGAAAAGTTCAAGAGCGGGCTTCAAGCAGGTTCTTCAATACTTCTCTTTGGTATTCAGAATATAAAAAGGAGTGTTGGTTTGAGCACCGAAGTTTGGTTCTCCCCTTAAAGCTTTTAGTCCCACTTACTTTACAGGATACTTTATTAATCAAACTTTTTTATTTAAATTATCAACGGAATTTGCACTTAAATTACAGCCGTACTAATATTATTTGGCTGGCTTAACACTGCCTCGTTTTGAAGTAGATATTTCCTTTACTATAAAGTACATATTTACTTTTCCAAAACCAGTAAATATGGCCAACTTTTAGAGCCAACGCAAGCAGTTCAATGAACTGTATCCCCTGCCTGTCTTGAACAATCAACTAATTCCACTATCAAACGGACTTAAAAACTTTCATGAGCATTAGTAACAACTTCTACATCATCAGCTGCATTTTCGACTTTAAGCTCTGGGAAAAACCCACTTAGTTTGGCCAGAGAAAAAAAAGAGAGTTCGCCAATCGCGTTGCCAGTTGACATGGAAAATGGCTGGCGTGTGCGCCGAAAATATTGTTGTCAGAAAAGTTAATGATTTATAATGCTGATGTCGGGCATTCGTCGCCATCGCCGGTTCCGATGGGTTGGGTTGGGTTGGGTTGGGTTCGGTTCGGTCCGTATCCATGGTCCACGGGTTCAGTCATGCAAGGAGAGCCCCTCAAGCCAGCCAGCGGAGCGAGCAACTTGTACAAAAATTTTTCACACTTGCCAGCAGAAAGAGGCGAGTGAAAAGTTTAGAGGATGCGGTCGATCAAGGGGTGGGGTGCGGGTGGGCTGGAGCCTTTCACCTTGGGGACCTCTTTAAAGATTTACGATGCCGCATATGCCTACAGGTCATAGCTCGGCCAATGGATGTGGCGTGCACAACAAAAGCACGCCAGACGCCCCACATTGTTGCATTCTGGCCTGAAAGCAAACTGGCAATGACAGCGGCCACAGACGCAGGAGCAGACGATGTGCTGGTGTCTGTGGAGCGGCAATGTCACCGCAGACTTTGACATACATTTATTTTTATTATTTACGATGACTTAGTCAGCCCGTCCGGGCCTGGCCCAGAACGGCCCCACTCAGGCCAGCAGACTCGGTCACGGCTGGGGCCTATCTGGAGCCTTTCATCTTTAATTCTTTAAATAGACTGGCTGGGTCGAGGGAATGGAGGCCAACGAGGCTGAAACTGAATCTTTCACTACAGATTGCACGGAGAAAAAGGAGGTAATTATCTCGGGTTAACCCATCAATTTCTCATTTTTCTTTGCAGCCCTTTTATTTGTAAAGAAGCTTTTTATCACTTGAAGTTCTTTGTCTTGTTATTAAAATTTAAGAACAGTAAATAATATTAACTTAAAGTTTATATGATAAGCGTTGTGACAGATATCGGAAGATTTTTCATATCCAAACATTTTGAAATTGCTTTCGAAACTCATCTTTTGGACTAATAATTTAGATTCTGCATCTACCAATTTTGGTACATACATGGTTATCCACCATATTTTTTTCTGTGTGCGACTGGAATCAGTTGCGTTTTTGTAGCAACCTCCCCAGCTTGATAGCCTTTTGTCTGAGTGCCACATTTATGTGGCAGAGGCTACGTGTATGCGTTGGTGTCGTTTATCATGATTTACTTACCGCCACGCACTTCACATGTCAACACAATATTATCGCCCTCGAGCAATGGACCCACAGCTCCGGCAACATCGCGACCGGAGGCATCGTACACGAGTATTTGGTGCGGAGGAACTGCAGGGACGAGAGGAGAAAGCGGGACATTCGTTATAAAAAGGATGCACTAAGAAAAGTAAGATTTATTACTTGGAAAATGTCTCATAATTTAATTTTACTTTTAGTAAAACAGCCTTCTCAAATATTTAATGGGATGAAGTAGGAACTGAAGTAAAAATAAATTCATAATAATTTTGTATTATTTCGGTAAGTTATTCATCTAAAAGAACCAGTAAATAATATTGGAGAATGCTCTAATAGCAGGGGTTTTTTGACCTTTTTAAAAAAATAACAAGTTCTTCAAAAACAAAGGCATTTCTCTAATGTACACACTTATTTCTTAGAGTGCAGGTAATAGTGGCAGGCTCAGAGCTTTCTTTAATGGCGGTGCACTGCCTTTCGGGTACTCACCAATAACCGTTAAGTTAATTCTATGATTACGCGTGGGCGAGTTCTGAAAGTCGACGCGGCAGCGGTAGACCTGTTGAGGGAATCGAATAAAAAATGTACAATAACATGGCGCAGTTTTCGGGTGGTAATGGTCCAGTTTGAGCCACTTACGCCCTCGTCGTCCAGCTGAATGTTGTCCACCGAAAGCTTGGCCGGCTGCTGTCCGGTAACGAAATACGCACGTGGCCCAAATGAGTTCGTGTCCGACCAGTACAGGGCCTTCTCGAAGGGCCGCCCTCGGACGTCGAAGCTGCAAAGGGAAAAACAGAGCGGAAACGTTAAAAGTTGCCTAAGTAGTTCCTCCTTCGTTATCTCAATCTAACGGCCGCGGGGGAAATGTAAAAAATAAGTAAATAAAGGGAAATAAAACCAAAATATTGACGATAAGTTGTGTCAGCAAGTGCCTCGAAGAGCATTCAGATGCCGCAGCCAAGGTCGTAAATTTTAATGCGATGTGAAAGTTTGCAAGGGCCTGTGACCGCGGGGGTTGACCTTATGTTTTGAAAATACAAAATGGATCGCCTTTATGGGGGGAAAATGATTTAATTCAATGTCTTTATGCGACAGGGTGGGGATTCTTTTTATTCTTTGTACTTTTGTATGCAGTTACTGCTAGGCAATGTATGTAGATTTCAGAACTGGGTAAATCTTAGTTTAATTTAAGTTAATAGTATACGTAGATAATTGTTTTTATCTAACTGCTTTTTTCGCATACATATCTTTTCGATTCCAGTAGTAAAAGTCCTTTTTAAATTGTTTTTTTTAAGGTTTTTCAAATATTTAAATGGAAGTAATAATTACCTATTTAAGTACATTTTTCATAGCCTAATAAAAACATTTTTTAAACAACAAACAATTTTATTCATTATTATTGTTGATTATAAGGCTGTAAAAAGGAGGTTGCTTAAAGCCTTTTACCCTTTGGATAACTATAGACTGAGCAACATAAAAAGATTGAATCAGGATAATGCTATAAAACTGAAAACATTCGTATAAGCTCAGTAGTCATAAAAAAGAAAATAGAATGAAAGCACAGAACGGACGGCTAGACCAGAACATGCCACTTAACACTTATGCTAAGCTAAACTCTGGGAAACTGAAAACTAAGTTCCAAACAAGCTTAATGGGTTCTTATAAAGTCAGCCTTAAAGCCTCAATAGAGGCCACTACATAAACCTTGCAACTTATTGGGCCGCCTTGGGCTGTTATTTCTCGTGCAAACCATAAATATTGAATGGGAAAATTGTAAAAAACGACACGCTCCAAAGTGGCCCGAGCCTGAATTTTCACGCGTCTACAAAATGACCCTTTTCCTGTGCCCGATGACCCGCGGAACACGGGGTCGACAAAACGAACCCCGAGCATAAATTTGCACGCAACTAATTTCTTCCGTTTCGCATTATTTTCGCAGCCCAGCACAGACCAGCAAACGTTTGCAATTTTGCGCATTAAAAAGCCTGACGTGCTATCTTTGGCGCTTTTATTGTATTTGTTAATGTCCGTCTGAGGGCTTTGGACGTTCTGGCGGGTAGGCTGCCACGCCCCCTGCCCTCAGTCCGCCCCTCGTCCCGGGTCCCCCAGCGACACGTCGTAAATGACTTGACGGTGGCAAAGCATTCCCACAATTCTTGTTATGGCACTCAAAAAAAAATGATATTTTGCAAATTTCAAAACAATGCATTTTTTAATTTTAAAGTTAAATTATTAAATTTCTCTTGTAATTTTATTGTTAAATAACAAAAATTTTTATAGTATATATTTTTTCTGGCTACCCCAAAAAATTTATTTATGCATGCTATTAAAAATTAATCAGGCATATTAAACATATTAAGCATACGCCTAGTCCAACATTGCAATGCATACGTATTAATAATATTGCGTATTCGACTAGTTGAACAGATACGATTGCGTTTTGCCTGACAGCAGGCATATCGTTATTTATTTAACAAAATACAAATTAAGGAACTAAAAAAATAGATTTGATGATGGCATAAAATTACCATTATGACTTTATTAAAGTAATATATAGTATTGGGAATCTTTTTCTTTGAGTGCGGCCTTCTAGAGGCCCACACACCAGCACATCGTCTTTGCACAGTCACCGCCAGTTGTGTCCTTTTGCTGTTTCCGCTGTCGTCGTGCAGACTGCGCTATCTGTGGGTCCTTGCCCCGCCCCCTGGACCCCCCCCACCACCACCACAGCCCAGTTGCGGTTAGCGGAGCGGTTTGTCATTGTGCCGGCTGGCAGGATTCTTCGCGGCCTCCGCCCGACGGCCGTATTGTTTGCGCCTTTAAGTGGTTTTTTATCATTTCGCCGCTGACACAATTTATATCCGGTGCTCATATTTCTTATGCTTATCACTGGGGCTGCCACCGCTTTCTCCCTTCTCCTTTCTCCATTCACCGTTCGCCGTTCGCCATTTCTCCTTGGCCTTGTCATGTGTTTGGCCATTCTTCTAATTGTGTTCAAAGTGCAGTAAGCCATGCGGCGAATAAATTACGGATCCTAAGCCTTGCCCAAAGCCAGGGCACGTTCCCTAATTAGCCTAATTAAATATATGCGCGAAAATGTAAACATAACGGACTGCGGAGTGCGGAGTGCGGAGAACTCCTTGGGAAATTTCCTTTTAAAAACTGCGTTTCAGACTCTCGCCCTGCCCCGCTTTTCCCGCTTTTCCCGCTTTTAATTTTGCGCATTTGCAAACAATAGAGAAACGCCGAATAGTCAACAAAGGCGGAGGAGCAATAGCGATAAGGCAAGGTGGAATGGAGTTTCCTTTCCCGTCGCCCAAATATGTCCAGAATACGCCGGTCTTAGCCCGGCTTGCCCTCTGTTGACGTTGTGTTTTCTCGTTGTTGGCCTTAGGAAACAATAATGCCAAGTTTGCACAATGAGCAGAGCAGCAAAGCAGCAAAGCAGCAAAGAAACTGCTAAGAGCAGGCGGCGTCGAAAAGCACAGAAAACAGAAAAATAAACGCCAAATGCTCGGGCAGTAAAAATTGTAAAGCAGAAAAACAGGGACAAGCAAACGAGTAGCAAGAAGCGAAATAAAAATGGGCCATGCCAAGAAAAGAAGACAACATTGTGGCAGTTGCAGAAATGTTGACTGTCGTCGAGGAGCGGCACAAGAGAATGGGGAGGGGGAGGCGGAGGCGGAGAAAGTAGACGAAGAAAGGCAAAAAGATGGAGAATCAAGAGGAGAGAGTCAAGTAAAAGAAGGAAAGCGTAGGAGACAAGTGGACGCAACCACGCGACGTCCGTTTGAAGAACTTGCTCTGCACTCCTCAAAAAGTTTTTTCAAAAATAGTGGAGATTTTTATATGATTAATGTTACTAGTGTTAAAAGTTTTTCCATATATATAAAACAAGTTTTATCGTTGACTATATTAAAAGGTACTTTTTCTTGCCTTAAATAATTCCCCTTTAAACATCTTGATATTAAAAACCTAAATAAAATAGTGTTGATGAAAAACTACTAATGCTGGAGTGACACTTTCAATTTTTAGCATAAAAATCAGGTTTTGTCGCTTATAAGAGTTCAAATAAAAGCAACTTTGCTATGTCAATAAAGGGAACATTTTATCAAACAATTTATGCTACGAATTGAACGTAGGCCGAAAGAGTAATTTCTAAAACTATCAACTAATAATACATTTTTGGGAAAAGATAAGTCAACAAATAATATACAATCCAAACACATCTTAAATACGAAGCAAGAGCATTTTACTAATATATGTACATTACGATAATGGTTTCGTGAACGCTTTCTAAGTTTCTCATTATTTTCTGTAAGTGGATCTATCTCATTCACATTGGCCCTTCTCCACTCACCCATTCGTTCACTTCTCCTTTGTCGATGGTCTGCTTTTTCCAACAATTAGTTGAGTTTTATTTATTTTGCGTTAATTGGTAGCACTTTATCTTGGGCCGAATGAATGAGCTGCGTTCTTTAAACAAATCCCGAACCGAGACGGACCTTGAACTGGACATTGCATGGGTTTGGTAATTACGCTTTGGTTTTTTCGGTGGCTTGGCATAAACTTTGACCGCCACGCCCCCTCCCATTTAGTATTCGCAACCGACCATCCCCGCCCCGAAATCTAATATCAAAGCAAGCTTCTCATATTGCCATTTAATGTTTTTCCTTTTTGTTCGTCCCTCAGTTTGTAACGCTTACAAAATCCTATTCAAAAAGATTGCAAAAGGGCTAAGAGGGGACGGGCCGGGAAAGCTCCCAAAAAAATGAAATAAAAAAGGACCGAAAACTTTTGCACTCACAATATCCATTGAATAATTTTATGACAATATGTGTCAGAGCATGGCGATGTGTGCGTGTGTGTGCGTGTGTGTCCGTGTGAGTGCCGGTATTTTCTGACAGTTTAAACAGATGCTGCTGTCGTGGAACACTTTTGCCCGACTGCTGTATACTCATGACAATAGACAGACAGTGCCTGAATATGCTCTAATCGTCAGCTTTATTTATTAAGCTTTAATCAAGATTTATTTGTTATTAAGGAAATAGCAACAGATTATCACAAATATAAGTAGTATAGTAATAAGAAATCAATAGGGGTTTAAAGAATCTGTAAAGATGTCTAAAGGTAGGCAGTAAAAAATAAAGATTGCCTTTCGTAATAAATACTTTAAGACTCCTTAAATATGTATTTCTAAGCCTAGTGGTTTCTAAACCATACAAACTTAATTTGAATGCAAGGAGCGTCCTATGTGTGTTATGTTTTAATTCTGAAGCTTTCATTAATAGATTCTTAAAAGCAAAGACTAGATTTTCCTTAAACCAATCTAATGTCCACGCAGTCTTGACTGTGTATATCATATCAGCTCTCCTATAGGGTACATAAATTGTGGAATTCAACTATGCATCGCTTGACAAAAGGCAATAAACTATAAGGGCATGAGGGTCTGTCAACGGACGACCCACTGTGGGAGGCTATCCACATCCACGGACAAAATTAGACAGGTGAGAATAGGCTCTTGCACATTGTAAACTCGCATATTGTCTGGCGGCCCGTATCAAATTATGCATAAAGAAACCCTATCGCACGGGCGGGAGTTTCCATGCCGAAGCGCCGAAAAGTATGCTCCGTAACTCGACAAAAGTGGCAACAAATTTAAAATTGGTTTCCACACACAGCCACACACATCGTGCAAACAAAAGAAACGCAGCAGCGAGAGAAATATGAAACAATAATAACACCAAAAAAAGGGGCTGTTTACACGCCCCCATATACATACAAAAGTATGCAAATGGTTTTACTGCCCCTTTGTTTTTGTTTTGTTTTTTCTTTTTCCCACTCCCTTTGTGTGTGGATGGGTATTGGTGTTATTATGGAGCCATGCTGTGTAATATCTGTAAATTTCTTTTGTTATTGCCAACAACAGTTTTCCCCTAGTCTCTCCCCCTCTCTTCCGGTTTTCCCAAGCCCCACGCTTTTCCACTGAACGGTGTTGACATTTGTTGGCATCATTCCACACATTGTTGCCGCTGGTGTTGGTTTTTGTTTGGTTTTCGCTTCATCTTCTTCTTAACTTTTACTATATAATTTGTAGCATATGAATATATGAAGGGCCCGAAGAAAAAAGCAGGGACCTGCAGAAACAAAGAACGCAAACAGCGCCATCCTCGTTGTGCTCGGTGGCCAAGTTCAAATTTATGCAGTGTCGCCCAATAAATTCCGCAATAAATTCAAAATAAAACTTTCATCTTGGGCTAGCCTATTTGGTTTTCGGTATTTCATGAGTGTTGCCGCAGGTTAGGGTTTCGCCAGCCAAAAGCCATTCAGACTCTGAATTAAGAGTTGGAGAAGAGATTTTAATATTTTGATTGGGGTTAAAAATTAGCCCGAAAAAAGGTTCGCAAGTGCTAGATTTTCTGACTCATGTTTGTGAACCGAAAAAGGGTATAAAATATATATAACACTTTTGAAGCTATCAATAACTTTAAACTTACTATTTGGTATTAAAGCGATAAAGACCTAAACTAAGGGAACAATTATAAATATAGCAAATTTATAGCCAATGCGTTTTCAAAAAGATAAATTAATATATATATCACCGATTAAGATGATCTGGAAAATGTAATCAATGTGTCGGTATTTAAACACAAAAACGCAAATAATTCCTATTACATATGTATACTGTATAAACAATATTTCGTGAATACAAATATAGAGTTAATTCAAACAAGAGTATTTGGTAACAATTTAATTGAATTCAGATGCGGACTTTCCGGTCCATTAAAATGACTATAAATACTTAATTGTGGGAACTTAAAACAAGTACAGATTGTTCAAATATACAATGATGTTAAATTCCCAGAATTTTCCAATTACGGCAAATTCCTTCCGTCCAATTACCGAAATCGAAGTCATTAAAAGTTAATCACGACGATGCAGAGAAGTTTGGTAATCGTCCTCTCGCCTTCGAATGCGCAATCAAAGGAAGGATTGGACCCACCATTTCCGACTGGGACCAAGTGGTGAGCCGACAAAGAAAATCCCGACGTTGGCATTTCTCTGTCGGCGGTGGAAACCAGAGCTTAGTGGCACACAAATCGATTTGCATGCGCCGCTTGCATTTCCGCTCTCACACACGCACACCCACACACCCGCACACGTACACCCACTCAATTGCATATACATTTGAAACTTAATTACAGTTTTAAATATCCCATCTAACCTGAAATTCGCGCAGAAAGCGACTACAGAGCCGCCCCACGCTCGTAAAATGGCCCGAAAATGCACTCGACTTAATTGCCTTTGGCCCACCACTTTGGGCTGTCCTCTTCTCCACACTCAGAAAAAAACTATAGGAACTCTAAGCCACTTTGTTCATATTAAATTTATATGTCACTTTATCCATACGTTTTACTTTTTTCTAGATATTATTGGCAAAATCAAAAAATATTGAGCTGTATTAAAGTCTAATATTAAAGCTAATAAGAAAGCATTCATTTGTATATTTGAGGTTAATGTATACTTTTATATACATTTTCAATCAATATCTTTTTATTATATATATTATATATATTATATATATTATATTTCAATTTCTTGCATATTTTAGAATAAATTTCCCCTGAATATTTTCTTTTTCGATAGTTTTAATATTACTTAGATTCGAATTTACCTTTCCAAATGTTATAAAACACATATTTGTGCATAATTATTTGACGTGTAGCGGTATCCGTGATTCTGCCATCTTCAGTTTCAGTGAAGACTGCCGTTGGCGTTGGCCTTTATTGCCAGCCATTTTGAATACCATTTTGTGGTTTATTACTTTTGTGGCAGACCGATTCCAAGCAGCCAGCGAAATACACACACGGCCCAACCTCAGTGAAGTGAATGCACTTTCGATTGCCCCTCCATCCGGATTTCCCGCCGTCTGTATTTACGGGGCGGTTGGCGGGGGCTGCCGGCGATTATGGCAGTTAGCGTGGCACTCAGATTATCCGCTTTTGACAGCCAGACCACCGTTCAGTTCAGTTTAGTCCGGGAAGGAGCAGCGGACAGAAGCTCACAGCAGGCCAATCCAATCCGACCCAGTGTTTCCAGCGAATTTAATTATTCATGCCACGAACCTACGGATGGCTGGCACCCAGCAGCCAGGTGTCCAGGTGAGCTTTAAAAATCAATTAACCTTGATTGTGGCCCGGGCTTAAAGTCCATTGTAACTTCGACATTTACAGAAGGTAGTGGGGGTATATTTGGTTTAAGGCGTCTGTGCACCTCTTTTTTATCTAATCTACATATAAAAAGATTTCTTTCTTATAAAGTAGGATTAACTCATCCCAGTTCTTAGTGATTTTGGTCGTAAACATATCCAGATGAAAACATTATTTCAAGAAGTCGAGTATTTTAGATGATCATGTCAAAATGATTTAAGTTACTGCTTACTGATTACCGAAAATATTAAAAGAAATAAAATAGAGGACAACTATATTTTTTTAATAAAAACTTTTGCTAATATAACCTCATTTTAAAATCCAGTATATATTTTTAATGGAATATCTTTGCCTTGCGTTAACACTTCCTCCCGAGCTACTCATCAAGTGCAAGCCCAAGTGCAGTTAATTTAATTTACTGTTTATATATTTTTTACTGCTTCATTTCAGTTTATCCCAGCGTGAATCCCAGTCGCCAGGGAAACGGGAGTGCAGCACTCTTGTTTGCTCTTCGAATCGCTTCAGCCGTGGCCATTTCCTCCTGCCCTTTGTTTATTATGTAGGCTTTGCGGGGGGCGTGGGACTGCCAATGCCATTGATGGCCTGCAATATTGAACGTGACAGTTGGCCTGTCGACCCACAGAGCTTGGCTCTCGCTCCTCGTTACAGGTGGCTGTCATGGCAAATGTTAATTTTAATAATGGAAGGGCAGGCCGCCCCGTCCCGCCCCTTTCCCCATATCGCTCACGATTCATAACAAATAAATGTATAAAAATCTTATGAAAATCGCATTTCAAGGGTCAAAGTCAGCAGAAACAAATCCCGGCCAGCCATCCGAGCCATAAAAATGAACCCTAAAACCCGAAATAGCCTAACCCGAAAAAACTGCCTGCTTGTTGGCCAGTCGAACAACAAAGCAAAAGTTAACATTATAATTTTTAATATTTTTGCTTTTAGCCTCCTGGGCAGGACATCGTTTTGTTAGTGGGCCTTGGCTTTTGCCTTTGTATCTGGGTGTAAAGCTGTCAAATGCAGGGGCGCCGCTAGACAGGACTTTGCACAGGGTATTCGTGGGCGTAGGTGTGTGCGAGCCTGTTTAGGTGAGGCTGCCAGCTGTGACGTGCCTTTGGAAATGTTGCAAAGCCCGGCCCGCAAAAAGGATGTGCAACACTGAGGGAAAATGTCAGGCTTAACTTGTTGAAAAGCTCTGGATCTAAGCACAGGATGCCTTAAAACCTTAAAAACAGTTTATCTAGTCGATTTTTATTATAACTAAAATATTTATTTTCCTTGAATAAGTTCCGAATTTCATTCATTTAAAAATGACGCAAATGATGTATTTTAAGTAAAATATTTTTAATATGATTAATGCGTGTTTATATTCAAGTATTAATAAAGTATTTTTAATGTATAATGGCTTACTTCATTATAGTAATAATAATGTTTATTTACTTCAGTTTAGTGAAGAATTTGTAATACAAAAACGTTGTTTGAGACACGGTTATATTTTAACCTTTCCGCTTTTTTTACTAGCCCGATGGATATTTCTCAGAGTGTAGTATTAGAACAGTGGAAAACCTTGGGGTTCCCGTTCTGTGTTCTATTTACCCCAGTTTTCCCTATCCGCCCCTCACATGCTGCTTTCAATTTCGGCGTCTTTTCGGTTTTAGCTTTTGGTTTTGATTCTTTTCTAAGCCCCATTCTGCTGCCCCTCTGAGTGTCCTTCGATTTCACGCAGAGCTGGCAATTTTACGCCTCAGCCCAGGTCCTTTTTCCTCTGGTTTCTGGCTGTCTCCTGCGCAGCTGTTGCTGTTGTTCTTGTTCTCGCTCCTGTTATTTATTTCCTTAAATTTCATTCCTGTTTCTTGTTTTCCGCTCTTTTTTTGTGTGCACTGACTTGTCCTGGAAGGGAAATCGAATTCGAATCACTTTCGGATATTTTTGGTTATAAAGTCGGAAATTTTTGCGACATTATTGTTTTCCACATTTTTCTAGTTTTCCGTTTTTTTTTGGTTGTTGTTGCTTGTTTTCGTTGGTCCAAACACTCACCTCCTTTTCTCATCTTTTCCTCTTTGTCTGGTCTGAAATTTATTGCTTCCTATTGAGTGCACGAAATGGCTGGAACAACAACATCAACAAGGATCAGAGTCCTGGGCGGCAGGACCCGTGAACAGTTCGCGCTCGCCCTTGAGATACACGTGCGTTGGTATACGTATATGTATTCGTATTCGTATTCGCATACGTATCGATATCCATGTCGTTGTCTATGTCCTTATTCCCGAAAACCCCCGTCCACCCGCTGGCAACATATTGAAAAGGAAGCACATGTAAGCAAAATTGACAAGGCTAAAGGATATCGATGTCTGCTTATAATGTGCAACATATTAAACCTAAGCACACGTTCGCCAGCGAGCTCTATAAATAACAGCAGCGGGGATTCGAGGACATCACCAGGGGTTGCGGGTGTGGGTGTGGGTGTGAGTGCGGATGGAGCTCCTCCCCCCCTCACCCTCAATCAAAGTTGCCGCCAAAACAGTTTTCACTTTGGATGCCATTATTTTGCTGCCCCCGCTTTTCACCTCGGATGTCCTTTGACTCGGGCCCTGCGGCTAATATATGAGCCCATGTCGCCCTGTTTGGCCTGCCTGGCATGCCGTTGCTTTGTTTTGCTTTGACCCACTCCCGGAGCGATGTCCCAGCCCCGATCTCCAGGACTAGGCTCATGCGGCAGGTACACTTCGAGAAAATTATTTCCGGGCTTAAGGCTAGGTGAAACGGTCACTATTCAGCTTTTCTGAATACATTTGTCTATACGTCGTTATAGTCTTAATTTTAAATTTGGGAGTATATATTGTTAAGTTATATTAGACCTGTTTTAGTACAAACTGCAATTGCGGCTAGAATGATATTCATATTTATTTACCTAGCAATGTTAGCTGTAGAAAAATAATTAGATTATTTTTCATAATGAGACCCTTTAAAATTAACAATTTACTTGCTTTATCTTCAACCTTTCGCTCACTGTACTCTCCACTCGAACCGACTCCAGTTGAGTTGATATTGATGATGTTATTAAAATAATAAATTATTTGAAAATTATGAACTGCTGCCATTTCTCATGAAGCTGTCGGGTCGAATGAGTGGAGGGAGTTGCCACTGGAGGGGCTTATAAATCAAAAGGTGGCCGGTACCGGGACCTCAGTTGGCCAGCCCCGAAAAGGGCGGAACTTCTGTCAACCGCACAGACACACGTTCACACACTCGAAATCTCAAAGAGACTATAAAATTAGCAAGTGCCTGCTAACCTGGATTCAAATTCGACTGCCTCGCAGGGGGGCACCTGCTTACCTGTAAAGTGGCTTGCCGGCGCTCTCACGGAACCACAGAACCATGTACACCCGATCGTCCTTCGCCTCCGGCTCGATGTCGCACGGCAAGGATGCGGTTCGTCCCAGGACGGCCTCCACGGCCACGGTGGAAACTGAAAGAGGGAGGGGAAAGGCAATTATGAGTGCACTGCGGTGAAACAATCATATATGTTTGGTCTGGAAAGAAATAATGGGATGTGCTTAAACCAAATGAATTTCAGGGCTATTAACGGGGGGCTACGCCACGTTCTGAGTTCTTTCTTTGTAAATTGCAGTCTCTATTTCGTTCTTTAAATATTAATACCCCTTAATTTTAAGAAATGAAAAGAATTAATGTAGTCAATAATAAAATGTTAATATAATTGTACTATACTTATTATATGATTTGGGTTAATAAAGTGTACAAGTTTTTTTTTAATTGAATACTCCAGATTTCATTCCTCTATTAATGTCTTAAAGTAATAATTTTGTATTTATTAAAGTTGTTTTGAAGAGGATAAATTATAATTATAAATTGGCAATACTTAAAGATCTTGCTCAACTTACGAAAGGTTATCAAATAAAGTTTGTCCAGCAGTAAACCTCGACTCATTTTTCCCTTAGTGTATCATTACCGTTTCCAGCCAATGCAATTGAATGAAACGACAGGTGGGGTGGCACTTTTGAAATGTCATGACAAAACTATTGCCAAAGCCATTAACACAATATGAAAATGTCCTTTTTGCTCTGCGCCCGGGCTGAGCTTCTGGGGTGTTGCCACAATTACTTACGGACTCAACTCGACTTCTTCGTCGATTTCCTAGCAAATGTCAACAAAACGCTGCCTTTTAAGTGTCACGTTGAGACTGCCGTCCCACGAACGCGGAGCACGCGAGGCGGCAACCGCACGACAACCCCAAGCCACCCACCCAGCCCTCGGACTACCCAGATCCTTTTACCACCCAGATCCTGCCACCACCCAGCTCCTTTCAACCGCAATAGCCGCTGACGTTCATCGTTGTACTCGCATAATCACAACCAAGTACGTGAGTGGGAATATTAATGCCAAATTGAAGCCAACGACAACGACAACGACGACGACGATGACGTCGACAATGGTGATGACGATGGCCGGTCTGCGATTTCACGGCGGCCTCATCTTTTGCATTTAAACTGCCAATTGATGTCGCTGAAAATAGATAAATGCTGAGGGCATCGTCGTCGCTTCCGGATGGCTAAAACTCATTCCCAATCCAATCTACTCCACCGATTCCCCCATCTCCCATCCAATCGGGGAAAATGACAATGGATTAAAGTTGGCCGGCCGATTTCCCCGCAGTCGCAGCCGAGTTAAAGCCCCTAATTGTCCTTTGGCGTGAGAAGGATCCAAGTGGGCGAAGGGGCTGGACTTGGCTGTTTAGTTTGCTGTGTCGTCACAAGTCGTAAATGAATAAGAGAAAAATGAACTCTAAATGCATGCCCATCAATCAGCTGGATGAATAAAACATTAATAGCCATCAAAGAGTTGTGAATGAGGGGAGTAAATTGATAAAGAAAGGGTGAAATAGTGACGATTCTATATGGAGTAAACTATTCGACATAAGGATATCGGAGTTAAGTGAACTCAAGTCATTACGTACAGAAACAGCTGTTAAATAATAAAATACATTACTTCCCACAAAGGTACTAATGAAGGTCCTTAAACCTCAAATTAAACTTCTAGACCCAATTTCGCTTGCAAATGTGAAAAAACCCTTACAAATAAGGAAGTCCAAGTGCAAACGGGGTCTAAACTATGTAAAAAACTCATGTGTTCTTAATTTATAAAATATATGTTCACCTATATAACCTTAGAATTTAAATATCAATCGAATTCCCCACGCAAATCAAAAAAGAAGACATATTTGCCAACGATTGACGTTCGACAACTCATACGAATCGATTTTGTTGCGGAAAATTGAAAATTCAATTGCTCACCTGTCCGGCTGTCAAAACCCAGAAACTCGAACACATCCATCATGAACCTATTTTACAGCCTGATGCTCATTAATACCCAAAAGGGAGCCTCACAATCGTGTTACGCGTAATTTCATTTCAGCAGCCACCAAACGAGTGAAAGGAATAAAAACACGGGGGCGAAAGGTGGAAATTGCGGCAGGGGCATTGCTCAGCTTGCAGACGATGCCAAAATTGTTGACATTTATTTAATATGCGCACGTTTTATAGAAAAGCAATTCCCAGTCGGATAATTTATGGCACACTACAGAAATTTGCACATGAAAACGCCGACCCAGAGCCACCCACCGAAAAAGACTCGCCCACGCTGGAAAACTGACAATCGGACAAACAGACAGATATACATCGTGTTCCTTATATGTATATGTGTGTCGGGGTACGGCTACATCTGTATTGGTGAGTGGGCTGTCGCCGAACATGGTAGCAATTTTCGTGCGTTTGTAATTCCCATGTAAGATGTCAAATGCTCGACGAGCAGACAGAGTTAGGCCCTCTATATCAGTTGGCAGAAGCTCCTGCACTGAGGAAAACCCTTTTCAATTAGGCTAGCAGATCATACTTAAAGTTTAATCCAAGTTAGTTCTTTTTATTTTACATTGCAGACTTTCTTTTTTAAAAATCATTTGGTTTTTGATTAGTTAAAGAAACCCCATCATAAAAGGGAAAATTAAACTTAAGAACCACAAACTCTCATTTGTAAAATCAGCATCTCCCCCAAATGGGTGTAAATTGGGAGAATGTATTATGGACATAAGCTGTATAAATTTATGTTAAAATGTAAATTAGGAAAAGAAGGTTGACTGAAACTTTGAAAACTCTAGGAAAGGATAAATATTGCCACTAAAAATAATTATCTTAAAATCAACGGCTAAGTTTAGTTTAAATTTAATTTAATTTTAAATTGAATTCTCTTGCTGTTAATATGCCAAAAAAAAACCCGCTATTCATCGTAGAGCCCTTCGGCCTAAACGTTATTTTTTCCAGTGTGCAGTCCTGTCCCTGTCGCTGTCTCGAAGTCCCAAAGGCGGGCGGGCTGTTGCAGCAAATTGACATAATTTGTGATATGCGCCTCCGTCGCCGCCTCCGCTATCTCGACGGCGAGTCCTTCCCCCTTCTGCCATCCTCCTCCTCCTTCTCCCTTTCCATCTCTTTCATCATCCTGCCGCTCGTCAGCGTCAGCGTCGCGCAAGCGTAAGTGTGTAATGAGTGATTTGCCCGTGGGGCCCACATGGGAATCGGGGATGGGATGGCCGGGGGAGCTGGAGCAGCTCCTCCCATCCAGAGACCACGGAATCAGCAGCCGAAACCAACTGCCTGGATTTTGGACAAAGTGGCGCGTGCTGCGGCTTAGGTGGCAAGCTGCTTCTGAGGTCACCGGATTGGGCTGCCACAAGCGGCAACAGTTCAGCTCGGATAGACAAATGTCACTCCACTCACTCGCGCGTGTGTGCCGTTGGGTAAATATGTGTGCGGGGTCGTGCATGCCGGAAAATAGGTCAATTTGGGATTATTAGTGCAAATCGAAGGCGAGACTACTTTTAGAAAATTGATTTCAGAGACTGTGAACACTATAATCCGTTCGTGGCTTTCAAGATAAGATTGCACTTTGCACTATCTGGCTTTGTTTATCAACTGAAATTAATTTGCTTAAGTAAGTGGCTCTTGACAATAATTGACTTAGTGCATAGTGAGTATTCAAGTGGCATTTAAAATTAGTATTATATATATATATAGTTGATATTTTTAAACCCATAATAATTAACGGAATTTCCGATATATTTAAATACTGGCTTCTGTATAAATTCTAGAACATTAAGTTATAGTTATGGAAAACTATGATGAATAGCACTTTTAAAATAAATGTATGCTGTTAATAACTTTGATCCAAAGTAAATACCTACGATATAAAATGTCAACTAAATTTAATTTAATGTCGAATTTTTTGAAACGCTAGGAATCTCGATTTGCATTTTATATTCTCCCCGTTAATTTTAATATTATGTATCCACCAGAGTATAATTGCACAAATTTAAAATTAGTTTTTCAGTGTTTAGTGCTGCCATTTGAATCAATACCCCTCCAGTTCTGACCTTTGTCTGATGTCAATAAAAGCTGATATTCAAGCATGTAACCTTTACCCACATTAACGACATATCACACACTGGCACAAGGGAAGCACCAAAGCAAACATCTTAACAAGGGAATGAGAATTTCCTGCTGATTTCCGTTGGTTCCTATATGCTACGGTAACGTTTTTCCTGCGTTACACAGTGTCATTTCACTTTTTATGCTGGCTAAAGTAGAAAACAAACACAAATTTCATTTGGCTGCACTCCCCGCCTCGCTTTCGTCCCTTTTATATTTTTTCTGCAATGAAAATTGCCAACAGCTAGGGAACACATACTTAGCACGCACCAAGGCAAACACACAGATGCAAAGAGTGGATGTGGATAGATGGCACATACAGACTACGGCACGTCGTTCGGCGCACTTGGGTTATGCACATAGTATTTATATTTATATAGGAAAGTCGCCGGCCCCATCCCGCTCGCCCTATATAAACGAAAGAAGCTGTGAAACTTATGCAAATTGCATTTCAGTGTCTGCGCAAAAGCTCGACACAAAACACAGCGCGGCAAGAGGAGCACGGCAGCAGCGCCTAAAAGTATGCAATGCTAACGCGCCTTGCTCCAAAAAGTTGTAGAAAATGCGCATAATGAAATCCATGGCTACGGCAGCATCTACTCTACACTTGAATAAAACCATCTTGAGATCGGAGATTGTAATTAAAAGATTTTGGCAAATAAAAATTCTTCTTTGAAGCTCAAAGTAAGACGTCAGGTATGCCTAGATACCCAACTAATATTACACTGAAATAAATAGGAAATAATAGTCCAAGACACTTTTTTACTGTAGTACTTAAATGATAACGATTTCTTACTTTTAAGGAAATAAAAGTTTATGCATTTCCCTTTAATTATAAAGATTTCAGTTCCATTTACGTCCTCAGCTTAATTGCTTTTCTAATATTTTAAAATATAATATTACGGATTATTAATATTTGTTTGGTGTCCAAGAACGTATTTTTGTTTTCAACACAAAATGTTTTTTACATAAAATCCGCTACACAGGGTGTCCTCTCATTGGAGTTGAATCCTAAACTTTCAGTGTAGGACCACGGCAGCTTCTTAGCTTGACTTGACTTGGGCTGCTTGCCTTTTTCCACGTTCCACTTTCGCGGCAACGCTTTTGCTGCGCTTTGGCTTATACATCCTCCTCTTCTTATTTTCGTTGGCGGTGTGTATTTGTGTGTGCCAGTGTGTGCTCGGTGTTGTTGTTTAAGAGAGCGCTAAAGTTTTTCTTCTCGTTTCACGCTACAACCGCAGGGATGCCAACGACGAGTCCTGAGCATGGTAATTTCAGCAGGTCCTGGATGGCCGCTTGTGTGTGTGTGTGTGTGTGTGTGACTGTGAGCACTTAACTGTAGACACTTGTAAAAATAGTGTGCGACTGTAAAGGCAGCCACTGATGTCGACCCTGGCCGAAAGCTAGAGCCAAGCTAAAGCAGGTCACGTGTGGCATAAACGTGCCATTGCGTCAGTCGTTGCTGTTGCATTGTTATTGTTGTCTTGGGTGTAGGAAAATTCCTTAAATAAATAGGTATGCATACATGCACGGGAGTGTGTTAGCGTCTTTCACGGCTTGCACGGAAAAAAACTTGCTTAAGCAATACAAATTGTTATTAAACATATTGCAGAAAATGACGAAATTCATATTTTATCTTATAAATTCGTTCCATTAAAGTAAAAATGATTCATGCTAACAAGCTTTTGATAAGTATTTAAATCAACAGAGCCTTTGTTTTTCATTTTTATCTTGAAGGTATGAAATAAATTCTTTTCGTGCGTCTGTGTAATTGAGATGAAAGTTAATGGCCAGCGTAGCGTACTTTTGAGCGCCCGAATCGCGAGCTAACAAAATGCCAGACAATGCCAACGCACTTGGGTGTGTGAGTGTCGCATGTGGGGATGTGTGTGTGTGTGTGTGTGGTGTGTGTGCGAAAGTGAATGCCACTAAAAACAACAGCCCGGTGGCATTGTTGTTGCCGCTGCCGTAGTGCCTAAGTGGCACAAGGTAAAGTCGCATTGCTGCAGCCTCAGCTTTCATCCTCAGCCTCAGGATCTCACGTTCTCAGGTGGGCCACGCCCTCGTTTTGTTTGCGGCGTGTGTGCAGCTGTATCTGTGTTTGCACTATTTGCACTAATTTAGTTGAAAAACAAACAAAGTCCTTTGTTCAATTTTCGCCTTTCAGATTTGAAAGCTGTGAGAATGGGAGAGGTGGGGAGTTTGGTTACCACACTAAGAAAAACAAATTCCTTTAAAGCCTGAAGGAGTTCTGAATTTGCCTAAAATATGTATGTAATCATTGCTGTGGCAGCACCTTTTATTCAAAATAAAAATCAAACAGGCAGTTATTAGAATAAATTTATCGGAACAAAGAGTATTGCCCTTATAAATTTAATGAGTATCGTGTCATTGACTTTATTTCGTCGCAATCAGTTATTTTTTAATGTTATATAATGCTCTTAAGGTCTTAAAACCCCTTTTTTAATGTACCACCTGAGTGACTTAGCCAAAGGCTGCATTTTTGATGCAGCTTAGTGGAGCAAAAAGAACAAGGCTCACAACAGCCTCGGGAAAGTGTTAGCCCATTTTGCGCATACACCTTGCACTCGCATTTTCCCTCTCCGTAATTAGCAAAGTAATTTTTCTGAGCTTAAATTTTGCATAGCCATGCAATTAGGGGCGCTCCATTCACTCTGCTCCTGGCTAGAGCTCGGCAATTAGCATGTCAATTGATGGCCCGAGTCAACAAACACAAATTCAATTTAGACATGATAAATAAAATGCCAGGGCCAAGAGCAATCGTGACAGTCATGATAGCAGTCACAAACTGGGGCAGTAGCAAATACTTTTACTTCTTTGTTGTCCCCGTAAAACAAGGAAAGAAATAACAAACTGACAGGCAGGCACGCCGCTGCCTGTCTACATTATTGTTGACCTTCGGCCTTGTCGCAGATGAGTGGGCGTTGGGTTATTGATTTCCCATCGCTAGTGGGGCACAAAAATCGATGCGGCTGAACAAGGGTGAGCTGGGTGCTTAAAGTCAAAGGAACCCGGGCTTAAAGAATGCTTCTCCGGTTGCGCTGTTTGAAAGGCCAGGTGGCCAACCCGAGGCTTGTGAATCAACTGGCTGGAGTTCAGATGCCGAGCCACAAACACTGACCTCCAGTTCGCAGCCTTGTGTAGTTTGATGCCTCGGATGCCAGGGATTACATCAATTACAGAGCGGGCTTTTCCTCAACCGACCTGGCCGAAAAAGTAAGAATAACGAGTTGGGCAACAGTTAAGAGTTGCCGCCGCCTTACGCCGCCCCAGTTTTCCCACTGCCACGCCCCCAGGAACTCCCCTACGCCCTCGACTTGGCAGAAGTCGTCGTCGTCCCACTCGTTCGCACTGTGTACATTTGACCCGAAGTGCATTGGTCATCACGTGTGGCCATGTGTCTGCATTTGAGTGCACTTTGGTCAGCAATTATTTTACGTTGAGGTCGCATTAGAGGTGTGCGCCCTCGCTGCCAACAAAGTTGCCCTGGAAAGGACGAGTGCCAAAGCGAGGGTGGATCGATAAAAGAGACAGGACAATAGGAGTCCCTCGTGAAAGTTTTAAAAGTTGTTTGCTGTATGGTATATATTTTCATTTGTACGACCACAAGGCACGGCAAGAACGTTCGACCAGAGATATGGTAAAATATTATTCCTTAATAGATTATTCATAAAGTTACGATAATTCTATTACCTACAGAATAAGCCATTTCATTTGGAATTTACATAAAAGCTACGACGAGATCATTAAGTTGGGTTATAATAATCAAAACATGTCTGCTGCGTTATTGTTTTAAATAACTACAGAGCTAGCAGCTGTTTTTGAAATATTATATGAAATATGAAAAAATTCACTTTCATACATATGTACTAAGTAAATATTTTCCATTTATTTCCCCCGTCTTTAAATATTAATTATTTTAAATCAAAAGTATTAAAACCCATTTAAATTATCTATTTACACTACTAAGATGGGTCATAAACCTAACATTATCATTGATACTACTTAAATATTTTCCATTTATTCCTCCCGCTTTAATTATTTAATATTTTATATCAGCAGTATTAAGACCCTTTTAAATTATAATTGTCCATTTACATCACTGAGGTGGTCATCAAGGTGAAAAAACCGGTGATTCTTCAATCAGCCCTCTGCAAGCCCGCTGGCTGGAAAAAAGCGACTCTTCGGACACCAGAACTAGTCGAGGCATAAAGTACAAGAGAGCTTGCCCAGATCTGCCATCCCACCTAATGGTGGTCTCGTACACAAGGGATCGAAGAGCAGGGACTCCGACTGGGCCGGGAAAAGGAAGACGGAGAGGAAAGTTGGCAGCCCGCAAGAGGAGTTGGCCACTGGCTATGGCAATGGCACTGGTCCTGGTCCTGGTACTTCGGATCTATGGCACTCCGACTCTGGCTGGCAGCATATTGAAGTGCTGTTCGACGCCAGCATTTTGCAGCTGCATTGTCATGTCAACCGATAAATTCACACATACGTGCCCGCATACCAGCAAACAATTGGCACCTTTGGCTATCCTTTTTTTCGCTTGGGCCACGTCGCAATTGGAGCAGCTGCTCGGAGCTCGAAGCTCGAAGACCCGAAAATCTAGAGTCGTGGCAAAGTGTGTGCACTGAACTGTTAGTTATGTTTGCTGGCAGGCAGTCGGCTCACGGGTCGCATACGTAACGTTTCCGCTGCTTGACTACCGAGCGGAATGTCTATCAACCCAATACGCTCTCCCTTTTTTTTTCTGGCCGAGAGCGCTTTGTGTGCGTGGAATCGAGCCAGCGAAGATAATAGCGCCAATTGACAGTTCTGCCCAAACTGTGTGCGCCACATAATTTAGTGGCTTCATAAAAACTGCCGCAAAAAACAAATGTTGCACAAAAAGGACAAGAGGGGAATTCCAAAAGAGAAGCGTTTTTCAGCCAGCTTAATTATATTGTTTGCAGGAAAAATATTAAATGCACTCTCCAATGTCAGCATTTAATGCTCTATTATAACGATGAGCTTAACATGAGATTATCAAGTGGTATTTGAAGATAATTTTACTATTTCTTCAAATTAAAGTATTTTGATAAACGTTAAAAGCATTCTAAAATGTGTATTAGGCGTATTTGACACAAAACTTTTGGCTTTTGATGCACTGTTAAATAGATAATAACTCTTTCAGTATATTACATTTTGAATATTATATAGAATTGCACTAAGAATTCATTTCGTGTTGGCTTAGTTAATTTTTTTGTTGCTGACAAATCTATTAAGTATTGCTAAAAATGTATTAAAAATGCTAAAAAAATGTATTTTAAACCAATTGAGTAAGTTAGGACTCGTCTTTTCTAATTATGCGAGTTGATTGATTTGACTTGACTTGATTTTTCATTTGCTGGAATGAAAAAAGTTTTTGGCAAGGATAGATGAGTCATAAATATTCAAAAATAACCCAACCAAATACATCCAGTCGACCGTGTCAATAAATTTATTAATTCAATTTATTGTGACCGCATTCAAAGAGTATAAGCGCATATTTGTTTTGGCGACAAAAAGTTTTCAAATTGTCAGACAAAAAAGTATGTATATGAGGTTCCACTGTGGCCAGCATTTGGGCATAAAAACAATGTTTGCACCAAACAAAAAATCTCACTGATTCCCTGCACTAATTGAAGCCATCCGAATGGGCATTATATTGGCATTATCCCATTCATGGTGGGATTTCAACTGTTGTTAATCAGTTTTAATTACTCCGCCCCCCTTTTTGTAATGTGTGTGTGCAATTGTGGGCGTGTCATAGATTACAATGTGTGCAATTTGCAGAGCCGCATGCAGTGTGGGCATATAAAAAGCCACAGCATACTTATGCCAGAGCTTCAAAAAGTTTTTGCCAGAATGCCTATGGCAAACATTTTGGCAAAGATTTTCGCAGAGCTCTGCGATTTGCCAACAGTTAGACAAGGCAAAAGTTTTCCGCCTCCTTGGGGTCCCTCTGTGTGAGAGGGGCGTGGTCGTGGGGCTGGGCATGTGTATGTGTGTGTGTGTGTGGTGCAGTGGAATTTGCAATTATTGCCGCTTAGCACAAAAATTCCTTGCATGCCTGCGTGCCCACATTGAAAGAAACAACTTGGCAAAATTATTGTCAAGAGTGTTCGCCCACCGCCATGAATGACAAAAATGAATTTTAATAAAGTTGAACAAATATTTGCATATTTGCCGGGGCGCTAAAAACTTTCATTGACTAACTTTTGCCAGACAATAAACCAATTGGATTTCTCCGCTGGCATTTCGATTTACATGTGATGCGGGTCACGCTAATTAGCTTTCGGCTTGGCAAACCAAAAATACTAAAGTCAATATTGTGGCAAAACCCGGTCAAATATTTGTCCTGGTCCCAGGTCCCCGGATCAGCCTCAATCCCTCTATAAACCAGCTTTTGAAAAATCAATTTTCCCGCCGGTGGACACGTAGCCGGGCGTAATAACTTTAAACTGTTTCAAAACTCGGCGCGAAAAATTTCATTACCTTCTTGTTTCGGGGGAGTTGAATGGTTTCGGAATGGCCAACCTTTTTGCTTGTTATTTTCCGTGGCTCTCAAAGTAAATATTTGACAAGACACAGCAGAAACAACAAGAGCGTCGCCATCGCTGTCCTTGCCGAAGCACTTAAAACCTAATTAAATTTGCATTACAATTTTTTCGCTTTTTATTTCTTTCTCCAACTTGTTTTTGTTGCCCCTAATTTTGTTTTGAAAAACATCCACGAGCCATAACTCGGGGACGGCGGAGACAAAGGCTGCGAAACTGGGCTGGCTGGTTGACAAACAGGATATACTGGTCCGCGCTAGCTGGTCAGCGGAACAGCAGGAAAAGCCTTAAAGCCGGACCAGATTTCTGAATTAAAATATTTTACGCTTTGATCCAACCATTGCAAAACTAAGTACATATATTCAACGTGTACAATAATAAATATAAATATTACAAACACTATTATCTTTTCAGCTTTGGGATAGTCCAATTAAGGGCGTTGAAATATTATAACAAACATAACCAAATTGTTTTTGATTTGGAACGCAAATTTCGCTTATGATAACATTCGTTGGACTTTGAATTGAAAGACAAATAAGGACTCGGCTGTATTTTAAAAATTCATGCATTTAAATAATTTGATAACTTTTTAAAGCAAGCAAAAATGAGCTATTTTCACTTTATTTAGTTTTCCGTGATTTGATTACTCCCTAGTACTACAAATAATCATGATTTTAGACGGTTTTGTGGCTTTAAGCTTCACAGACTGCATAATGACCCTCTTGAGGTTAGTTTATACCAGGGAGAAGTGCCCATTGAGCGTTCGACACCTCCAAGGACTGAAGGTAAGGCAAAAAAAAGGAAATTCAGCTCACAATTGGTGGCATCCCTTTGAAAAATGTCGTTACCACTGGAAATCTAAACTTGAATGGACCGGGGAATGCATTTTTTCCGGCTGCTGCAGAAATATCAAGCAATAAGTGCAAAGAAATAATAAAAAAAGTCGAAAAGCAGACAGCATAAATATGTATATTCACAGACGACATGGTTGCATTTTTCACTCGCAGTTCCAAAGAAACATTTAAACTCGACTTTTCTGTTTCGTCTAGCTTTTGTTGATTCTCCACGTGTACTTTCTGTTTCCTTTCAATTTTTTTCGCCCACCACCAAAAGGTTTTATTCACATCCAGCGAGTGAACTCAATGTGCAACTGCAGCTGAAGCAGATGTTCCGCCCAAGCTCTGTACTTATGAAGGATCTTTCGCCGCCTGGTTGGACTTGAATACTCGGCTAAGTCGGGTATTGAGCCTCTAAAGCGGGCTCGTAAACACGTAGAATATTGGCCATTAAGTGGTGTCAGAAACGGGGAGTGATGGGGCCATAGATCAAGCCCTTTTTGAGGCCACCCAGGAAATCATTTAAAAGACATTAAAATTTATTTGGGCGCTCGTTAAAATGTCCGCGGTACAAGTACCCACAATAGGCAATAAAGAGTGCGTGCGTCAGTCCGAAAAGGTTGTACTAACTGTAGATTATGTAAATGCTCCGGGTACTGGAACACGTGTTCTCTCGAAGCCTCCGTCAGACATGGCGAATACGCAATAAGTTGGCTGAGGCTGGGGTGAAATGTGGAGCCGGACAACTGCAATAAAGTAAAAACTTGAAGATTTATTTCCCTCCTGAAGTTTCTGCTGCTGCTCTGCAGCTGCAGCTGCACACACCCACTGCCAGATATATATCCAAAGATATAGATACTGCGCAGTCCATATGTTGCGTGCAAATCACAGAGCAGTCGGGTTGGATTTCGGGCGGGCTGGGTTCCTCAACTATCTTTTCCTCTGTCCTTCTGTCTGCCACCGCCGGCTACTAAAGACGTTGCCAACAGGAAGTTTGCAAACCAAAAACGGAAGCGCCAAGATTTATTATAAAAATGCTCATAGCTCAGGCAGGCAAGCGGCAGCATATTACGTTAAAAGTGCCCAACACACACATAGACACGAAAACTTTATACGTGCACACAGCCACACACAATAGTTACACCAAAAAAAATTAATTGGAAAAGATATGAAACCGAACCATACAAAAACCAAGGCATCTTTAGTGGCACGATCTATTTAAAATATATTTTTGTAATAAAACATTAATTATACATTTCGATTGTGTTGAAAAATTTATAGGCTGTAATCTGTTTTAGTACTGGAAATACTTGAAGTGTTCATTCAGTTAATTTTAAATTTTATACATTTAAATATTCTTTAACTTAAAGTTTATTAAATAAATAAACAGTTAAAGTGCAAGTGATTTTTTAATTATGTTCTAAACTTGTTATGATTACTTTTAATACAATTTGTACAGTCTTCTTATGGATAAAGTAAGAGTTTACAACCAAGGTAATTCTGTCAAGTTTATAGCTTTTCAGATTTATATTTCAAGTTAGTCAGAAAGATTTTATGGGCCTTCAAACTACTGCATATTTTGCTCAGTGCTTGCTTATGCCCATAAGTATTTATGGGGACTGGGCGAAAGTTGGCAGCAAATTGTGCGGTCCAACACTAAGGCGAGCAGCTCTTAATTGCACATTTATTTAGGTTCGCCAAGGCAGTCCAGGCACTCAGCCCTGGGCCACCCACCTCGTCGGCTAGTCTGCTGCTTAGTAGTTTATCATTCGCTGTACTTAAATTACTCCACCCAACACACATATGTGTGGCGGGGGGCGGGGGAAAACTTTGTTCTCAATTCTCGCTGGGTGCTCCTTGGTTTTTTCCTTCGGTTTTCCAGGAAGCAGGCGCCTGGCCAAAGTTTTCGCCCCTTGACGCAAAACGGAAATCTGTATATTAAATGACTAATTATAGACATTTTATTACCTTGAGCAAGATAAATGGCCAACATGTGAGGAGGGCCAAGTGAACTGGCGAACCCAGCTTAAGTTAAGTTCGGTAACTCACTGCGTTCGATACACAGAACAAAAACTGAAGTTTATTTGAATTAATCCTGCTGAAGCACAATCTAACACGTTTGGAAAAGGAGTAAAATACACTTTAAGCATTTAGTGTTGTTAAACCACGATTTATTGAAATTAAATATATAATAATATTAATTTTACTTTTGCCCAGAATTTAACTCACTCCATATAGTACTTTTTCTCTGCTCAGCTTAAAGCTTTGAAAAAGTGGCAGTATCAGTAACAGCTTGTCAGTTGGCAGTTGCCAGAACATTTTCAATTAAAAAACAGCCTAACCTTGAGGAAAGTGGGAAGAGGAAAAGACACTGGCATGAAATGAAAATGGGAAAATCCGCAAAATTAAAATGACAAAAGCGAGGCGTTTACTTTAAAATGCATTCTCACAGTGGCGGCGCCGGCAATTTCCACGTTACGATTCGTTTCATTTCAGTTAGTGTGGCACAGCTGCTGTATGTGTATGCCCCTATTCTATTCTCTTTCTCCCGCCCCCTTTTCACATTTCCCCCGACACCTCTGGGTTGCATAAACATTTTTTGCAAATGCTGCAAATGAATTTTTTCCTTGCCGCTGTCGCTGGCGTTGCCGTTGCATTTAGTGGCATCATGAGATGCTATTGCAATTTCCTTGCTTGTCGCACATACTAATTCGCACACAGTCCGGATAGACATTCGCCCCTCCGCCAGATATTATATGCATACAGACGGGCTCAAAATCAAAGGACACGAAAATATATTTAAAAGGGTGGATTCTGCATTTAGCCGGTAGCCAACAAAATAGTTAAACTTGCATTTATTTTAGGTGTTCTTTTCGATTATTAATATGTGTACGTACATGAATTGTGATTACTATTATGAGTAGACCTCATAAGCAAATCCTAAGAATTGGATTTAAAGCTTACTTTGATAAGATAAAAAAGACTCTTCCAAAAAAATGTGTGGCAAATTAAAGGCCGCTCGAAATCAATGGTTGGAATACGCTTTTACTTTAAGATGCTTATTAATAACTTAATAAGATTAAAGTTAGTAAAATTTTTAAACTTTACTTATAACGCAAGCCAAGTCGAAAATATCATGGTATACATAACAGTATCTAGCAATAGGTTTTTTTTCTTAAACATATTTGTTTGCTTACTGCAACTATTAATTTGGACACTGCTGTTCGTAGTGTACTGTTTGGGGAACAACAGAAAACATAACCACAAAACAGCGTTAAAGCAAAGTGAGTGCGCTCAAATGCTTTGCATAAACGGAAAGTAATAATTTAACGCAAAATTTCCTTTTGCTGATGCTGCTTCTGGGTTTCAGCTCCTGTTTCTTACGCTTCAATGGATCCCCTTCGAGGATGTGTGTGTGTGGAGGAGGGCGGTGGGTGGAAATGCCTTTACCGCTATTGCGCAAATTGAACTTTTAACTGTGGCACGAGCTTCCCGGGCATCCGGTGCCAGCTGGTTGCGTTGCCAACTGCTGTTGCTGTTGCTGCCGCCACTGTGTTTGTTGCTGCTGCTGCTGCCACTTCGGGCACTGCTGCTGCCGGGGGAAACGACAACATGACCTTCGGGCGATTGCCTGCCTTAAATTTGTTTAGCATCTTCCGCTTACGATATGGCAATAGCCCCCAGATGCATATCATCCAATTACAAAACTTCTTGCAAGTTATTAGCCTTAGCTGTCTCAAAGAAAAATCCGCAATAAATGGAATTTGCACTTGACTCAACCACCAATAATTGGAAATAAACATGAATATTTGCAGATTCTAGGAATTTACAGTCAACCTTCACAAAAAGCAAATTTTCCTGTTACGTCTTCACAAATATTTCTTGAATCTAAGCTTTGCTTAACATTTTGGCAATTCCTTTTAGTTATTTTGTATACTCAGATTTGTGTACTAATAAAATGTGTCCTTTATAAATATGTGACAGACAATTAATTATCTTTATACATTTTATATTCAAAAATTTAATGGTAAAAAAGAATAGTTTTTTTATACACATTTAGGAGTTATTTTTTTTTTATCTTAAAGACTTAAAGGCTGCAATAAAAATAAATGATCATATACATGTGATTTTACATATACATCACGAACTTATGTTTAAAGGAACTACCCTGCAGTACCGTTCATCACCTTTTAATCGCTTTTTCATCACCAAAAATTCATCACTGCTGATTAATCGGCGATGAAACTTCATACAAATTAGTGATGAATTTAACATTGGCATGTCCTAGGAGTTAATCAGTGAAAAATTCATCACTCTTTAATCAGTAATTCATCACTCTTTTTCAGTTTTTCATCACTCATTAATCAGTAATTCATCAAATCTCTCAGCTCATTTTATGGGGAGAGAGACGGAGTAATGAGAGGGAGATAGAAATTTTTCTGCGTTGCCTATGATCGGGGACTGAGAGTTTCGGCTCTGCCTGCGTCGCACTCGGCTCTGCCGACTTTGCCTTTGGCTCTGCCGGCGTCGCAGTCCGCTGCTGATTAAACAGTGATGAATTTTTGTAGTGATGAATTTTGGAACTGCAGGGTATTGATCGGTACTTACACTATTTAAGCCAAAACTGCAAATGCCAGCTCATATGAGAACTCAGACTGTGTAAAGAGGTCATAAGTGCAAGCACAAAAATTCAACATCTACAAACATTTAATGTACACTGAAAGCCTTGAAGTAAAATCATGTATTTTTGATTTTTTCCATTTTTTTTCCATTGGAAAAGGAGTGCCAAAGCTGTAGCTGCCATTTATGGATAAGAGTCTTGTATGTATGTACATTAATCGCTTTAAAATGCAATAACACGTGCTCCTACATATGTATGTACATATATGCGATCTTCTTCATACTCCGCTTTCCGTTTTTCTTTCAGGATTTTTTCACTCGGCAAACAATTCTTTGTGCCTTAGTCTTTCCTCCGGAAAACTGTTTCACTTAGTCGAATGCATGTTTACACTTGAGACGAATGTGCCGACACACAGAGAGACATGGGCGTAGAAGGACACTGGTAAATTGGGAATTAGCAGAGGGATGACCCCTGGTAAGAGGTTTACCTGGAACTGAGGCAAGGATTGAGCGAAAATTAATTCGACTCGGGCAGACTTCTCGGGGCTTTTCGGAACTCCCGGGCTCTCCGGGGATCCTCGCTGCGCCGCTGACAAATGCAAATTTCATTTTCATGCTAGGCTAAATCGAGTGCGAGAAGAAAAAAGGAACGCGCAGCTCGGTACCGCAAGGAACTCCCAAGAAGATTTCAACATGTCCAAACATGCAAATTTTCCAGTCTGTCGCTGCCTCCTTGTTTTCCCCCAATCTGCTTGCTTTTTTGCACTCGTTTTTCCTTTCCCGTGCTGTTGTTTTCCCAAGCGCCGGCAAGAAAATAAGTAGGAGAGGAAGCAGGAAAAATAGCAAACCCGGCAACCGGAAAAACGGAAGCAACGTGCGTGCATGCGTGACACAATTGAAGCGCCTAAAACGCCGAAAGCTCAGGCCAAAGTCGCAGCTGCAGACCAAAACCCTGCTATTACACACAAAAAAAATATTGAAATTATACAATTATCGAAAGGAATGGAATATAATAATTATCGAGTTGATGGCTTTTTTACAATTATTTTGATCAGCTACTTATATATGTTATCGACAAGTTATGCTTATCAATGGTTTGCCAAACATTCCCATTTAAGAATTGTTAGAGTTTGTGCTTACTAAATATACTTTATTTTATTTTATTTGTTAATAATTTTATCATCTGCTTACCATTCCCTGAACATTAAATTTTAAGAATTTAAACAACGTTGTAATATTTCATACTGGAACAATAGATTAAACTGAAAGGCTTGAGGCAAATCTTGAAAAAAACAAAAAACAGTGAGTGACTTCCAAATGAAGTGGCCAATGTGGGAATCAGAATGTTTTTTCCAATGCTCCGCCACCAGTTTCTAGCTGAACTGAGTTGAGTTGAGCGGAGCTGGGAGAATATGCTTATCTCCTCCATACTCTCCGCCGTACTCTCCGCCGTAGTCGAGCTATCGGGCCCGGAGGAATCGTTAGCCTGCCATTTTGGTCGCATCGCACTGGCGGGTAAACAAAACAAAACGAAACTCTGGGAGGAGGGGAGCAGCTGCAAAGGCAACAATAGACTAAGGAAAAGCATGACTTGGGTTGGTCTTTCCGCATTTCAGATACCCTATATTCTGACACTTTCATTAATGAAGTTATTAGCCATTTTTTTAACGGGGGAAATCGATAGTTGTCGAAAAAGACTACAACTTAGTGGTTTAACCTACTTGAACTCATTTATATATGTATATTATTTGAAGAACAGATTCTGAAGAGTTATTAAAAATATTTTAATCTGCTTAAAACTATTACTTAAGACTAAAACTTATGACTTCTAAATCATCATATTAATAAGCGACATTTTTAAAATTAATTCGTACAATTAAAATCAATTATTTTTATTGTTTGGCAAAAGTACATTAGATGCTAAAGGATATTTTAAAAGATTACCTTATACCTGCCATTAAAAGAGTACCTATTGAAGTTGGAAAAAAAAACCATCCCTTCGGCGGCGGTGAAAGGGAACGCACTCAAGTGATTTGACGATTGATTTTGCCGTGCTTTTGATTGCCCCTTTTCGGGGGTTGCGGAAGGGTATTCTAGGGTTATTCAGCAAAACAATTCCCGACTCTGAATGGAGAGTAGAAAGTGGAG
Source organism: Drosophila fuyamai (assembly GCA_018153365.1). Taxonomy (NCBI): domain Eukaryota; kingdom Metazoa; phylum Arthropoda; class Insecta; order Diptera; family Drosophilidae; genus Drosophila; species Drosophila fuyamai. Next base: position 53,729 of record JAECXW010000011.1, read on the forward strand.
TGTAGTAGCTGGAAAAGAGCATGGCCCGCAGCCGGCGACAAGTGCATAAAAATACACAATCAAATGGGAAAGGCAGCAGTAAAATTGTTTGGAAAATTGATTTTTCTTACATTTAACCGAGCATTCAATTGCTTATTTTCAGACAGACAAAAAGTGCCCAGAGTGCAAACAAAGAGCAAACCATCAAGTGAAGTGGAAACATTGAATTATTTATATTCGTTGCATTGCGTTATGTTCTTCCTTTCTTGCCATTTCCGTTTCCTCCCATTTTGGTAAGATTTTTGTGTTCTTGTTTTCTGTTTGCTAATTTCTCTGATTGCTTTACCAGTTTGGGCCGTCTTGTGCGCAGAGCTTCCTTTTTCCGCTTTTCTCCGCCTTTGTTTGCCAATGCGCTATTTACTCTTAACGCACAAAGACAAAGGCCAAGGGTCCCGGCGCACTTGAAAATTGCCTCAAATATTTATATACGAAGCAAGCTTCGTTAGGTTACCTGCGGTTATTTGGCCGAAGCGCCCCCCCTGCGCCCCATCATGAAGTATTCATAACACGGCAACTCAATTAATTAGGTAGAAGTAAAGCGCGTTGGCAGACCAGAACTAACCTCTGTGATATGGCAGCAGCGAATGCTCCAACATAATGCTAATTATTTTACATCGACGACACCAAGGAGCCAGGGAGGCGGAATGCGAGTTTCAATTACAAGTTTAGACAAAAGAAGGGCGGGCGTCATTTGCCTTTTGACATGGGTAATGTGTTGCCGGGAGGAGAATGAATAATTATCAGGGAAATAAGTGGCATTCCACACATGGGACATGGGGCGAAGGGCTCGAACTCAATTAAAGGAGACTCATCATAATTGGATACTTTTCCAAAACATTGGCACAACTGTCACCTTCAGAACGAACACTATTCCCATTTAACATCGGCAGTTTGGAAACATTTACTACTGAGTTCTCTTGTGTTATTTGTGTGATTTCTCTTCATTTAAACAGAAAACAAATGGCAATATTGTTTCAAACTATGTTTTAATGTTTTATCAAACGAATGTGCTCACGTATGTAACTGGCTCATTACTATTCCAATTACATTTTTACGTCTACCTAATTAACATATTTCAACAACATATTTCCGTAGCACAAGTGTTTACATTTTTGTGTGCAAGAGACAAAAGCTATTTAAAAATATTGTGTGGCTTATAAAGTGCATTTTTTAATAAACTTAAAGGGTATTTTAATGGACAAAACTTTCACCTTAAATAAATGCAGTTATTAAACCAAACTAGCCAGAATTTAATAATTTTCAAATTAAAATAAACTTACTGCACCTCTAAGCTTGAGGAGTAATAAACGGAGTATAATTGTAAGGGAATTAAAGTCCCAATCAAAAGCTTTTCTTGGACCACAAATAAAAGCCAAAATTAAACTCCGGTCTCTCTTATTCATTTGATATCTAGTGAGTTTGACCACAAAATAGAACTCGCGACAAACCCAACAGTTTGGACTTTGTGAAATATCGCCTTACACCTTTCCCTGCCATTTGGCCACCACTCATAAAGCCCATCCGCTTTTGACCACCTTCCGTGGGAGTGGAAAACCCGTGGAAACCCCGTGGACCACTTATTGATGGCGCTGTTGATAAATTCGAAGTGACATTGTCCGTTGCCAGGAGATGGAGATAAAGATGGAGCGAACCGCGAAACTTATTAGAGGACTCTGCTGTGCGACTTTGTCGTTGCCCCGCCTTTGTTGATGCCGCCGCTTTGTTTTTAGCAACATTATTAATTTTAATAGAAAACTTCGTCAGCTGAGGGACGGGTGGGGGTGTCAGGGGTCTAAAAATTAATGAGGGTTGTCCACTTGGCGCTTGTTGAATTTGTAATTTGTTGCTTGCCCCGTTCCCATAGGAATAAGCGATGCTTTGTAGTTCCTTTACACTTGGAATAATTTTTGTTCAAGATTAATTATTTTTGTTTAATTAACAAGCAAGATTCTATTTACTTAAAAATATCATAAAAGCAACTCGTGGTCAAGTATCAATACTAATTAAATTTATAGTTAGAAGTTAGATTTAACTTCGATTACCAAAAAGGTTACCAATAAAATGATCATTTATATTTAAAGAAAATATATATAACGAATAAATGTATAGATTAAATATCAAATAATAATTATAAAAATGATTTCCTTGAACTATATAAATATTACAATTAATTAAAATAATCAAATAATAAAAATAGTACAAAATTGAAATGTTACCGATTGCTTTTAGAATTAGAATTAGGATAGATAAACCCGCATAAGGCTTGTGAACTAAAAACACAGTTATAAAACCATTTTTAAGATTTATGAAGTGAAATTGGGTAGTCCAATAAGTACATACATATATTCCTTCAAGTGGGTGATCATAATCAAGTTTTGTTAGGGCCAATTTTTGTATGAGTGTTGCTTTTGATGTCGCTGCTGGAGTTGTAAATGTTGCCCCGAGATAAGCGACAAAGTGTAAGCGTGGCAATTATTTGGTGATTTCTCAATGCTCTCACCGCTCGGGGCAAGTTCCGCCCGAGTCTGAGGTGCAAAGACAAAGGCTTGCCATATCGCAGGGCACTAAACTTAATTTAATAGCGGCAATCGCGGCTGCGGAGGGCCCAAGTGCGCATCAATTTTAAAGCCACACCGCGCACTCTAGTCAAGGGGGCGCCACATAAAATCACATAAATAAGCGTAATAACTAATGTAAACAGCGCGGTGAGCGGTCGCGTAGAATCTCCAATCTCCTGCATTTGCATTTGCGCGCGAGAAATTGCCGCAATAAATTGCGCCGTAAAAACACATCGACGTGGAGTTGAGTGAAGGTCCTTTCCACCAGGAAAGGTCGAATTGACACGATGCCGCATTAAAGGCAAAGTGCACACACAATTACAATGAGTGGGCGCCAGAAAAAATTGAAGCGGCCAAGTGAAATAAATGTGAAAACTTCAAAAAGCGCTCAAGGTAAATGCCAGCCAAGGGCTACAAATGTGGCCAATATAAATTCTCAATAGCTGAAGCTTCCCCCATCCCGAATCCGGAGCTGCACGGTTTTGAGGTTTCCCCCCCGAATGTGTGTGTTTGATTTTTATTACGCTGACAAATGGTGTGGCGCGTTTAAGCCAAAACCCCTTTTTGCGTTCGGTTCCGTTTGGCAGTGAAAAAAATTTGAATTTCAGCTTACCAAACAGCCAAACATATGCGGCGGCGCCTTCGACGTCGTTTGCTGGTTTTGCTGCACTTGGAAAAAATAAAAAGCTTTCAGGTAAATATTTTCAAATAAGTTCAGTTATTACACTGTTTTAATCAAATGCCGTTACGTTTAAAGGTAACCAAATAAATTTTAAAATGAAGAATAGTTTCTAAAAATTTCCTTAATATAATCTACTGTTTTAATGCATTTAATAATATTTTTTTAAGCAGCTAAAAATTAGTTCCTAAACAAATAGCCCTTATATTGCAAACTGTGGCTAAGACTACTACAACATTATTCTAAGTGCAGTGCTGCTGCAGCTTATGTAGCATACTTTGGAGCTTAGCGTGTAAGGCGCATAAATCGTGCAGCATTTTGCCTGCCAAGCCGCGACATGACAGCACCAGTTCGCTCCGAATCTGCACCCAAAAACCTCACACCCGCCGTAAATCCCTTTATTAGCCTTGCCGCGAAAAAAATTGAATAAATCGCTGCTCGCGACTCACTCACCTAGGCTCAATTGATTTTTCGCCAAAAAACCGGGAAACTTCAAGGTTGCTTTAAGCGAGAGATACACCCACTTGACTTTCCACGGGCATTTGTTTAATTTGGCGAAAGACAAAGACGGCGAGGAGCCAACGCGTTTCCATGCATCAAATTTTAAACAGCAATCTTCTGGGGGCCATGTAAATACAAACCACGCGCTTGAGATTACGCTTTATGATACGTGATAACGCATTGCGTAACCTTTTCGCAGATAATCCTGTTAGAAGGCCTACGCACTTATCCTGCCCTTGTCCTCCGACCCCTTCTGCCCTCTGACTGTGTGTCAATGTCAGAAAGTGGCTGAGACAGTTGCGAAAGGTGAAAGGATACACAGAATCCTTGAGCACAGTTGACTTTGTCAAGTTGTTTGCGACCCATACAAAATTGGCATGGCGATGGGTTAAGTGCGGAAACTACAAACCGCTTTTTTATTTGCTTTGTTCTGGAAGATTTTAATAACATGGTTGAAGAAAATAATATGGTACTACACAGTATTCATTATTGAGTAATTTTTTTTAATGCAGGCCAATTTTAACACTGTGAATTTTTATTATGTAAATGACAGCATAATTGAGAAAAAATAAAGCCATACTTTACCTAGAGTCTCCAAAACTTCTTACTAATAAACAAGCTCAATCTTATCATAACGAAATTGACAGTAATTTGAAAATAATCTTTAATATTTCCGAAGAACAAATATTTTTTTATTCAAAAAATACATATATTAAAAAAGAATTTATAAACCAATCATAAAATAATCTGATTTAAGGAAAGAAGAACCACTTGTAACCTTTAAATATACCCCACAATTGTTGCACTAAAACATATTTATTTCATACATTTAGTAGCAAAAAATATTCGATTGTCCTTTTTTTCCTCGTTTTTAAGCGTATTGAAGATTCCATGTGCCGGCAGCCGGATTCTTTCCCCTTTTTCGTTGACATCTTAACACTTGCCGCTTTAACATGCCATGCCACATTTGGCAATGGTGACAGGTGCCTTTAGTTGGGTCTGGCAGGGCATATGGCATAAAGCCCTGATGTCATCAAAAATGTCACTCAAAAATTTATGAAAAGAGAAAAATGTGCGAGAACGCATAGACGAGGCGACAGACGACCCCTTCGCCCCCTATTCTTCTGAATTTGTGTGGGGTTTGTGCGGAGACAGCGTGGGAATGCGCACAGAGGAACCTAGAGCTACTTCTATCGCTTATAAACTCACTTAATGCGAGTGCATATTGATAAGACACAAGGACGGGACGGAGCAGAGGGGCGGGATTACGGCGGGTGGGGTGTCCCATATCAGCAACAGCTGCAGGAAGTGCGCTTAAATGTGTCGCCCGGGCCGGATAAAACGTTAAGCCTTTGCGAGGACATTCCATGTGGCTATGAATTATTATTGTTTGGCCCAAACGAGCAGTCACGTCTACTTGTAGCGATATCGATTACCGACCAGGCCCAGAAATCAATTTGATGCTCCGCCACCAGCACTTCCTGATTATCCTGCCTCTATTGTTGTCACCCGGTGCGTATACGCAATATTTTGCATATTTTTTATTCCCGATCTCGCGCCCGTGTTTTCCTTTCGGCTCTCGAGTACGTGCCTCGTCGCGACAGGTGGATGAGTTTTCCACCTGGTTGTTGTCATGCAAATGAACCGCTCTTTGCCGTTTCTTTTCGATGCCATTCCCACAATCAAATTATGACCCGGCCATAAAAAAGTTCGCTGCTTAATTGCCAGCACTCCTATCTCAAGTCGAACAGTCGAACAACAAATGCGGCACACATGTGTGCCGATAGGAAACTTTTAAAGCCGATCTAGGCTTTAGCCTCGCTGTAACTTTGGCTCCGGGATTTTCACATATTTTTCATAAGTGCGACGTGACTCCATTACTGGCACCGACTTTTAAACTGGCAGTGCACTCAGAAATAAGAATGTGGTCAGAAATTTATAGAAACGCGTTTTTATATAAGACCTTCTGATTTTACTACTACTCTGAGTGATTGTTGAGTGATATTGTGTTTTTTCTTTGAAATCAAATATAGAAATTATTAAAAACTATTATAATTTCAATACTTTGATAAATAAACTACATAAAACCGATACAGGAAACCCACTCGAACTTTATAAAGGTGTAAGGCAAATCAGATCAACTTCGAGTATCTACATAAACGAGGGTCGCTGAGGTTGTCTATTTGCATTAGGGTTAGTTGAGATGTCGTGTGCATGTTCCTTGCATACATATTGATTGAGCTAAGCACTTTTAATACCTTGTGCTATTTAAAGTTTCACTTTATTGGCCGGATTATACTTTGTAGGTCAAACCAAATCGGTAAAATACCAGAGATTCGAATTCCTTGTGTAAGACTCCACAGTTTCCACCAGAGACTGGAATTTGGCTGCAGATAAGTAAGTATCTTAAAGTGAAAAATAAAAGTAAGGGAAAATATAATCTATGTGCTCTTTCAAGATATTCCTTACTTAAATAATCAGCAATTGTTCTTATTCTCAATCGATTTTGCAATTTTTTCCAGTACCCAAGTTAAGTTTTCGGGGAGATTTAGGTGAATTTATGCTGCTTCCTTTGATGTGGCTCATTTGTTTGGGGCTTTAATGTCCTGCTAGGGACAGCAACCAAAAATATTTATAATCATATCAAGTGCCGGTCCCGAACCAAGCCCACATAGCATATGCACAGCCCCAGATCCCTGCTAATGCTTTGGCCTTTTTTTGAATTTTCCCCTCTTTATTTTGTGGGTGTACTCGTTGGAAGCCCGGAGCAAGGGGGAGTGGCCCCGAGGTTAATGGCCTAGGTCATCATCTGTGCGGCGCACATGCATGGCAAATTACTGAATATACAATTACAAAATACACTTTTCTAATTGTAATTGTAATTGTAATGCAGCGTCCAAACAGGACTGGCAAACAACCCGCAAACCAGCAGCCGGCAACAATAATGCAAACAGTTTAAGGGGCGCCCAAGTCGGAAGGTGAAATTATATGCCTATGTACACACACGGGGACATAAAGCCGAAGTGCTCATGTGTGTTGACATATTGTCCTGGTCCTGGTCCCGTTCCCCTTCCCCCTTCCCAGGTCCTCGTCACAGCCCTGTTTCCATGTTTATTTGTTTGCCAAGTTAGTGTTAACTTTAGTCATTCAGCCAGATATCCGTCGGTGGCACTTCAGACGACCCATTTGAGCTGCTGCTGCTCTTGCCGCCGCTGCACGTCGTCATTATTATAACGTGCCCGCCCAGCCAAGTGACAGTCTGCAGCAAACAGCAACCACACTCCGTCGCCACTCCACCTGGCTAACAATGGCTCCGCTCCGAGCTGCTCATGGATTGCCATGGAAGAAGGCACTCGGAGAAAAGCTTATGCCTCACATTCCCTTCTATTGTGGAAAAAAGTCCATTGTCCTTTTAAAAAAAACAAAATAATTGGGCAAAAGGATGTACATATTTAACCAAACAATTGGTGAGCAATGTTACAATTCATTTTATTAATTAAGACATTTAATTCGATTAAACAATTTAAAAAAATTTACTTAAACAATTATACATTTTTAAAATATTACAAGAAACTATTAAATTAGCTTATCCCGGGCTGTATTTTTAAGCAACATGCAAAACAGGCTTACTGAATGCTAATAACTCTTAAATTGTCTTCCCTTATTAATTATGACATTTAATTCAATTAATAAACATAAAATTAGTAATAAACAAAAAGTTACATAAACAATTATACATTTTTAAAGTATTACACATTTTTAAGCAACATGCTAAATAGGCTTACTGAATACAAATAACTCTTAAATGATCTTCCCTGCCTGATTCAAAGATTTATATTTCCTCCAAAATTAACGAGCTAACCAACCTGATAAAAAACATTCAATTTGAATATCTCCATTTCAGCTGCAATTTGTATAAAATTTGGTTTGTTTTATTTGTAATTAAGTAAACTAGTAAATATATTTATAATGCGGCTGAAAGTCTACGTAGCTAAGGCCTAGTCCCCTTTCTGCAGCTTAAGTTTGCAACTCTTGTCTGCAGTGTACAAAAAATGCATAAATAAATGATTACTTCCTTTAGTTTTTTCTAACAAGACTATGTAGCGTATATCTTAGCTTAGTATTGATTATAAATATATTTAAAAACATTTGTAACTTTTCTTTTCCCCGAGCTCTTCGAGTCCAATATATTGAGCTCAAGGCGGACAAACTTGACCTTTTCTGACAGATACGGATACGAATTTTTCTCAGTGAGTGGCAGGCTACGCCGCATCCGTCATTGGCTCTTACACATGACCTCATTAGCCATTGAAACGTGACTTGTCGTTTGACTTGTTTCGCGAGCTGTCCGCGTCTGCACGACTGTCCCTGTATTTGCGTTGTGCATCTATTTCCCAGATACTCAGATACTCAGATACCCGGATACCCAGATACCGCCACACACGCATTTGTCTGTGGGCCCGCTCAAACTCTAATTAAATTTGCCGTCACTGCAATTTAGCTGGGATAAACCGCAGGACCTCGCATATGCTAGCGAAAAATGTCATTTCCAGCGAACGAGTCCCGACCGGAGCCAAACCATTTTGGGCGTTTCCGAATGGCAGCGGTGGCTGGCTGACCTCAACGTTTTTCCAGCTTCGCAGGTTGCGAATTGCAGGTTGCAGGTTGCAGGTTGCTGGGGGGATTAGGCACAGCAATTTGCATTGCAAACAAAGTGAAAACAATCAATTTTATTGCAGTTGCATTTAGTTAATTAACACCAATGCGCAGCGCAGCGCAGGGCTTACGGTTGCCCCAAATGAAAATTGGAATCGGGATTCGGGACTTGGGACTTGGGACTTTGGATTCCGGATTCGGGGACTTAGTCGCTCGTAAATTAGCCCGAATTAATTAATGCTCATTAATCAAGCGCAAAGACACACCAGTACGGCAGCAGTGCAAGATCACACAAAAGGCGGCAGTAAAATTCAGCCCCAGAGTTTATTTATTTTTTGCTCATCAACGAGCTGTGTGTATGTGGCATTCATTCAATTTCACTTCCTACAGAGTCGCCCAAATCTGAACTTCAACGCTTGCCACAACTAATTATGCCACTAATTGAATTTTCGCATTAAGCGCTGACCAAGGGGAGGCCATCTCCGGCTTCCTCATGGACGATACTAGATGGACGATGGCCATTCCATGGGTCCGTTGTGCACGAGTGCTGGAGTTAATTCAGTTGCCTCGCCATTGATTATTTCCCCTTTTCAGGCGGCCCAACTTTAATTACAATATTCACTGGCAGCCATTGTGTGTCACTAAATTGAATCAAGGCAGCCCACGAATTCCTAAATGCTGATGCCTTACTCACTTAACCCTTTAAAAGTCAGCTCAGTGTTGTCCACTTATTCGTACATATCACATTCCTTAGGTGTTAATTGACGTTTCATAGCTCACATGTTATTGACTATAATTGTTGTCATTGATCAGTATGTAATAATTGAATCTAGATAACACCTTCATTTAATAGCAATTGCAACTTGAACAATTGATTTTGAGAGACATCAGTCGCCAGTGGGTTAAGTTTAAAACCAATTTAAACACATACCCAAACGTTTGTCAAAGTCTATCGGCGTTATTTACCAAACGAAACCAAGCCCGGTGGCAGAGCAAATGTTTGGATTTATGTAGCGGTTTCAAATATTGAATTGAATATTATGGAATATCTGCTGGTCGCTTCGTTCAGCTGATGCACAATTTTTGTTTGCTTCCGGCTGGCAATTGCTTTATGTTTGTTAGCACCGTGCTTAATTGCCACGGCATCAAATAGGTAACAAAACTTTTATATTGCTTATATAAAGCTGAATCGTACAAGTTGTTTTAAATATTTATCTATAAATGTATTAGTTTTTACCAGACGCTTAGCATCATATTATATTATAAGCTTTTATACATACGTCCTACGCATCAAGTTATTTTAATATATGGGATCATAAGTTTTATTTTTAAACAAGTAAACGGTCTTAGAAGATCCTGTTTTTTTAAATGTTCTTATTAAATTGTCAAATTAATTGTTAAAATTTTAAATGCTTATTTAAAATAACAACAACTTTAATAATAGTTGATAAACTAAGGATATGGATTATTATTCTTCTCATTTCCAATATTTGGTACATTTTTTTTCACGAATTTAGATATTACAATTCTTTGCGACGACATTTAAATCTCAAAATAAGAAATCGGATTATTATTTTTCTCATTTCCAATATTTGGTACAATTTTTCCACGAATTTATAAATTACAATACTTTGCGAGAACATTTACAAATTGAACAAAATTGTATAACTGTTGAACTTGTTAAATTCGGAACTGTAAATGTGGCAGCCTTCCAGTGATTTACTCTAAAAACTCTGCGGGATTCAACGGACTTAATCCGAGTGCCAGGCGCAGTTGTAACATTAATTGAAAACTCTGATTGAACGCAAACACATATACAGGGCACAAATCAACACTCGAATACGTATGTTGCGGGCTAACCGAGCTGCCCACATTTTGGTCTGCCTGTGTCTGTCTCCCCGACTTTGTGTGGATTTTCCTTTGCCATTTGCCCGGGCCACTCCCCTTGATTTTGTCGCCGGACAAGCGGCATTCATTTCCGTATGACTTGGAAATTTTGCGGCTTTTCACTTTGCGGTTATCCCCGAGCACAAACCGCAAATGTAAAACTAATGGCATTCCAAAATTTATGAATGCAATGTGCGCAATTGTGCCGGAGTGTGGGTTCTTGAGTGTGCGTAGTCCTGTGATAATTATTTTGCCATTAGAATCCGATTAGTTGGAGGGTTTTCAGTGTGTGTGATGGTGCATTTGATTCATTTCCGCTGTCATGAGCCGGCTTCTGGGCCCGTGAAGAAGTTCTTCTGGCTGCAGTTTTTGGCTTAAAAATTTAACGCCCTCCGGCGCGATTATCGCTGGCATTATGAGCTGCCTGATGAAGTTCAAACAGCTAAAATAAATAAGTTGCCGCCACGCCACCCTGTTATCCAGCAGCTTAAATATTTTCAACGTCAATACTCTCGCAGTTTCACCCATTTGGCATCAATAAACTATAAAAGCGAAATGCTTGCGGCCCTGTCTGCGATGTTTACACTCAGCTAAAGAGCGGGAAAAGCGGGAAGAGGGAAAGGGAACTGAAGGGAAAAAAGGGGAAAAGCGGGAAAAAGGGGGAAACTGAGATCCTGCGGGCTGTAGTAAATATAAAAGTAAACGCCAAGTACATAGACAAACACAGTCAGTGCAAGTCAATGGCAATGCCTCGGCGAAGGCAGCCGCCGCCAATGTACTGTAAAATTTATGACTTGAGCGCATTCCACAAAACATTTGTGCCTTGGTACAGAGCAAAAAAAAATATGAAAATAAACTTCAATAAATAATTAAATGGAAACTTTGTTTTTACAGGGCCTATTAATCATCCTTAAAAATTAAAACCATTTTATAGGGTTTAAAAGGTAAACTTCAATAAATGCAAAAGTATGTAACAGCCAGAAGGAGGTTTGACTATAAAGTATATATACTCTTGTTCAGGATCACTAGCCGAGAAATTTTCAAGGTTCGGTCTCTATTAATATGATCGCTTAAATTAGTATTTAAAACTATTTTATTATGGTTTTTTAATAACATTTTAAAAATTTAAATTTTTATAATAGTTTATCAATACCTAACATGTAAAGATTTTTAAATCGGCCTTTCGTTAAACACTTATCTATACATATCTTCATCTTCACTTCTTTTACCTGGTAATGGGATCTGATAGTCGGGGCACCCAATATCAGCGCCTGTTTTAAATTTGCCCACACTTAAAATTCATTTTATTCAAATGACTGATGAAATGACTTTATTTTTCAATGTGATTTTGTTCAGTTTTATTTTTTAACTGTACAGGCAGCAGAAAAGGCAAAAAAATATAGTTTAAGACTAAGACCCACGGACAGACGAACGCGGTAAAGTTTACTGCTGTGATGGAGTGTGGGGGATGCTCCTATTTCAGATCCTTCGTCCTTTGCTCCTGCTGATGCTGCAGCTTGCATTTAATGTTCTGTTGGCCGCATAACTTGGGGCATAAATAATGAGGCCTGGCAGTAACAATAACCAGATATTGGTTGCGGCTTTAAGTTTTACGCCGACCATAGCTAAGTCGTAAAGTCAACAGGCTGAAGTGAGAACTAGTTTCATACCCAATTAATATAGCTATAATAATAAATACAAGCAATCTAAATTTTCAGAATAATAAGCGTTTTCCTACAATCAACAGTTTTCGCATAAATATAAGCCAGTAAACATACCTGATTTTAGGATCTCTTGTATAGTCAATTTTATTATTTCCTCTCCCATTTATATTTGAGCTAAAAAACTCTGATTTAATGTGCGCTTACAATTAAATATTAAATCGACATGAAGTTTATTTTTGAATATTATTGCAAAAGTCATTAAAACAAATGATTGATTCATTTATGTGATTATTCAATAGTTGCAGTGTTTTTTATTACACACTACACAATACACTTTTTAAGCCCTTCGAATCAAAAGACATCAATAACTAATCTCAACCAAAGCCGAGAGAAACTGAAGTGAGTTTTGGCATTGCCGTGACAGGATAATTTGGCAGGTCAATCAATCTTGAATTACCCAGGCGCACTGATTACAAAGAGATGCATCATTAGTCTGTCGGAAAAGTAATCTTCTTGTGTGCTGTTTCCTCACGACTTGAGCCTTCAAAAATACTGTAAAATGCTTTGAATTAAATGCAGACTTCAAGTGCAATTACTCGGCTTAAGCGCGCAGTGCTGCCAACTGTCTGGCAAAAAGTTGTCTCCGAATTCCTTTGGCTTTAAATGCTAATTATAAGTTGTTTTTGCGCACAGACAGTAAAACTTTATCCCAACTAGATATGCATATGCCAAATAAACAAATGTATGTATATATAGTACACATGCGATCGAAAAATTACTGAGTGTTTAATTCAAAAAGCATATGAAAAGTTTATCCTTCGGACAAAAACATGATGTCTCTTAATAACTTTTTGCTAGCATTTTGTTTGCTGTTTTCCTCGTTTTTGCCTGACTCCTTCTTGTTAGCCTCTCAACACACACACTTGCACAGAGTGAGGCGAGCTGGACATCGAATGGGGGCGATGGGAACGTGGCTCAGCCTTTGGCAAAGTCTACTTTGACATTGTCGTAGTTTCCCCAACCATGTTCGTGCCCATGGTGCTGGTCGTGGTCCCAGCAATACTCCGGGCAAATTAACTTGTTTCAATTAATAATCCCCCAGCAAATATGTCAACCACATGGGCCTCGGGCCAGGATCTGCATCTGGGGGTGTCTGAGGGACCCTCGGGCCGCTGCTGAAAGTCAAAAACTATGCAAACTTTTAGCTGACTTTGACATTTATGGTTTTCCCCCGGGCCTGGCCAAAGTTTTTCCCCTTCCCCACTCCCCCATCCCCACTCCCCATTTGATTTTTCCGATCGGAACAGTCCGGCCTCCATGTTGACGGTCCAAAGTTGCTCGGCAATACGTTTAGTTTTTGGCTACATTTGGCTAATGAGTTGTCCCGGCCGACGGCTTATTTGGCTGGCTTTAAATCCTTTCCTGGCGTCACGTGCATTCGCACAAATTCGTACACATTAACGTATATTTTTCTGGGCTACGTAGTGGCCGGGGAGGAGAACGAAAAGGGTTTCCAGCTAAATGGGATTGGAGATCAGAAAGCAAGCTGGCAAGTTGTGTGACATCGCCTTGGCCCTTTGGCCACGCTGGTGCCATCTTTCTGGTTTAATCCAATTTATGTTGCTTGCGAAACTTTTGTGGAACAACTTAAAAGTTTTGCGCTTAAATAGCATCAAGTCAAATCGAAAAAACAAAGTATGAAAATGACTTTACTCCCACATGCTGAAAAAAAAATACTAAACTCTTAAGTTTTAAAATAAAAATGACTTCATAACATGAGATTGCACATTTTGCACTTCACATAAAAACTGAACACTCCTCAAGAAAGTCGGAATGTGTTACTCTTGATTTTAAATATTCTTTTTATATATATGTAAGTTTAAGGAAAAAGTCAAAACACAAAAGCTGAGATGATATTTTGAATTTTTAAATGTACCTTTATGTCTCATATATCTTTTGGTTTCTAAACTTTTATAACTTAATAAAAGTGATTTACTCAAAATTAAAAGTAGAACCGCTTTAAAATGTTGTTTGTTCTATTTTTTTCTTGAACATAAAAAATATTTTTCCGAGTGAACCCGAAATGGTGATCCAAAATCCAATGGAAAAGGGTCCAGTCTGAGTGTGTGTGTTGAGAATTATATAAATTGCGCATTTTGACACATTTTGCCACGTTGACTTATTCGCCAGAGTCCCGCTCGCCACTCATCCGCCCTGTTGGCCAGCAGCCTCGTTAGCTCCCCCTTTTTCACCCCTTTCCCTTCCCCCATCGAAGCCGACGACAACACGAATCAGCTATAAAATAGTTTTCGACGCTGACGCATGCCGCATAGCAATTTTCCACGCTGGCCCCTGCCGGTTACAAACTTGCCTTTTATTTATTTGTTTAGAATTTTTCGCACGCCTCTCCGGGAAAACCCTTTTGCCTTTTGCGCACGGGTCACTCGATTCGGACTTGGGCCGGGGCTAATAAAGTTGTCGGGAAAAATTGTTTAACCATAATGATATGCTCGGGGGACAAGTGTTGTAATCCTTTTGTGGCATAACCCGTTTAATATGTATTGAAATTCACAAAAGAAACCCCCATTAAGCGGGGTCCCGTTCTCGGACCCGAGTCTCCCTGATCACTTTGATAAGTTGTAAAGCTTAACAACGGTTGACGGCACAAATTGCCGCACGGAAGAGCCTGAGTCAAATATGCAAAAGTCAAATGGAGGCCATTGATGCTGGTTACTGCGAATCGCTCCCAGTCCTTGTCGGTTGTGGGCTGAAGGCCGCTCTTGTTGGCCGGTTGGCCGGTTGGCCAGTTGGCCAGTTGGCGGTCGAGCAAGCAATCAGGCTTCACAATTTGCATTGGCCAAGAGCAGAGCAGCAGAGCAGCTGCTCCATCCACAATTTGTATACACATGTCCAAGGCTTTGGGGACTGATTTGCAGTGCACGTGCCGAACAGTTTGTTGTGTTTTTATTTGTATTATTCGCTTTTTCGCTTTCCCTGCTTTTTGTTTTCATTCCAGCAATTGGGAAATGTTGCACAAAGTGCACGCCACACCCAGTTGCACTCGTAGTCGCAGTCCGGTGGCGGCGATTAATCAAAAATTGTTTACTCCAAGTGATGGATGTGCAACATGGTTTTGACTTGCAACCGAGCGTGCCGGGTGGCCAGTCAAAAGCTAAGCAGAAAGGCACATTTCTGGCATTCCCAGGGCGCAAATACGGGGTACACAGCTGCGGGAAGTAGTTTAGCTCCACGAGTCTTCCAATAAGTTGCTTAAATATTTACGTGACGAAGGTTGTGGTCTCTAGTGTTTTGAAATCACTTCTAAATGTGCCTTGATGTGAAAAATACAATGCAGAGCATAAGCCTTTCTCAAGCAAAGTGATTTTATTGAGTTTCCGTAATCTGCTAAATAACTTTTTGTGGACTGGTCTTATAGTATGCAAGTATTAATATTTGTTTAAAGAAAGTGCATTTGAGAGACAGCATTAAAAGACTAAGATGTGAATTACTGAAAAATAATACAAATATACCAGTCATTTAGCTAATAAAGAAAATATAAAAATATGTTAAACAAGTTCAGCAAACAAATATCTTGAAAATAATTAAAATATAACTTTGACTTAAATGATTTAAAGGAAAATTAACAAAAAATGAAGTGATTTTCAGTACCATCACTGCAACCATGATAGTGCCCAATCATATTTACATGTGATATATAGAAAAGGTTGCAGTGGCAGGCCTTCTAACATTGCACCATTTCCCGTGCAGCTGTAGTTGGAAAGGCAGTTTCTCTTCTCGCTTTTTGCGTTTTTTTTGCTAGTTTCTCAGCTGTCAGAGGATGGGTTGCAGTAGCAACTGTTTGACCATTTGTTCAGGGCCAGGACGAGATAGGGCGGGAAAGACTAGAGCGACTAGAGACTGACTGCACGACGGGCCTCGCTTTCATTTTTCCATGTCATGTGTCAGCGCAGCGTCTCTCGCCCAGCGGCAATCACAGACGCTGGTTCTATGCAAATGCGAGTATAAATGGATAACTCCATCATCGCAATTCATGCCACTAGCTGCTGCAGCCGCTGTAGCTGCTGTAACTGCTGTAACGCAACTGTAACTGCCGCAGTGTACACAGACAGAAAATGTTTGGCTTTGCATAACCAAACCTCCAAACCTAATAAAACAACAAACAACTCATTGCTTTTTAAATTAGAATTTCTAGCTGCGGTTCAGTATTAGACATATATTTTGAATGCTACTGTTAGATTTTATTTCACAGATCAGTTATTTTATCAAAATCAACGGTCAATAGTTTTTCAAACATTAATCTTTTTTCACTGTGTATTGCCAGTGGCAGTCGGAATTGCGTTCGCCATTGTGTTAGTAAGTAGCAGTCGAGCCATGACCGCGAAGAGACAGTCGCAATCGCAACAATTGTATTTGCCTTGGTCGTCCTCGGCCATCCTACCGCCCCCTTTCTCTGCCACGCCCCCTTTCGCCCTTCGACTGAGTGCAATTTGGCCAACAGCAGAAATTATGCAAAGCGAAAAAAATGGCATGCGAACTTGGCATAAATCAATAGAAAATTTATACGTTTCGCCAAAGTGAACAGTTTTAGCGTGTCTAGGATTTCGCGTGTTCTACCAGCTTTAGTTTCCCTTTTTTGACTTCTTCCTTTTATACATGACATTTGAAATGGTATTCTCTTTGTCAGGGAAAAATTCCACGCTGCGCTAAAGTCGGCTAAATCACTGGATAAGCACATTGATGTTGTCAACAGTTGGCATTCTCCATAGTATGCAAATCGGATCTTTATTGATTACACGTTTAACTGTTCATATTAAGGATTTCGATCCTTAAGTTGGTTTCCATAAATATGCCAAGAAATGAATGTTATCCTATAAGACTGGTTTTTTTAATATGACCTACTTAGGATTTATTACAAGCTTCATTATTATTTTCAGCAATCAGCTTTAAAACAAGAACAAGATGATTAGTTGTATAAAATTTGAACAAACATTTAAAAAAATATATTAAATTAATGTTCAGCAAAATTGTTTAAGTTTGTATACAAAAATTAAAATCAGGACTTATATTTATTTACCAAATTCTAAAAATAAACATGCCCCTTGGCTATGTTTACCCTTCAAGTTTTTGGTTGTTTCTTATTGCCTAATAATTTTACAAATTGAATGTACATATATTCAAATAGCTCTACGGTATGGTAAATCCTTTAAGACCTAATTGTATCTAGCTGGGGCAATTAATCATCCATTGATTTCCCCGTAGGCTCCCAAGCGTGGTCTAACTTGGCTCCTCTAATGGCCCAAAGGAGACTCGGCAGCGAGGGAGAAGTGAAGTCAAGCATTACATTGTCAAGAGGAATCGGGACACCTTGCCATTAGACGGCTTAGCTAATTATTAACTGCATTAGATTCTGACAAATGACAAATTGCGTTGCCATATCCAGCTCCTTGTTTGCCCTGCCGCACACATTGTGTACATGAGGGTGTATTATCGCTGTTGCCGCTAAGTATTTTTGACACAAAATTAGTTACACGACGTGGGTGGGGGAAACACGCCCAGCACATAAACACCCGTGCCCCGAAATATTCGGTATAAGCTCCGAAAAATTTCCAACACTTTGGGCCCGGTCATTTATCATTAAAAATAACCACACTGCGAAAAAGGCGAAATGCGTAATTATCGGGCTGCGGCCATGCCAGGCGAATGATTGAATGTGTTTCATCAAATATGTAACATGAATTATAATTTTTGCATATTTGCGGTCTCTCTCATTCCGGTTTCTTCATATGGCATATGGTATCGGTGGAGAAATGGAAATCCATCGCGTGCCCCGAGGAAATCCAACATTTTCCAGCGCCTGGCGAACGACAGCAAAATGGGCTATAGAGAGCACGTCAGAAGTGCCGATTTGCGGTCTGACTTCAAACCGCACAGTGTTTGTGATTCCATAGATTTTGCCGAAAAGTAAGCTTATTTTATTTAGTGAACTTTTTGAGAGGCATTTGCAAAAAAAAAACCTAATATAACAACTTGAAATTATATTATTAAAGAATAAATTAATGCCATCTATAATGTCATACAGGAAATGATTTTACCATTTTACATTTCTTGCAAGAAAAACTCAATTCAGTGTCATGCAAACCATTTATAAAATATCCTAAATAAAATAGCATAATCTTAGCACTTGCAATATTAAAATTCTGTACCAGTTCTTAGGCAATTGTCTGAAATATATTCTGCAACTGACAATTCAATTCGCAATATAAGTCTCTTTCAGGCACCCAACAAAATCGAGAAACACTAAAAAATGTCCATCCATTTTTGTCCTGAATATGGCTGACTCCTTTTTCCTTTGTGCCAACAGTGAACAGAGTAGTTATTTTAAATCAAAAGTCTTAAATACAACATTTTAGTGATTTTTAAGGTATTAAATTAATAAGTAAATACGTTGGTGTACAAATATTTTGCATATTTCTAGTTTAGTATATCTATTCCTAAATTTGATTGACTCACAAATCGTTTAATTAAATTTAAGATACGGGTTTCCCCTCGTTGATGCACTGTTTAGCTGTGTGGCAGGTTCGACGTGTGTGCTAGCTATCTGCATACATTGTGTGATACAGGGGATCTTAAGTAGGCACACTTGTGGTGAACTGGGGCATAACGCACTCAACAAGGCATAAATTAAAATTTTTATGTCCGACGCGTTCGCTCTTCTTTCTCGCGGGTTCCTCGTGTTTCCTTGTGGGATGAGTGTGTTTTTGCTGGAGAAACTCACGGCTCACGTTGCGGATTGCGGATTGCGTGTGGCAAGTGAAACAAACACGCAGGAGACAGAGCCAAATACGCCAAATACGATTTTTAGTGGCCCGGAGCGCGAGTCACGTTATAATTTGCCAGCCAAAAGTCCTACAATCCAGACCGCGTTTGCTAATCAAAGCAAATGAAAACAACATGAATTATGGGCGACAGGGGCGAAAGGCTAATAGGGTTAAAGCCGCAGAGTTCTGCAAATGAAATAACCCGAAAAGCGTCCCACATACACTCGTATGTGTGGCTGATTTTTAATGAAATTGTTCGAATGTGGTTTTCCGTTTTCGGCCCCTTGGAAATGGTCTCTTGGCTTCGGCTCCGTGTGACACACGTAATTTGAATATATGGCACTAGGTTTTGGTTCCGGCCACAGGTCAATGTGGGGTGTGCGGTTTGGCCACCAACTATTCGGGGGCACTGCCACTGTGTCCCTTTGACGCTTTCCAGCCCGGCCGTTTGATAAATAATGAAGTCATATGTCTGGAGTTGAATTTTATACTATCACGCAATTGCCGGGGTCTATCTCAGCAACGGACCCTGGAACTCAGACTACTGCGATACAATGTAAGCGACGCCCACATTTTCGCAACTTTTTATGTAATCGTAAAAATATTTTTATGATTTCATAATTTTACAGTGTTGGCGGGGCCAAGAAGAATGCTTCTTGTTTATGGCCATAGCCACATTGCCCTGTGCCGTTGTGTTTGCACTCGGAAAAAAGTACAGACTTTATAAGGAATGTGTAACAGAAGTAGAGAATAAAGCAATAGTTTAAATTAAATTATGTATTGTGATTGAAAAATACTTTCTGAGAATATTCTATAGAGTAATCCCAATTATTCATATCATTCTTAATACTCATAAAAATCAAAATTAAAAAAAAAATATTCAGTTCGAGGACAGCTAAAAACAACTTTCAGTTTATTCTTATGAAATTGGTGGTGGTTGATTAGCCAAAAAAAAAAAAAAAAAAACCCAATTTTAAAATTTAAAAAAAAAAAAAAAAAAAAAAAAAAAAAAAACCAACCCACTACTTTAAAACCAAAGTGGATTTCCATTTCAGTTATATGGCAGCTATATAATATAGTGGCCCGATCCTCCTCCATACCAAAAAAAAAAAAAAAAATGAAGCAATTGGGAAAGTTTCAAGCAAATTAAACTTTGAAAGAAATTTAAAAAAAAAAAAAAAAAAAAAAAGTGGCATTTTCATTTCGCCTGCTTCTTGGATTAATTTTTGTAATTTTCCACTGGCGCATCCGCAGCATTCGGTACAAAACGGTGCTTTAAGATCATGCCTGGCTAATCTTAGCCTTGACTCATATCGCAGCATTTATTCGCAATTTTATGCAAAACCATATTTCCCAGCTGTAAAAGTTGGCAGTGCCGTTGGCCGGGCTGAAATGGAATCACGGCGGGTGGCCCTGCTGTCTGCTCCTATTTCCATTCCACCCGAGATACACACACGTGTGTGCTGGGGGAATAGAGCGCTATCTGTATTTGTATAAGGCTCGGCTACCTTGCAACAAGGACGACACACCGCTCAGAGCTCACAGCTCACAGCTCACAGCTTGAAAAATGTTTGTTGTCAACATTTTCAGTTTGCATCGTTAGCTTAAAAGCGTGCGCCACCGAGCGCCTCGCACAATGGGGCGAAAATCGATAAATGAGACAAACCGTGTGATTTGGCCCCCTCCGGTCCACAAAGGACTTTCGTTTTGATCACAAAATAGAAAAGTGTGGAGATTACAAGGCCATCCGACGTCGGTGGGTGTGGCCCAAGTGGCGTGAAAGCGTTCGCCTCAAACAGAAATTAATTATTCCGATGAATTTGATTCGGTGGAAAAAGAGGACCTCAAAAAAAGAGACTCTAACTCTAGCAAAACTTTATGAATATTTGTGCTAATGGCTTGGCCGTAGATTGAACTTTTCGCTCACAGCTGCTGCAAATAAATAAATTAAAATATGTGTCCAACAGGTATCCCCAAACACAAAGCCTCGGAACGTTTCCTTGTGCCTGGCGTAACAACAGGATTTATCCGCTTCTAAAAATATTCTCCTCAGCGCTGCCAAAGTTATGGCAAACTCTTGCAATTAAACTGTCAGACTTATGAATTCATTAAATATTTTAATTGTAGCTTTTGAATAATTAAAATTCCATTTATATGGCCGTACACATACCTCGAGCCATAAATCTGCGATTAATTAAAAGCCCCGTTCTCAGCTTCCCGTTACCCGTTGCCTGCTTTCGGTATCCAGGGCGTATACGTAATGGCAATTAAACCTAATTACAAAAACATAACCAAAACTCAATTGGAAAACGTTTCGACTGCTTTGCATCTCCAGTTGATTGAACTGTCTGTTCCGACAGCGATTTGCCATTTATGCAAATCACGGAGCTCGAGGTGAGCGAGAATAAAAGAAGTAGCTAGTCGTTGGTGGATTGTTTTGCCTAACTTTGTATTCGCATCGAATTTAAATTCGTATTGATGCACATAGAAAAAAATTTATAAAAATATAAATGCACAGTCTTGAAGAATATCAAAAATAATTAACTATTTAGTATACAAATTAAAACACAGCTGACCTTATTGATTGTATTAATCGTTAACTGTGTTTATAGTTATTATTGGAGTCAAGAAATGGAGATTTGCCTATTTTCATACACAAAAAAAAAACTAGTGTGCAATTTACTGGTACCAATAAAATATTATTTTATATAAAATAGAGATGAGTTAAATTTGTACTAAATGTTAATTGCAAGGATAAAAAGTAAAATAGGTTCTTCGAACACCAAACATTTTCGGCTCAGTAATTTTACGTTCAACTGTGCTTTTTTCAGTGTAATTCATATTCACTCACCTGGATCATCGTCGTCGTCCCAATCGATTTGACCGGAAGTTATGCTGATGTGTGCCGCGAACAGGAAGACCGCGAATAAAGCCAGGCAGCTTCGTCTGATGTTGGCGTGGTAGGAAGTTGTTACGGGCATTGTGGAAGTCCTTTTCGCTGGCAAATCCATTGTGTAAAGTGTAACAATTTATATGCAGGCTCGTCCCGTATTTCAGAGTGTTTACTCGCCCTTCTTCTGACGTTACTTTCAATTTAATTTTCTCGAAAAAGTGCAGCCACTCTCACTCACACGCGAACACATTTACGGGAGCAGGCGGCTCCTTCGGCGAAATATTCCCTAAAATTCTGTTGTGCTAGCTAGCTTCAGTTTCAGCTTCCACTTCCACTTCCTCGGGCTGAGCTGCTCTGATTCGGAATTCAGGGAGTGCGCGGCTTTTTGCTCTCGACTCCTACAACTACTAATTAAGTTGTTTCATTTTCAGTTTTTGCCCGGGGCATAACTTTTGCGCTGCTGTTTCTGCTGATGTTGCTGCTGTTGATGTGGCTGCCGCTGCGTGGCACTGAGGTGTGCAATGCCCTCCAATTGTTGCATTGTTTTTCCGATTTCAATTTTCTGTAAAGGTGGAGAGGTTGGAAAAATTGAGAGGTGAACTGAATTATAATTTGAGTTTTGCCGGGGGTAAAATATAAAGTCCTTTTTAAGTGGATTAATAAATTAGCTAATTGCATGTTGGCTAATGAGATAATGGTGGCGGTGTGGCCTTTGATTTGCGCGTCATTAATGAACCCCTTGAATCACTTTATTTTTGTAAGCCTTAAACAAGATTTTGCTTAGCTCAAACCTCAACTCTCGGCAATTGTGAACATTTTACTAATCAAATCCTGCTATGCTTCATAATACTATATGCATTTTATGTCAGCCTTTAATTTGTATATAACTGCAAATTAAACAAACGCAATAACTATAAGTTTAACCTAGTTCCCCAAAATCAATTCCATTTTATTATGTTCTCTTACCCGGATGAACCCCAATCAAATTTTTCCAATTTTCTCAACTTTACGATTGTTACCACATTTGCATTTCTATAAGACTCATTAAAATTATTTTACTTTGTGTTCGTTAGACATCATTAAGAGAGTGCAGCCTAATTTTGACTTGCAACTCGAACTCTTACTCTTTGACCTAGTTCCCGACAAGTTGTATCCACGTAAAAACGGAAATTAGTTTCACTTTCGAAAGCTAACAAGCTGCGCCATGATGACGGGCTCATTGAACCCCAGTCTCTTTCGGCGGAGCACTTCTCTCTGTTTTGGCCCCCAAAACGGTTGCCTACATTTTGGGGCACTATCTGCAGTGCCTAATTTGGCATGGTTTGGACACATCCCTCCGCCCGGCTTATTATGCGCACTTCAAACTTTAGACAACGCGGCAGCCCCAGAAGCAGCAGCAACAGTACATTGTTGTACATGCTGGCAAACATCTCACGCCACGGCTGCCTGCACATTCCCATCCCAGTCGCCCAGGCCAAAAACCAAAGGAACACTCAGGGAAATGCATTTCATTTAATCTAGGGAAGGGAATTTACTTTGGATTTCCACAAATTTTGTGCCCTTTTTTAAATTTATTTTTAAATTTTAATTTTAATTTTATTCAAAAGAGAGCAACGGAGTAAAATCCCAAAGGTTTTCGATCCATTGCAAGTAGTAAATATATAGGAATGGGCTGGATTGGATAAATATTATAAAAAAAAAAAAAAAAAACTCAAAATTATTCATATGAAATAAAACAATTTATCATATTGCAATTTACTATGGGGTATAGGATATAGTCGGCCGCCTATAAAATTTAAAAATCATAAGAATAAATGAACAAATAATAGGCGTTTATAAACATCGACTTCATCCTTTCTTGTTTGACAAGAAACTCGTAAATGATGTGTACTGAAATTATATTAACCGATATTAATATTGATATTGTCCCAAATCCCACCTAGCCTTGAACAATGAAAGCATAGGAAACATAATAATGTAAAATAATGTATAATAATGGAAACTTCAAAATATATTTATAATTACCCAACTAATATTAAAATATCAGTTGCAGCAGAACGTGTTAAATTTAATATATATGATATGATTAAGGATTGATTTCTCAATGTCATGCTAAGCTTCTAGCTTGTAATCTGTCAGAGAAGGTTGATAAGAAGTTAAATTGTTCGGAAACATATATTCGCTTTATCAATCTTTAACATGATATTGAGAAAATAAATGTTTCGATAACAGCAATATAACTCGGTGTCGAACCTTAACATCTCATTCAGGAATCGGCACTAAGTTGGCTAGTCACTGCTATTTTGTCGCAGTGCAGCCACTGCTCAGCCTGCAGCCATCCGCTGCTGGTGGTGCTTCTTTATGCAGGCAGCCACTCACTCAAATTTCGAGTGCAGCAGCGCCGCTGCAGCAAATTTTGTATACATTTCGTTTAATTTGGCCCGCTGCCGAGGGCCTTCCCTCCAACTCCCGCCGCTGCGAAAACTTTAGCGACACTGTTTTGGAAGGGGAAATGTAATACAGAAAAAACAAAACTCGGGACAGAAAATAAAAATCCAAAAAAACAGGACGAGTGGAGGCGAAAAACTGAAAAAGTTGTCTGCCGAAATCAACGCCACTTTCGCCACAAGCATTAAGCGTTGCATGCAAAATTACCAGCGAGTGGTTTGTATTTCCACTCTGATTGCTGTTTAACATGGTTACATTGTCCTTGGAACCGAAACCGAAACTGAATCAGAGTCCTGGAACCGGGGAATCCTGAATTCCGTTGTTCTACCCGCACCGTTTTGCCCGCTTTTGATGGTTGTTTCGGTAACGATACATGTGCATCAACATCTATGGTGGCCGTGCATCATGACATGCTCTAGTTGCAAACTTTCCTACTTTTTTCACTCTTTTCACTTTGTCAAACCATTTTTTATCGCTTTATTTATATGCATATGGGACAAGTGGCACCCAAACGAGAATGGGGAAACACGAATTTGCTGTTGCACAAACCCAAACTTTGCCCCTGGCCGGACAAACTAATTTGCGCTTAGACAGGGGAGCCAGAACAAAAGTTTGCGCCTAAACACTCACTTGAGGTGAAACGGGTTTTTAGGAACTTATGCACGACAAGAGGCAAACGGCAAACATGTGCGGTTACTTCATCAACATTTCACGCTCGACTTGGCCAGCCGGTCCAAATGGTAGAAAAACTGCCAAGGCACGCAGCAAAAATGTATGCAATGCCGGCTGCTGTTCCCTGTTCCCTGTTCCCTGTTCCCTGCTACCCACCACCTGCCCCTTTGCCCCATTGCCCCATCGCCTCTCACCTGGCCGGCAAAATAAACTCGACTCAACTGTTGAAAATCAACTAGCTCCTGCCTCCTATCCCTGCCCCCAAACGTGGCACAAAGTTTGCCTTCAGCTCGACGATTCTCGTTTTTTTGTTGCGGCTCCTCCTTTTGGCCACTGCAAATACTTGGCAGCGTATGTGCTCTCCGCTCTGTATATATTCATACGAGTATTTGTCCAGGTATGAGTTCATGTAAGCATTTATCGGTCAGGGCTCTGTTTCTGACCGAAAACCTTTTCGGCATCTTTGCACCGGGTAGCTGGAATTTTTGGATAAGCTGTGGCACGGAAGTTTTGTGGTACTTCTGAATATTTGTTTGAAGATAGGTTTAACATTTTGAAGTTATAACAAAACACTATTATATATCATACATGACAATATGTTCAGCAAAAGCTTAGTTGATTTTATGGAAATCGAAAATTACCTTATATAACATTATAGTCAATACAAATTCCTTTTCCTAAGCTAACATTTTAACGCAATTATGAATTATATTTATTTCCATTAATTTTAGGGAATATCTAAATAAGTCTAATTTTCTATTTTAAGTTATATTAAATCGCCATTATTTCGGGAAAATGTTAAGTTTTCATTGAGAATTAGACTATTTCTTTTATGGTCTTGGTGTTTTTCCGCCGCCGTTTCTATGAACATGGCTGGTCGCCATCGATTTGGCACGTTTTGTGGGTTGGCAAACCCCGCAGTTGTCGTGCTCGGTGCTCCTCAGATCCTCGTTTCCGTGCCGCAATTCGGACAACGAGTTAAAGTGTTTCGCCACGCACTTCAATAAAAACACCTTCACGTACACAGCCGGTAAGCAGCTAGTTTCGTGACGGGCGACTCTGGCGATACGCATACGCAGTGTGGGCCGGTGAGCAGCCATCGGCGGAATAAAGTGGGGCAGTCTGTTCCCAGCATATTCGTTTATTGCGTATGTGCACTGGGTCCTTCTTCTGTCTGGCGGAAGTTTTTCCATCCTGGCTGCGCCATATGTTCAAGTGCTTAATAACTAAATGCCGAAAGGCTGATAGTCGAATCCAATAAAATATTCGGGCAATCGGGTGACTGGTGCCCCTGCCGCGGAGATTGACGCATTAGTCACACCCGGGTGGCTTGCGGTGGTCTCCATTAAATACAAATGGCTTTTATTCAAAGCTAATTAAAAACCGATAGCCCAGGCAACCACGCCTCGAGGAGCATTAATAATAATAAGCTGCTCTGAGCCATTTAATCTGCGCCCCACGCTCAAAAGTTGCACATAGTACATGAAGGGCTTAAAATTGACAGGACTTCATTTGCTTGTACTGTTGATCGTTACTTTTAGGTATATTTAATCGTTCATGCTAAGAAAAAATAGGTTTACAGTCATGTTATAAAACATTTCAGTAATTGAAGCATTTTTTATGTTTCACCATTTGAAGCGAAGGTCCTTTTCAGTTTTATTTTTAATTGCAAAATAATTTTCGCTTTTTATTGGTTAAATATAGTTTCAGAACCAATTATTTTATAAAAACAAGGAGAATAACTGTTTTTATGAGTTTAACAACCTAAATAATAATAATAAAATATTTTTAAATGGATAACTAGCAAGTAAAATACTGTAAAAAAACTAAAAATAAATCATTGCAAGGGACTAATTTGTTCAGCTTTTGATGCTTGTGCAAAACACGCTTCCTAATTAGATAAAAACATTAGCAGCTTTTAAATTACACCGCCGTGTAACCCCAAGGCCATTGATTAAATATTTAACGTTTAGTTGCTTAAATTTAAAACATTTCGACATGCTTCCAGGCAATCAGCCCCCTAAAAACCCCAACCAGCCAGGTGTCAATGTCGCAAACCCAGCCCCGTAATTGCCAAAGACACCAAGGCCGTTGGAGGCGGCGTTCTTGTTTGCAATTTCCAGATGTGTGTGGCCAGGAGCAGATATACACGATTCCCGTACACATATAGAGGCCGAGGAGCGGGGTCGAAAAACAGGCAGAAGTAGCAAATTGGCGGTGACATTGACAGGGCGGAATGTGGGAGGACATCCGGGGAACTACGACACATCGAGACTCACGCTCCGAGCCCGGCTACAAAGTACACAAAAAGTTTTCTAATTATTTTGTCATTAAACGCACACAGAGCCAAACACACACAAGCAGGCAGCCTTGTTTACAGGCATACACATGTTTGCCGAGCTATAAAAAGGGTTGGGTTTTGGATATCCGAAAACCCTCCGGAAAAACAGGGAGAGGGGATGGAGGAGGGCCAAAGAAAAGTGTCCTTAGCAAGAGGCAACTTTTTCTCCTAATTGTTTCATTTCATGAAATGGAGGTAAGATATTTCGGCAGCTGTGCGTGTATTGCCGCAGGCACTCACACACCCTCGCACACTCGCACCCTCACTCACACTCGCCCACATTGCATTAAAACAAGACATCACCTCGCACTCACACTTGGAAGCACTGCATATAAAGCGATTAACACGGCGAACACTCGAGAGGATTGGGGCTCGGGGTTCGGGGTTCGGGGTTCGAGGAGCGAGGAGCGAGGAGCGAGTCGCGTGACTGTGGCTGTCTCTCCTTGTTAAACAACAATTTGTTGAATTATTATCATACACCACCTCCCCTTCACCAACACAAGCACCGACCTGGGGAAAATCCTTCAGCATCCGAACAGGGTTGCTAACTACAGACCACAAAAAGAAGCTAAATATGTAGTTATGGATGCTTTTAAAAATAGCACAAGTTATTAATTAACAATTTACAAAGAGCATGATATTTTCTATATAAGACTCGTAATTAATTTCTATTAATAAGAACCTCGTTAATCACTTTATGTAATTAAGATGTTATACATTTTAAAAAGAATATATTAAACCAGCGGTTACCACTTCGTTTATATTGTTTATATTTTACTGTTTTTACTAGACTTTAAATAAATAATTATGGAATGGGGAACACAATATGATAAAGAATTAACTTGTTTTATTTGTATAATATATTTGTTTTAATTTATAAAGTAAAAAGGAATATATATTTATATATACTTATCTTAATAATACAAAGTTTTCATTGGCTGCAATGTAAATGTAGCGTTAAAGTAAACCTTTGGATTATAATATTTTATAAATACTGTGCTCAATAAAATGATTTTTTATTCATGTTTATAATAAACTAAAATCGTCCTTTTCCCGTTTTTTATCCACAAAAGTAGCCAGATTTGGCTAATGAACAGCCAAGTTGACATCGCAGCCTCCTCCAAGGGGTAGTCAAGTGCATGTGTGTGTGCTTTGCTCACTTCGACGGCAAGTCAAATATGTTTAATAGCTAACTCGCTGTATTTGTGCGTCAGCATTTCCTCCTCAAACACTCGGGGCAAATACGGCCCGTGAGTGTGCGTTGTAATTTCAGCTGCCTTCGCCTCGCAATCCCCAGTTGACGGCGACTAAAGTTTGAGCAATGGAATGCGGCGCGGAAAATTGTGTTTCAAATAGCTCATCTGTTAAAATGCTATTAAATTATAATTGCAGCGCTTGATAAATGTATTTGTTCAGCCTCAATTGTTTTGCGCTAATTATCGGCTTACCGAGTGCATCGGGGATAACACATTAATGCGAGCATTGAATTCCATTTTTTACTCGTTCAAATATGCTTCAGTTGCAACAAATATCAACTAACGAATTAAACATGACAGCTTCGCCAGTAGATGAATGTGAGCAATTTTTTCGATGGCTAAGTTAATGGAATGCCCTTTTGTGCGGATAGAAAATATATAGAAAAATGTAGCAATTTTTTTAATTCATTAAGATGAATTAAAAATTGAAACTTTTTAATAGTTGCCGTTGTATATCCCTACAATTTACCATTAGCTGTCAATCAAATTGAAAATCATCGCGGAAATATCTGACAAGTATAAGTTAGGTATCCATTATATTTAATGGAAATAGTGTACACTATCTTCGTCCCTACTCAGGAAAATACGCATTTAGATATTTACCATAAATATTTTATTAGAGTTCCGCTGCTAGCTGCTGTCTAGGCTTTTAGAAATGTTCCAGATACACATTTATACCAAAATATTTCTGTGCAATTCACGAATTGCGCGTTTGTGAGTGAAAAAGCTGTGCGATTACTCAAGAGAGCAACTTTCGGATTCAACTGCAACAACTGCTGTCAAAATGTCATAAATTGAAGCGCAGCTACACTCTAAAATAAAACACACACCACCAAATATATCCAGTTGGATCCAGCGGAAGCCATTGCAAAACGCACACACACATGGAAACCAAGAAAACAATCAAAGTCCTTACACGGACAAGCGGTCACACACACACACTCACACCAGCTCACTGCTGTACACACACACTTGCGAGTAAAATAGTAGCATCTAAAACTCTGCCATAAAATACTGAAATCCACCAGCTAATGCCCAGTATTCACTTCAACAAAATTGCTGCCAAAACAAATAGCTGGGAGCAAAAAACTTGTAGAACTTTAGGTGATAATATTGTATGTGAGTGTAGGCTTTTTATGGAAAAAATATTGCCAAAGTAAAAAGGGATACATCTTTTTAAACACCATATGAAAAACGTGGAATGTGGAATTTATAATTTCGAGGTTTTTATGAAAAGGCATTCACTGATTTTTCTGGTAAGATATTTTTTAACTAATATACATTTACTTTACTTTTATTTAAAAATAAAATGTCATTCAATAGTTGTTAAAACCTTTAATTATATTTAAAGACTCATAGTTAACTCAATAGTAATTAAAACCTTTAAGTATATTTAAAGACTCATAGTTAACTCAATGTTTATTATACCTTTAATTATATTTCTAGACTCACGTTCTTAATAATTAACAAAAGTTACTAATAGCATTTTATGAAATTATATGTCTTATATCGCATACCATTTGAGAAGTTTTAATTAATCTATTGTCATAAATAAATTTTTTAACTTACAAGTATTTATAGCACTAATAATCTTGACCGCAACTGTACCCAATACACACACACACACTCAGAAGCGGACAATTAAAAAGCCCAGGAGTAAATGCCGACTGTTCGAGCCGCAGTTGCTGCGCTCGCAGATCCCTCGGGCCTGGCCTATGATTTTAGCTTTGCGGGCTCCCTGGGATGTGGAATCCTCGTCCGCTACATGGAAGTTATTGTTAGTTTTCATTGTCGCGCACCGGTTGCCAGACGCAATATATCGAAACATTTGCCGTTCGTCTTTCGAGTGGATCCGCATTCGCATTCGCATTTGCACCGCCGCAACGGCAACTTTACTCAATTACGTGCCTTGCTGGCTGCCTCCTGGCCCAGGATCCCCTGATCCCTGGATCTCCAGTCCCTCCTCCCATCGATTCACGTCAACTACTTTGGCAGACTTTTTGAACGAGTTGAGCTCACCTCTCAGCTATGAAATCAACGACTTTAGTGCAAACTTTCAACAATTTGCGTTTTGGCCACGGCCTGGCACGAAAATGGGAATGGTTAAGGGGCACTGGCAGCAGCAAATCGAAAGCGAAAACTTTCTGTGACTAAAGGCCCCCAACCAGCGGCAGGTGAGCCCAGGTGAGCCCAGGAGGGGACGAGGTGGCTGGGGTGAGCTGAGCAGCAGGGGCAAAGTTTGCCAAAGCTCCAGCCCAAATACCCAATGGGCTGTTTGATAAAAGTGAGTCCCAGGGGCTACCCGTTTACATCTACATTAGCGAGGACGTCGGCATCGACAGCGATACCTCGCTATAAATATAGTTCGAGACACTTAGCGAAATGCTTTGAAATCAAAAATGGCATTTATCATTTATTTCTCTTTATATTTAAACCAAAATCTTGAGGGCAAACATTAAATTTAGTTTAATTTTAAACATATAAACACACATTTTCAATCCATTTGCAATTCATTAGTCTCCTATTATAACTTTTAAATGTAAGTTTTTAATATTATGGAAATTTACTCTTATTAAAATTTTAATAAGAATTAGAAATCTGATAAAATATAATTTGTAATTAAAATAAATAAATAAAAAAATTAATAAAACGACTTTCTCCCGAGTCGATTATCAGTGCACCGATTCCGAGTTTGATGAACTGTTGTAATAATATAGCGTCCGAAATGTCGTCTGGAATTGAGGTGGTGACCCAACCCAGCGGCTCTCGCTGCCGAACTGCCAACATGCGATATTGTGCAAACAGTTGGGGAAAGTTTTAAAGTTTCCGACAGCCGCCATCGATTGCAGGCGAACGAAGGTGGTAACTAAATTATTTTGATTCCGGGCCAAGACGTTGGACTCCGCACCCGCCCCGCCCCCGCCCCAAGATGACTTTGTATAAAGTCTGTGCTGAAAAGTTAAGTCGCAACGTGAAGGGCGTGATGAGCGCCCGGGGATTGGGGCATTGCAGGTGCGTGAATGTTAATTAGTGGCAAAGTTCAATATTTCACAATTTAATGAAAGGGGTTACCCGCTGATTCGCCGTTGATGCGGCTGGGTGAACAATTTCAACTGCCCAAGGTTAGAGCCGCAAATCAATACTCGATAGGATAGGGTATTTAATTAGTGAAGTTTCGAGTCAAGCAAATTGTTGATGTGGCAAAAAAAAAAACGGGCACTCAATGCTCTTTGGAAACTCTGAACTTTGCGGCCCCTCATATTTCATTTGACTGGAGCCCCCCAGACAAATAATAACATTTCTATTAGTTGGTAAAGTTTCATTTCATTCCAACTTTGTTTCCCGTTCGCCCTTCTAAGCGGCTTTTTGATGGACTTCCAGCCAATTTCACCGATTTCATTGTTGACTCAGCCGGGAATCTGAGTTCTGGGGCTCAAAAAAGCGGAGTAACAAGTAAATTGGCCACTTTTGACACTTGCTAAATTGCTTTTTTCAGCCTGCACGGCACACTGCAGGTTGTCAAGCGTTTTGGCCCGCATTCTGTTGATCCTGGTTAATTGGCCCTCCGATTAGACACACAAATACCAACAATAAGCCCACATGGACTACAATAAAATGTTTGATAATCACCCCTAACTATAGAACATAAATTCACAGCTCGAAATCGCCGGCTCGCCCTATCAAATGCCATCGATCTTGCCAATTGAGTTATTACTGACAGCCCAATACGGTGTATAAACGTCATTATTATCATCGTTATGTGTCGAATGGAAATCAAAGCCAAACAATGCCCACCGTTGCGTGTTGGAATAATGTTGATTTTCAATAAATAGCACCCCTGGCCACCTGATTAGGAGCCACTCGACTCGTTATTCATAGTTCCTGGAATCCAATAAAACTCCGAAATGGCCGATTTTGATTTGTATCAATGGACTCGACTGTCGTGCAACACCTCCATAAGGGGTTACACCCCATTGTCCGCAAAGCTTCTGTTCGCTGTCAGTCATTTGTTTACATTTTATTGTTATTGTTGTCGTTGATGGGATTAATAAATTTTCCATTATCAAGATTTTGTGCTCCAAGCTGCTCAACTTGTAGATAAGTCACAAGGATTGGGATTGGGGACTTGGGCTTGGGTTTGGGTTTGGGGACTTGGGAGCGGAGCCGTTGGCCATTTGTCTATCGGGCATTATTTTCTGGCTGGTTAAATTTATATACACACCGAATGCCAGCTAACGAGCGTTTTGTAGTCGACTTAAGTGCTACTTTTTATCAGCCCGTAAATTATAGCGACTACTGCCAGGGAAATCATTTGATTTCTCCATTTTTAACAGCATCATTCATCTGCATTAAGCCCTGCGACGAGACTAATCACATAAATCACTTAACAGGCCACGCAGCAAACTGTGAGACCGGCTTGGCAATAGTTGGTCTAGACTTTAGTCCATTCGCGGCTAATGCAATCATGTCAGCGACTCTGTTTCAAAGAGTTGCTAGATCTGAGCAGTGAAAATAGCTAAAATTACCAGACCCATCGGAAAATGTAGATGTGACTGGACATCTGTAACATTAGTTAACGCTTACCTTAAGAGAAGAATATATTATTAAATAAATATATATTTAAAATTGTAAGTGAGTTTAAAGTTCATGCAATCTATTATCTTTCGTTTTTGCAGCAACAAATACGAATTCTATCGAAAAAAGAGTAAACATAAGAAGTAATTACAAAAAAAAGAGCTTACTATATTTTAAATTTTATTAATTTTGAAAAATTTCGTTATAATTTTTATTTAAGTACACCTGCCAATTGCATTTTCTTTTGCCTAACAATTACCTTTAATAAATGTTTCCCAAATTCTGATAAATTACATTCACGTAATTTATGCTCTAACTTTTTTAAAATATAGCCAAGATGATGGCACTGTGCGCAGCTAGTGAATCCGTTGGCCAGCCGCTAATAGTTTTTAAGTATAATGCAATAAAGATGAAAATCCAAATCATGCTTCATCAACATCAACGTCAACAATATAACCCACCCCTGCAGAGAGACAGCGACTTTTCACTGGAGTTGCCAGTTGGGATGGGGCTTTGAAGTTCTGGCCTGGGAGAAGGGGCTGCGGAGGTGGGTGGCACGTTCGTCAGGCCGTCAAGGACTGCTGCGTAGCCCCTGGTTGACAATTCAATGTCCTGCTCAATTTGTCCGCATGAAAAGTGGGCGGCAGACTGGCGGCCCTCGGCCTCTGCTTATTTGTCAACAGAGGAGGCTCCAGCCGCCCCGAGTCGCAGCTGCTGCCCAGTGAGCTGATGCAGCTTAGTCGCCCAAGTGCACAGCACCACGACGGACCGACAGCCTCTTTGTCTGCCTTCCACTGAGAAAAACAGGCGCCATATTACCTGCATGGTCGGGGAGAAATATGATGTATTTAGTAACAAACTGTCGCTTTTTCCAATCGTATGCCCTTAAATTTTGTATAATGCTCAATACTGCTCTGTTTATGATTTAATTGCAGGAAGAAAATAAGAAGTTTTGTTTAAATAGTCCAGAATTTAAAATAAAATTATTACATTTATTTGGAAAAATTAAAGGAATTTATAATACTGTTATAAGTTCTGAGCCATTAGATATAATTATTTTGTAAGGATGGAGTCAGTGTTCAAAAGTGTTGCAGATAGATTATTAATTTAAGTAAATATACACAAATGGTTATAATGTATAAATTTCTAAAAACAAAAGATAATCTTCATACAAAAATAAAGAAAATTGTTTTCCCAAAGAACCAAAACACTTTTCGCTCATTGTGGGTGTCACTGAAGCGGCTTCTGCTGCCGGTTTCCCATGTAAAAAGCGCAGCCAGCGGCTCAGGCATGGCCTGTTCTCTGTTCTCTGTTGCCTGGCCTGTGTTCCGTTCTGGCCCGGTGCTCCATCCTTCGTCCTGCGTCCTGCGACTCCGTCCGTCTGTCTGGCTGTCCGGCGGTGTCATCGTCCATGCTGACAAACAAAAGTGCCGACAACGAGCTCAAGGGAAGTGAGTGACTGCGACTGACCCGGAAAACATTAAAGGCTGACTGGCTGCCCTGGTTGCTTTGTGCGTCTGAGCGTCGGGATCTGGAGCTAAACTAAATGCCCTTAGCCCGCTCAGCTGCTGCGGAATAATAAAGCTGGCTGCATAAATATTTATGGCTTGAAATTAATCAAAATCATAAAAAGCTCTGAGAGCAGCCAAATGAAATGAGTCAAATGCAAAACTAGTTAATTAGTTTTTCTCACGCACACTCACAAGCTCGGCAATTGCAGTTACATGAGAGCATATGTGAGGAGCTACAGCTGCGGTCAGACTGATAGTAGTAAAAGTCATTGTAAGTCGTCCAAACATAGTATAATGTGTAAGGCAGCTAGTAATGTTAATATCGCAGGACACTTTAATACTTTGAATTTATATATTAAATTTGGTAACCATTAGGAAAAATAGCCATTTAAAAAAACATTTCTGTAGTTTATATTAGACAGAGTTTACATTAAACACAATAGATTAAGTTTCCAAAACACCAGAAAATAATAATAAATCAGACTTATGGATTAACAGGAAACACAAAATGCATATAAAACCAATAATCAAAATACTTTTCAGCGTTTCATTATTTTATAGCAAAAACCTACATAAAATTGTAAAACATTGTTGCATTGTAATAGAGATTGATATAATCATGAGTTCTCTTCGCTACTAGTTCAACCGCAACTGTGAATGGACACGAGAACGGCTGGCAGCTGGAA
The DNA here is from genome assembly GCA_018153365.1 of Drosophila fuyamai. Classification (NCBI taxonomy): domain Eukaryota; kingdom Metazoa; phylum Arthropoda; class Insecta; order Diptera; family Drosophilidae; genus Drosophila; species Drosophila fuyamai. The sequence continues at coordinate 88,934 of JAECXW010000011.1, forward strand.
ATTTGTTGGCAGCTGCCATGTAACCGTTTGACCAACGCTCCACGTCCACATCCCAGAATGTGGCTAAAGCTCTCTGGCCCGGAGACCGATGGAATGTAGTGGCCATTACTGAATTATTAACAAACTCAATTAAAACGAGCACTAATTTTGCCAACTCTGCGCCAGAGAAGCCAACGCACACACTCCAGCCCGTGTGGAAGGCTTTTTAAAATGCCTGTGCATGTGAATGCAATGTAATTGTGAATGCGAATTGGCCAAAAGGCTCGCTCGGCATATCTTTACTGGCAATTTATGGCCTCAAATAAATTAATGAAATTAAATTTGAATTTAAAACAAATGACCGCAAGAATATTTACAACAAAATTAAATTATTAGTCCGAGCGAGAAGGAGAAACTTCAATAATAACTCAAGAGAAAAGCAGCTGCTGGAAATTGAATTTGTCCAGGCAAATGTTTGGCCGCAAATGCATATTTGAATAGTTTAGTGGGCATCTTGGCCAACTGGTCTTGTTTGTTCTGCCAACCAGCCAGCCGGGCTGCCTGTCTTAAGTCCCTTCAACATTTGTTGACTCTGATAATCCTTCAAGTTTGTTGACAATGCGGCTGCGACTTTTGCCCTCAAAAATATTGCGCATACGCCCCGAGGAGCAAAAAATGCCACAAGTCTCTCGAACACTCGGGCAAACATACCATAAGTAGAGAAAAGTGCAACATGGTACCCGGCCCATCCTCAGACACCGCAAAGAGCAGCACTTAATAATTACTTGAGCATTTTGTGATGCACACTGGACGAAATACATATTTAGGAACATATAGCTTTTATTTTTTAAAATAAAATTGATCATTCTAAAATTGCACTTGAGACAAATTATTATTTTATAAGTCACACAATGTAAATTAATTATATTTATTCATATTGCATTCATCTAATTAAGGTTTTGGGACAAATTTACAAATAAAATTAATATAATTGATAAACGATAAATAAATTATTATAAATGTTTTATTATTTGGTCTTCGGAGTCAGTAAATCAGAGAAGCTACAAAAGCTGAAAGATTTTGAAAAATATGTCTAATAAATTATTTTTTGTCTGTGTAGCTACGCCAGACTTTGTCTGAGGGACTCTTCTCCGAGGATGTTTGTATGTATATATAACATGCTGTGAACATGTGTTTGCTTTGGTGTTAAGTAAGCGCCCAAAAACTTGTTTGTCAATTTTCCGTAGATGCAAGTCTCATGTGTGGGGCTGCTGCAGCCGCTCTAATAACGAAAACTGAATTACTTTCTAGACTGGCACTTAAAATTTAACTCTTGTCTGGATGATACAAACTTAAATTATGCCAGCTTCTTCTAATAATTAGCATGACCAATTTTCCAACGCACTAAGGGCGGTTTCCCACCTCTGTCACTCCCGTTGGCGAATGCTTTTAGCGCTTTGGCTTATTTATTCTTGGTAAAGTCACATTTTATGCGCACTTGTTTGTTAGCCGCATGTGTTGGAGTTAAAAACAGAAAAAACCACAACAAAACATCGAAGGTGGAAACTTTTTCTGTTGTGTTTCGGTGCTGTAGCTTGTGGCTGGTTTGAGTATCTGTGTGCACTTGTAGAAAATATTTCTCATTGGATTTTAAATTTGTATTCCTTGCCGAAAATAATTAATCTAGCAAATTAACATATGAAAATTGTAATATGATTATATTTTGACAAACAATCACATGGTTTAGTCATTTAAAGTAACAGAATCGAAATGACTTTCTTTGAAATAATCCTAGTAATAACAATAGAAATAATGCAAATTTTTGGTTTAAAATCGAAAGACGAATAAAACATAAAAAATTAATTGTGTTTATTATAGATGATGATAGATGAAGAGGTTAATGAAACACCGTAGAAATTCGAACCTTAAAGCCCCAACTCATTTTCTTTAAGTGTTTTAGGGCCGAATGTGGCTGTCTGCTTGTAGACTCACGTTTTTTTTCGTTCTATTTAGTTTGGTTTGGTCGCTGCTGAATAAAACATTTTCACGGTTTGTAGACCGAAAGTAACCCGCGAGCTACCTTCATATCAAATGTGCTCACACCCCGCAGGAGCACACGCCCCACCGCGCCATACTGGGCGTATGCTTGATGTGTTTTAAAAGTGTGTGTTTATGCCCAGCACAATGGCATTCTTTGTGTAAGTGAGTTTGTCTTGGATGGTTTTGTATGATGTATGCATGTGCACGCCTCCACCGAAATGCTCGGCGGTAGTAAAAACCCTTTTCATTGTTGTTTACAGATCATTGACGTTGATTGTTTAAATGAAATGTTTGCCGTGCATTATTTGCTTTACCTTCTACTTGTACTGCTAAATTCACACGGTAAAGGCAGCTTGCGGTCACATAGAATGCCAAGAATAAGCTAAATATAAACAGTAGCTGGTAGGTGTAGTTTGAAATGATGACCTGGAAAACCGCATGCGCATTGTTTTATTGATAGGGATTAGACGGCGGGCCACACGTTCTAATATTAGCATTCCGTTCAGCCCCCGATAAGTAGGCAAGGGTTTTTTCACAAACCCATAAAAACCCGCCCCGCCTTCAAAAGTCCAGCCTGAGCTAAAATCTATTTTCCGCCCTTTTCGCATGACTCCAACTGACTTGAGTTATAGTCAACCCACGACACGCCCCCTAATACACGCCCTCACTTAGCGTTTTTCGTTAGCTTACACCTTGCCGCGTTATTATAGCTTGAAATTATAATTTTCCTCGAATTCCTGGCTTTGTGGTCGAAGACGTACAATTATGGGAACAACCTTCGCAGGCGAATACAAGTTTAATTGCCTTTTGTATTTCCACACAAAAAGGCGTGCAATTAGCAAGCGAATAAATTGAGGGAATATGGAAACAAATTAAAGAAAGGCCATCGAATCGAGTCCTTTTTCGGCTCTTCCCTTACATGTTACTTCCAAAACATTAAAATAAGACATATATTTGTACTCTAAACTCCTCCCCTGGACTGTTGTTAAAAATACCTTAAAGATATATTATAAACTAATTTTTAAAAAGCTACTTATTTAATGACTCCTTTATTTAAAGGGTCATCATGCTATTATTCAAATTAATATTATTTTTATCATTTATCAATGAAAAGATCTAATTTTGTTTATATATTTTTTAAAAAATTATTTTTCCATGTTCATATTAAAAAAAACAATTACACCCAATGATTTATATATTTAATTTATGTAAATAATTTGGTTTATAATTCATCACTTCATAAATGCAAATTAATGTTTCTTCTATTTAAATATTTAAAAATATATATTTTTTTTTAATATCTTCTTTTACATTTTGTGATTATTTTTTTCTTATTAATGGCACCGATCGAGGGTTAACTGCCGAAATAGACAGAATCTTAAATCTAAAGACTTCTACCATCGACCTCAGCCGCAGTATTTTTTTAAACTTCCAAAACTTACATATAATCTTGGGGATAATAGCTGAAGATGCAAATGATCCTTCCAATATAAAATTCAAATTTGCTAACCGATACAGTATGTTCAGGCTTGGATCGAAGTGTTAGTTTTAAAATACAAATGGTGCGCTATATCTGAGTGCTTAAATCAGAGACAACAAAGCGTGAATTTTAAATTTTGTTTATATAGGCAATAAGAGGTGCCTTGTCATGGATAAAAAAAATTACACTACAGTATGTAATTTTTACTAAGAAAGAGGCACCTCTGGGGGCCAACAACTTTTTGCACTAACGGTTGACTGTTGCGAGTAAATTTTCGTTTGTCGGACACGTGCAAAAGCAGAACAACTTTTTGCTGTACACACATTAATTTCCATATAAGCTTAATTTCCATCTGGCCTTTTCATCTCTGCAACTGTAAATATATTTGACGTAGGAAGTCGAGTTTTATTTGGTACACCAACAAAAAAGATATACCAGGCAGTCAGTCAGGTGTTTCATTCTACAAAAATCTTAGCCTTGTTCAATGGTTAAATTCGTGTTACAGTATTATTTTATATTTCAATAAATATATTATTTATCTAGCATTAATTTGCATTAGATGAAAAAGTGTAATCAGCTGGCATGGTTTCTAAAGATTTACAAATAAAAGGACAAATAAGAAGAGAAAAATATAAATTTAAATTATAAATAATTGACAAAAGTGTAACGAATTATTAGAGGACGAAGATATTTTAAAAATGTTCTGTAACCTGACATATATTTTCTGTTCAGTGTATCAATGACGTGTGGGTTCTTTCGCTTTCATTGTTTTGTTTTTTGGCTCGGTTTGGTTCGTTTTGTGTTTTGGTTCTTCCAACGCGCACATCAACAACAACAGGCACAGATGCAAATACAAACAAAAGAATTCATTATTTTACTGTTGTGCATTTAAATTTGATACAATACACGCCATTTCTACACACCTACGAGCACACACAAACACATTCGCACTTTCATTTTGGACATGGCCTCTTGCAACGTACTTTTCGTGCCTTTTTTTCAGCCGCTCCCGGTTTGTTTTGTTTTTTGAGTTTTGCATAAATTTTCGGCCCTTTCGTTCTGTTTGCTTTGACCTGGTTTTTCGCCAGGGCTTTTCCCACCAGCCTGTAGGTTTTCCTTGCCGTCTCCTCCTTTCGCTCATCGCCGCTTTGGTGCGAGCATTTTTCGGTTCTCATTAAAATAGGTAAACAAAATCGCATAAAATTTCCTGATAGACAACAGATAAGAGTTAAAACTTTGCGCAAACTCCGGGCGGACTTTGGGGGCCAGTTTGGTTAGGCAAATGAAGTGTAATTCCCGATGAGAGCGAAGCCCTCAAAACGCTTTCACCGAGCTTATTGGGAGTTAACTGCTCAAGTGCTGCAATTACAGGTTAACTTTGGACTCGATAAGGGTTAAGTGCCCGCCATTACGTCAGCTCTTGTTTATTATTTAAGTTAGTAACTCTTTCAGTTTGAATAAAGCTCTTCCATGAATTGTATTTAACTTCAGGGCAACCAAATCGAAAGGCAACGCTTTAAATATATATTTAAAGTTTGGAAAGGTTGAACTGTGAGACTTATAAAGTACCAAAAAATATTCAAACACGAATACAACTGATTTTAAAGATTTAATTAGTCATTCCTTTGGTGATTATTTTTCTGCTACCAACTTATAAATAAACAAGAAAGGAAAGCTAACTTCGGGCGGAGCCGAAGTTGATATACCCTTGCAGAATATTCTGTAAATAATATTCTCCAAAATTATTCATATGATGCATTCTTAATACAAATAAAAATCCCAACTTCCTAACTTTAAAAACACCAAAGTTATGGCAATTTCAATCGTTCAGTTATATGGCAGCTATAGGATATAGTCGGCCGATCCCTATAAAATTTGGTAGGTCGGATTGATTGGCCAAATATAAAACCCATAGAAAATCCCAACTTCCTAACTCTAAAAACACCAAAGTTATGCTATTTCCTATCGTTATATGGGAGCTATAGGATATAGTCGGCCGATCCTTATGAAATTTGGTAGGTCAATTGATTGGCCAAATAAAGAAGCCATGAAATCCCAACTTCCTAACTTTCAAACAGCAGGTTATGGCATTTCCTATCGTTCAGTTATATGGCAGCTATAGGATATAGTCGGCCGATCCCGGCCGTTCCGACTTATATACTGCGTGCAAAGGAAGAAGGGTGTGTGAAGTTTCATTCGATAGCTTTAAAACTGAGAGACTAGTTCGCGTAGAACGCGACGGACGACGGACGACGGACTGGCTTATCAACTCGGAGGTGTCCTGATCAGAATTATATACTTTATAGGGTCGGAGATGTCTCCTTCACTGCGTTGCACACTTTTGACCAAAATTATAATACCCTCTGCAAGGGTATAAAAACTCCTAGCTTTACTGGCTTTACAGGCTTAGACTGGAACTTCTACAATACCAGACTTATGTGTAAGCCACTTAATCAGCAAAATTTAATTACTGCACTCGAATTTAATTTCAAAATAATTCAATTCAATTGAGTGTGATATTTTAAAAATTTTAGTAATCAATTCCAGTTGTTCACTATTCTAATTTAATTGAAATAACTTAATATTGAGTATATTTTTAAGGCAGCTAAAAAAACTCTCAATTTCTTAACTTCACCTTCAAATTAAATTTGGTTAAAGAAAAATTGCAATTAAAGGATTGATCAATATTTTAGATAGATTATCTAAAATATTGATCAATTTTAATTTTTTCTTTAACCAAATTTAATTTCACCGCGATGTGGGTCAACATAAAAAAATCAAGAACCATTTTGAACGTGCTAAAATTGGCTTTCGGAATTTATTTCATCAGCTAAAACTCAAAAAAATGTTTCCTATGGGAAAAAGTTATTAGTTTTGCTCTGGATGCAGGCTGTTGATTCACTACCGCTTTCAAAGCTGGCACATCAACTCAAATCAAATTCCTTGAATTCAGCCGAATGGAGTTAGTTACTCCAGTTTATAGGTGTGCCAGCCAGATTCCTCAACTGGATCTAATGGCCACCCGCCTTCCGTTCAGCGTCCAAGTCACATCACTTCAGTTCCGAGACCTTAAAGCTTTCACTTGGGAATCCTAAATCAGCCTTACGACCATAAAACATCCATACTTCTTTGCGATTCTTTTTCGTTGCCATTGGCACTGCAAGCTTACTAGGTCAACACAAATCAGCATAAGCCACACAACTCCACATCGGACAATAACATTTTTATGTGTTAAGCTTTATGACAAAAGGCCAACACGAAACAAGGAGCGAATGCACAGGGAAACACTGCGACCAGTACGTGAAAGTTGCTGCAAGTTGGCATAGAAAGTTTACCGATTTGTTTTGGCCGTAATAAATTTGGACAGCTGTAAGCAAGCAACAAATGGGGAATAAGCAAAACAAACGGACTCGGCCACTGCAATAGTTCAACGGAAAAGTCAAGGACCAAGGCAATCGCCATTGGTTGAACGGCTTTTCCTCTTTTTGCCCTTTTTTGTGTAACGTGGGATCAATCTTTTTCCGCAGCTGCTCCACATGTTCCTCTTGTTGCGAGTGGCACTGTCAAAAATGTTGAGCTTGTGTAAACAAGCAAACAGCCAAGTGGGCGTCGAGATGTTCTGCTTAGCAATCTGCCAGCCATCCAAATTTAACCCATTATTTACCACAGAACGGTGACTTTTAAAACTTTTCAACAAGTAGAAAAAAAGGTTGCTATTTGTCAAACTTCGAACAATGAGCCCATATAGTATTTAAAATGCTTGTATTCTGTAATTAAATTACTGGTCCTATTTAAAGACAATTTAATAGCAATTTAATTATAGTAACTAGTTTGAATTGGGCACGATTTGAAACATTAGTTGCTGCATTATTATGAAAAAAATTAAATTATAGTCTAGGAAACTTTAACTGAAACTTAATGAGTAATTGAAAAATAAACGTAATTTTCACATATCTGGCAAATTTTGGCGTTTACCTAAAATAAGTATAAAATATTTTTAAGTGACAAAGTTATAAACTTGTAACTTTTGGCTTCATAATTTATTAAAAATGGATTGTCTTGATAATCGCAATTATCCGTTACAAACGGTTTAAAAAAATATATAAACTCAGGTTTTATAAAAAATTACATAAAAAGCTTATCGAAAGAATCATTAAAAAATGGTTGCACGTCCTATGTTTTTCAATGGGTTAATTCCAACCCATATTAACTCAAGTCAACCGTTTTGTGCGTGTTTGGCTGCACTTGTTTCGTTTTCCTTGCCTTGTTTTTATTTGGTTAATTTTGTTGTTGCGGCATCTGTTGCCTGGCTTCTGTTTTGCCTGTATTTGTGTTTGCTCTAGCCCTGCCAAGTAAAATAATTTTAAATGTAATTCTCGGATGCGCCTACCACTCGGCTATGCATCGCTGGGGATGCCCTGGCCCACTTCAGAGTGGAGTGTTACTTTTGGCAAATGCCGGAGAGCCTCTACACACACTCCAAGTCCACGCTGCCTGTTGGGTTTATTTTTTAAGCCTCCTCCCTCGTTAACCCCCGATCCTGATTCCCAGCTATGAGTGCACATCTCCTGTTGGCAGGGACATGCATAAATATTATAAAACGTGCTGCTGCCGCAGATAGGTAAGTGCAGATCCGACTGTCTGGCATGCTGGCCAAATGCCTACCCCAGCTCTTACAAATAAGCCCACTTGCTGGCTGTCTGTCGGCCGGGTTTCTGTCTTTCGGCCTATCTGTGTGGTTGAGTTTGGGCCCGGATTTTTGGCGTACTCTTTGGCTTGTTGTAAGGAGCTTTTATGCCTGGAATAACTGGCTTGAACCACTTTGCTTTAGAGTCAGGCCATAAATTTTGGTCAAATGCTGGTAGAAATCTGGCCATTCCCTTATCATTTTTTTTTTGATTTACCAGTAAGAAATTCCCTTTTGTTCAAACAAATTTTATTAAAATAAAATCTATCCATACATTTGGGTGTCTTATTTGTCCTTCCTAAATAAATTTATACTCTTTTTTAAGCTTCATCTAACATTTTCCAATAGAAAGAATTTTCCATTGTTCAACTTGTTTTATAAAATGTTTTTTTTTCACAAAATGGTTTTTGCTGATAATCCTTATTTTTATACATATATATTATTATTTGAGATGTTCGTAAGCAACTTTTGATTGCGAAATGTGCACTCAAGGCATATTAAAAATGTATTTCCGTAGAAACAAATCCATGATCCCATCGTCTGTGGCTAACCAATTCCCCCTGCTTAAAGCAATTAATTGCCAGTTAAATGCAATTAAGTGCAGCACGCAGAAGGATTCCATGAATATATTAACGCCCCAACAGCCATTTTAATCGACTACAAGGCGATAAACATTAAAGAACGCCAAGATGGCCGTGTCGTATTATTAATTAAATTCGCTTCCCGTTCGCTTAAGCCGGGATTTGTCATATGCAGGGTCAAATACTTAATTAACTTGCAGTTCCATACGCACTTTTTTCGAGGACGTGGCGTTGCATTTGCCTTTGTAGTTGTAGTTGAAGCCGTAGAGCGTGGAAGGTAGAGCGCTCCGTGCGGTAATCGCGATAAGTGCAACAACAAATGGGAAGGAAATCTGGAGCGGTAGCAAAGTCCACAAACAATGTGTAAGAACACGCGCGAGTTGGGGGAATTACAATTTTAATAAAGTCATGTACACGCACACCCGATGGCCAAAACGCCAATACATATGTATGTATGTATGTATATAGGGGGGCAGCGGCTCAGTCTGACTTATCCGGCAGAAGGACTGTGCGGCCGAGATACACCATCAATTTTTAATATCTATTTAACATTTCAATCAGTGGAATCGCGGCATTCGTTGCTCGATTCGTATGCAAAATTTAATTAATATTTAATTTTTCATTTATTGTATTTCTGTGTTTTGCCTGCAATTTTCATGACGCATCGCGGCGCGCTAATAAAATTAAACGGCCCAAACAACACAGGACCGATCCACTCACACAGATACTCCCGCACACACACACAATTTCACACAAGCACACTCGAGCGAATCAGTTGTGCTTTTTTTTTTGTTGTTTTGTGAGTTCCACGCGCCGCGTTTAGCTCCTCCAGCGGACTTTCGCGTATCCTTGAGCAGAAGACCGTAGCGCCACGTTCCGACACGAATACGAAACTGAGCCACGGCATTGGCAAAAACGCAGCCGAGCACCAAAATATCCTTTGGCTCGGTCGATTCCATCTCGGGGACTTTTGCGCTCGTCGTGGACTCCTTCGGAGGACCTGCGTCGTTTCCACTCAACGGCCGAATGAAAGTAAAAATGGCACGAGCTCGGCAGGAAGAGAGTTTCGGCCGTTTGAGTTTGTTTTGGTTTAAATTGCATTTAAGGAATCGCAGAAGTGGGCCTATCCCAAGCTGTTTTGCATTCTGGCCCCGTGTGCAGGATGCTTTTACAATGAAAGACTTTATATTTATTCACATCTTCAATTTATTTATCAATATGTTCAGAAATGTTTATAATTTATTTAAAGAGTTTCCAATAATTTATTTAAATTTCAATTCAATTTCATGCTTTTTATACCCGTTACTCGTAGAGTAAAAGGGTATATTATATTCGTGAAAAGTATGTAACAGGTAGAAGGAAGCGTTTCCGACCCTATAAAGTTATATATTCTTGTTCAGGATCACTAGCCGAGTCGATATAGCCATGTCCGTCTGTCCGTCTGTCCGTCTGTCCGTCTGTCGTCTGTCTGTCTGTCCGTATGAACGCTGAGATCTCGGAAACTATAAAGCTGAAGATTGGCTTTTGCATGTAGATTTTAGGAGTTCCTAGCGCGCAAGTTTGTTTCAAATGGTGCCACGCCCCTCTGACGCCCAAAGCCCAAGCTTGGCTACAGTTTAGATGCTATTATGAAAATTTTTTTGATATGTATTTGTTTCGTCAATACCTATCGATTGGCCAAATAAAGTTTGCCACGCCCACTCTAACGCCCAAAACCCATTAACACTTAGCTGGCTAGCGCCTACATTTCGCCTTTCTGGCGTATAAAATAGCGCCATCTAACGGATGAATTTGGAACAGTGGCCGGTGCTCACAGTCACGTTAATTCTGGATGTTTTCTATTAAGGAAATTGCGTGGCTTTTATTTTTCAATACCGAACTATATCCCAAGAACTATGCAATCAAATCAGTTGCCAATTGGTGTCCCTGGGATTTTAACATAAAATCGGGAGCTAATTCGAGGGGCGAAAACTGAAGGCATATTTTATTAGTTGTTTGCTGAGTAACGGTTCTATGTCCCTCTCTCTTGTTACTTTTATTTTCGAGGTATTTGTTTAATCTAGTTAACTTATCTTATCTTTCCTTCCCATTTAAGAAATAACCAAATATATTATTTATCATCTTTTTATCTTTATAATTAATAATAATTAATAACAATACGAATATGAACATTCAAAAGAAAAAAAAAACATTCAACTTTTTTTACATTTTTGATAAGCTTATTATAGTTAAAATAATACCAGTTAAGACTCTTATTGACTTATACATGTTCTACCTTTAACTCAGCTTCAGGCAAACTGAGATAGAGAATCGCAGCGGAAGAGCAAATTACCCGGCAATTGAAATATCCCTCATTTCTCTTCGCAGACCAGCGCGTGCGCTTATACAAAACTTCCAGTGAGCAAATTAGGGATTTATAAGAGTTTTTCCTTTAAGGGATTTTTTCGCTTTATTCAGCCGTGTCGAAGTTACAGATTTGTTTTATGCATGTGAATTTTTGTACTATTTTTAAAAATATTAGTCCAGTTCGGGGACCTAAAAGCAAATTATAATGATTAATACAGGATCCCACTATTTATTATTGTTGCAAATAATACCCCGTAAAAGAGATTTTGATCCATAGCTCTACATCTTCATGATCTTCCAAATCTGTAAAGCTCAAAACTTTTAAATATTGAAGCTATTTAAGTTAGATAAAGAAAGTTATAAAAAATAAAATCGAACAATTTTATTTTACTATTAATTATAAAAAATTCATTATTACATATTACAAATTTAACCAATTATATAACTCAAAAAATATAATATTTTCAGCAATTAAAAAATAAGTAGTTATAAAACTAAAAATAAAGTGACTTAGCAAAATATTAAACTGATATAAGAAAATATCTCTTGATATTAATGCCTAAATAAATGTACATATAAATTGTATACTAATCTTCTTCATTACGATAACGAATTTCTTTATTCCATGATATACTCTTTTACCAAATGGCCAAAACACTTACCCTATCATGAGCATTTGGCAACGGAGGACGAATCACTGCAGCTCCTGTGGGTCTGTTCCTGTTGGAAGTGGATTTGGATGAAGAAGTAGATGTCCTGGTGCCCTTGATGCTGTTCAAAGGCTTTGGCGGTGACTTCGCTGCTGGTTTTTCGGGCATTTTCACGTAGCCTAACAAATACCTTTACAGACCAGTGACAATACAAATTTTCCAAGGCTCTAAAATTTTAGTACTTTGATGAATTTAATGGGGTCGCCCACTAGATGCTCAGAAAGTCAAAAAGAATTAACATGACGGCTTTAAGCCAGGCAAACGAATACCTGTCTGACTTTGAGTCTGACTTCCAGTCACTGGCCACAGGGCAGTCCAGTCATTCGTCAGTCGTCACGGCAACATAACTAAAGGTTCATAAATATATTTACAGCACTGTTCATAATAATAGTTACGGACAAATACAAAAATGATTAGCAGTCATTAAAAATAGTTCATAAGGTATAATAAAAATCTTGAAACAATATTTAAAACGTTATTCAAACACTATATTTCCAAAACGTAATAGGTTTTTTGTATATTGTTATACGGTGAAAAAAATCTGTAAACACCTTTCAATATGTTGTTTTTTATTGTGTTGATTTCTAAGGAGAGCCATAAATGTCTATTACTTTGAATGCAGCTGTATGTCGCCATACATCATAAGTGTCAGCGCCTGAAATTACGCAGAAAGCATAAAGCCATATAAATGAGTCTACTTTAAGGCGCACTATATTTATGTACTTGCCGGGTAAATTGTCGCACTTGCATGAAATATGTCCGTGTCCATAGATGGCTGTACAAACACATATATATTTTTTATAAATTAATTTGCATAAATTATGGCATATGAGGGAGTCCAAGTCGACGCTGGGCCAAGCGTTTGCTATTTATCAAGGCAGCGCAGCGCAAATTCCTCTAAATGTCTGGCTCACAGCAACAATCACTCACTCATTCATTCCATCATTCGGCGCCCCATTCACTTCATTCCGCCCCTCGCAATTTGCATTTTTCGCACGGGCATTGTCCGCCCAGTAAACGGTACCCCTGTCGCCACCCCCCGGGGCGGAAGTGGGTGCTGTTTGGGGGTGGCGGCGGCAACAATGTTGATTGTCTGCTAAAGAGCATAAAGTCGTAATGGAGTGGAGCAGATAAACATAAAAATAGCATAGAATTGTGGGCACACAAAGGCGCAGGCGAGTCAAGAAATGCGAAAGGAAAGTAGAAAAGTCAAGCTCGTAGAATGGAAAATGCACGCGTACGCGCAAATGTTATGGCCAATCACTTTATTTCACTTGTTTTCAATTTTCCTCAGCGCTGTACGTTTTCTTCGCGTTTCACCCATTCATGATTTTGAGGGGTGAAATCACGTAGAGGTCATGCTAATCAGTGCGACAGCTGCCTAAACGACTTCGACCTCATCACAAGAACGACACTGTACACTTCAAAAAGTTATTATCAAATTCTCAAAGCATGGCTTAATTCAAATCTAAGCTAAAACTCAAAAGTTACAATTTTTATTTGGTTAAGGCAATATGATATGAATATGATAATAGCATATAGCATCTTAAAAGAGTCTCCTTAACCTTTAATATTAAATATAAATGTTACTTTTATAAAAGTTATTTTTGATGATAAAAATTGTTAGTTAAAAATTGTTTTTTTAAGAATCTGAATTTCAGAGAGTTTTACCGGACTTAGGTAAAAAAAAATGTGTTTTATTTTTTGTTTTTGGCACTAACATAAATTGTATACTGCCGTCTGCAAATATTTTCATTATCTAGATGTTGAAGACAACCCCCGTTAACTATCCTTTTAAGAAACAATTTAAAAAGTGAAATTGTGGAGGGTATTTTATCGCGGTGTACCACTAAACTTCTTCCCAATCCTTATATCCCCACAGAATAACCACAAAAACCATCGAATAATTGAGTCATCAAATGTTTTGGCGCACCCTTTTACTTTTGGCTGTCTCTCGACGCGGCTTTGACAATTAACCGAACTATAAAATGTTTAAGTTTGAACACCTGGCCGGTAGAAAAACATTTCCCCCAAATACCGAAGGAGCCCCACACACACACACCCAACCGCACACAGACAAGGACACACGCATACATTTAAGCCAATTAGCATTTATGTGCGTCGCTGGCTGGCTGAGCAAAATGCGTTACATTTTCATCAAACGCACGACACTTTGTTTTAATTTGAGCAACCGCACGCACACAAACAAACTGAGTGTGCCCATACGCACTCACTCACACACAGCACACACACGCATACAGTGACAGGCTCTGGTTTTTGGTCTCGTCACGGTTTACAGATTTCCGTTCCCAAAGGTCCTTGCACGGGATATTACATTGTTTTGGGCAATTCGCTTTTACTGTGATTAATTTAAATGCACCCCATCCGCCCCACCCGCCGTATTTTTTTATTCTCCGTCACGTGTTCGGGATTCATAAATATCCCCGAAGCTCCCGCGCCGCAATTTTAAATCGAAGTGCTCATAGAGGTTTGGGCAACGGGCACAATTAGCCCCCAATGGCAGACAACGCCTAAAGTTGCCGTGCTAATGTGGAATACCCTTGACTCGGCCTAGGGATTAGCTGTAAGGAAACGGAATCATTGTGCGTCTGGAATTTATATGGGAATCGTAATTATAAACGAATTTTATGGGCGAGGATATGGGGTAGAGGGGAACGACACACCAAACATTCATTAACTATGATTATAATGAGGCATATACAAAGAAACTTTTTCATTTTACATCTTAATTATGGGAGCCGTACACTGAAACTTATAATGTTTTTAAAATTAGGGTTAGGCTTCTTAACAATTCCCACCTCGCTTTAATTCCCTTAATAGGAAAACTATTAAATATTTAAATATTTACAATTTTCCAATATTTAAATTTACACCTTTGTTTAGGTACAGATATAATCAAATATTATCGTTCCTATTTTTCAATCGAAATCATTCTTTATATTTATTTTTCAATTAAATTTAGTTTACTATTATCAAGTGTTAATACTTACACTCATTACTACTTTGCACAATGTATTTTCAAAACGTTTATACATTTATTAATTCAAATTCATTAAAATGTCACTTTATTAAGTTTAATTTAACCTAATATGTTATTGGATTGTTGAGTTCCAACCAAATCTAGTCAAAGTTTTGGCAAAATATGTAAGTGTTAAGAAGACTTTCGGGCGTGAAATAAATAGTTAAAACTACTTCTCGGAACCCAATTAAATGGTTTTTTTCAGTGAACTCATTACGGTTTCATCTCTCCGGCAACTCAGTTGAGCTGAAAGGAAAACATTGGTGGCTTTGTGCGAAATGCATTTGGGCCTGGTCATCGAATCCGTTTTATCTCCTCAGGTGTATATCAATTTAATTTTTGACTACCCGAAATCCCGGCTAGTGGGATGCATGTGCATGTGCATATGTCCAGGATGGCATTACCTATCTGTTCCAGTGTGTGCGAGCAGGTTTCGGGTTTCGAGTGTGCGTGCAGCAACGCATCATGCATCATAATCCAAAACCCAGGCCACACACACGCACACCCCCGCACACGGACACCCACACACAGATACACATCAGTTGCTTTGTAATTAATTACTTCACACATTGACGCCGGCCAGCTTCGGGTGCGGGTATTCCCAACAACGACCAACACAAATGTAAACTTTACTCCCTGATTCCGATGGTGACAATACACCCAGGAAAAATGTATTATAGAAATGAAGATAAGAAACTAAATATTAGATTGTGTATTTACCACATTTTGAAACTCAATTTATTTAAAAATCCTTTACCTGGTCATTTTATTAATACAAACATTGCTTTTTATTTAACATGATCTCCAAATTAGTTCTTTAAAAAAGGCAATTTTTTTGGTACTTTTAGTTTATGATTAAGATAGAACGTAAAATTCTAAATAACAATTGTCTTACATTTTTCTAATAAAACATAATGAAAACTATCAAAAATGTATGGTTAAAAAAATAACACTTTTTAAAACAATTACACTTTCAACATTTTGAATAATTTTTAAACGATCAATTACAATTTTTAAATAGTCATTTGCCATTTTTAAGAAGAGATATCAATGTAACTTTTCCTAAACAATTTCGCATCCTTTAAAATACCTAGTTATAGTTTCTTACCAGTTCCCCATTTTAAAATGTCTTTTCTGAGTGTGGAGCTGTTGCTTTTGTTGCTGTTGTCGTTCATGCTAACTAATATTGTTACCAGCCTTTGGATAGTTAGCTGCATGTTTGGTTAGCTGCTTCTGTTGCTCCTCTCCGTTGTTCATATCGTAAATTATGTGCCATTTATGCGGCATTGGCTTGAAATGGAAATTTGTCCCATTTGTAGCTCGGCGAGACACTTGAGTATTCATATGGGAGCCCCCGGCCTGTTGTTTGGCATTGATTTATGTGACCGAGTAAATTTGGCTAAATATTAAATGAAACGTTAAGCACAAAATGCTTCTGCGCTGACCCCTTGGAAGATGCCTTTTGGCGAGGGTCAACTTTAATTTGACTTGTAATTAGGGATGGCCCTCCTTGAGCCCCGACTTCCATTCGCTTGGCCAGCTCGCCTGGGCGAATAATGATGCCCTCAATTAAGCCAACAAAAGTTTGGCCCACAACTCGTCAGAGCCGGCTGCAATTATACGCGCAGGCAAATTGAGTTAGCACCTCCGACTTCAGCTGCATTGCCATGCATTTGAGTCGCTCCCAGGAATTATATAAAGTATTCCAGCAACTGTGTAAGGTGAGAGCGGATTGTTGCCTTTTGCCTGCTGCTGCTGCTGCTTTTAATGAGCCAGTGTTGAAGAAAAAGCCTGATTACGGGACCAACTTGCAAGTGGCTTAATTATGAGTTGAAATTAGTTTTGCGCTAAACGCAGTTCACCCTATCACATTACGCGCCGCACATGCTAGATTTCTAATTAAACTTCGTGCCAAAAAGTTGCGCATTTGATTATGCCGCTGACCAATAAGTGCAATCATGTTGCAGCGGCCACGGCAATTAACAAACGGCGGCGAGGGCCGGGGTGTCGGGTGACCAGCAAACAAACTGTTGGCTTAAACTCAAAAGCGGCAACAATTTATGCGGGCCAGGGCCACAACGAGTTGCGCGGCCAACAAAACAACCGAAAAAACCAAAACGACAACATAAACAACTCGCATATGAGCATTTGGCCAGCTCGCTGTCCCATCGCCACTTCACGTACATTGTGGTTACCACATTGCAACCGAAACAGCCAACAAATAGTGAACTTTTTCGGCAGCGGTTGGTAGCTGGGAAAACCTTTCCATGTCCGTGGTATGCAAACATTTTGAACAAACGGTTAACTAATATTTCGACCGATGTTACTTTGCGCCAACTCTTTAACAGCCCGCAAAAAATATCTGTTCAATTTGCAGCCATTCAGCTTGTTCTACGATTGGCCTTCCACTTATTTCTGTTTCTGTGGCCTGATAGAATTCCATTCAACACTTTTACCTCTAAAATGATTTAATATTTTCATGTAGCAACAGGACTTCTTTCAGCAAGTAAATTACTTTCATGAACAACACTTGCAATTAAGAAGACCCAGCCCATCCCGCTCTGGTGATTCGACTTCTTTAAAAGGCCAACGTGAAGCTGCTCTTCTCCTCTGCGGCCAGCTGTCTTCAAATGTTCCACTAGAAGTATTTTCACACAGCAATTTCCAGACTAGCACAAGTGGCGGCAGCAGCATCAGCATCAGCAGCTGAAAAAACGAAAACAAAATATTATGTAATTTTACATTCAAGTGAGCGGAAAATATAAATAAGCAGCAGGTGCTCATTTCCTGTTCCGCAGCAAACATGGTACAGTCAGCATACAAGCACTCGCACACCAGCTGCCCACCATGTCCTGGCCCAAGGGGCGAGCGGGGCGGTGAAGGACGACGCATGCACGTGAACTATGGCCAAAACACACAGGCACTCAACGAAAATATTGGTCTTAGTGCCCGAAAAAGAACTGCCATTTAAATAAAGCTTTCCTAATTAAAATAAAGAAAAATATTGTTCAAACTAAAAGATATTACATTTAAACTTTATATTTACATTAAATTGAGGGAAGCCTTCCCTTAGGAAAGTGTTTAGTACTGTATCTTTAGTCTAAAAACTTAAAATGAAAACAGTGTCAGATTTGAATACCTATTTATAGGTGTTTACTCATTTACCGAAAATAAGGGTACTCAAAGTTTATAATTAATCAAGAATTTCGCAAA
This sequence comes from Drosophila fuyamai, assembly GCA_018153365.1. NCBI lineage: Eukaryota > Metazoa > Arthropoda > Insecta > Diptera > Drosophilidae > Drosophila > Drosophila fuyamai. The sequence continues at coordinate 107,010 of JAECXW010000011.1, forward strand.
ATAAAAGATGTTTGGCATGTACAAGAATAACCAAATATAAAGTATTTAAATCATTATTTGTAACGCATAAACAAAATTATGCTTACGATTTTATTAATATTTTTAAGTGATAATCTGTTAATAAATAATATGGAATTTCTCCCACTGTGTACACACAATGCCCGTTCCCTGTTTGTGTTTCTCCAGCGGCGAGCTGCGACTGCGACGAGTTCATTTATATAAATGCCTCGTCGCGGGCGGGAGGGGGTCGTGTGTGGGCGTGTGCCACGCCCACGATGTAATGAGCCCGGAGCAAAAACTAAACAACTTCAAAGTGGACAAAGGCAATTACTTTCCCAGGTGTCAAATGTGTGTGCGTACGAGTGTGTGGTGAGTGTGCCGGCGATGACGACAGGTGAGTCCGTTGAGTACCTCTACCTGGGCAAAGTCTATAATTAACAAATGATTAATTATGCATGACTTTGGCGCCTTCGCTCGTTATCAACACGCCCACATCACTTTCGGACCTCCCCAAACACACCGCCCCCTTTCTAAGCCCGTTTCCTGTGCCACCTTTCTAGTTTTCCGCAAACTTTTCATAGCCTTTGATTCATTAACATTTCGGCAATGTGACGCCGCCGCCTTTTCCATAAACTCTAACTCCGACTCAGTCTCTTTCACCCAATCCAAAGCCGGCCTAATGGTCTGGCCAGGTTTACGATTGCGTCTTGTTTTCCATTTGGCCGACGGCTTATTTACATAGAACATGAGAGCAGGCAGTAGTCTCAACCCAATTTGCATACAATTGCAACAAGTTCTGCAGAAACATAGCATTGCACAGCATTGGAGATGGGGTTTTTTTAATTTGTCTACCTATAATTAGTATAAATAAGATCAAGTTCATAAATGCTGTTAAATCTCACACAAGGAACAGGTATTTTTACCCAAGCATAATGTATGTATAAACCATATACAAAGAAAACTAAAGTAAGGAGTGTCTCTGAAGGCCTTGGCTTTTATTTAACTAAAAACATTTTAAATGGCATCCAAACTTTTAATTTATAATAAATCAAACGCTCACGACCCACTCACGAATCCATCGCCATCGTAAGGTGTAGTCTCCCCGAGAGACACATAATCAACGTGCCGGTGGGATATGCACTACATTCGGATTGGGTTGAGCTGAGACTCTGACATGTCAGGCGGTTACAAGTCGGACACACAGGCATTAAACTATGGAGGTTAATTTGACTAGGGCCGCCGTTTGTGGTGCTGCCAGATGAATCGCCACGGGCTGACGTGGACACAATGCGGAGCACATTGCTCCAGTGCAACAATGCTGCAACAAAAGACAAAGGATAAGCTGAAGTATATATGTTCCTGCGGGTGAATGCATGTTTTGAAATCTTAACAGTCCCGGCCTGTTTTGTATTCCTATTCTGCGCGATATGTGTGTCGGGCAATAAAATGTCTTCCACTTCAAGTTGCAGGCTGGCTCGCTTTAAGGGGCAACGTTGCGTATGCGCAATTATTTAATGCAGCATAAGGCCATTTGGCAATGCAACACGATGCAAGTGAGCGTAATTGCTGCCAGTATCCCCAATCCCCGCACGGCAAATGTTTTGTCGATGTTGATGCTATTAACATTTACTTGTGCTGAGTGAAAAATGCGCGGCAAATGAACCGTAGAAAGGCCTGGAAAAAGTGAAAGAAAGAAAGCCAGATAACTGGGATGAGTTGAAGTTTATATACCCTCTAAAGTTAATTAAAACATAAAAATGTCATTATTTCCATTACCATTATCCATTACACTTTAGCTTCATTTATTTGCATAACAATTTCATTTCAAAATTCATAACTTTGCTAGTTGGATATTTTAGTATTGGGAAAGAATACTTACTGATACAAAAGAGAATAATTATTGTTAAACGAAGTCTTAAAATGTGGCCCTTTGGTTAAGATTCTAAAAAGTTCCTTTCAAACATATAACGTATCAAATGATGTATGCAGGGGCCCTAAAGTCCTGCGATAGCCCTTCACTAAGTCCCAATTAGTTTTTCTGATGACAAAATCGTGTCTACAATTTAGCAATCTCTTCCATCAACATCACTTAAACTATAGTGTTTTAGCCCGTTCTAAATATTTTTTGGCCTGCCGCCACAAAACAAGAGTCTGCTCGATTTTAAACAATTTTTCGGCTTCTCGCTTTGCATCTAACCGGGCATGCAAATCCGATAACAGCAAAAAATAAAAGATATGTATAAAGGATAATAAAAATCGTCGCAATAGCGACCACTGCACCACCTCGCCGGATGTAACAAAAGCGGAAAGGGATGGGTTTTTGGCCAAGTAAGGGCTGATTGCTCCCGGCCTTGTGAACGTACCAACGAACCAAGCCGATCCCCCCGTCCACAGATTTTTTGCGATGCCTCAATTCAGTTACTTTTCTGCTGTTGCTGTCGCTGTCCGAGGGAAAGTGTCTCTGTTCTTAACACTGGGGAAAAAATGTAATTTAAATAAGAAAATTATCCAAAATTATTCATATGATGCATTCTTAACACTCATAAAAAAACCCAACTTCCCAACTTTACAAACACCAGAGTTATGGCATTTCCTATCGTTCAGTTATATGGCAGCTATAGGATATAGTCGGCCGATCCCGGCCGTTCCGACTTATATACTGCGTACAAAGGAAAGAAGGGCGTATGCAAAGTTTCAAGTCGATATCTTTAAAACTGAGAGACTAGTTTGCGTAGAAACAGACAGACGGACAGACCAACATGCTTATATCAACTCAGGAGGCGATCCTGATCAAGAATATATATACTTTATAGGGTCGGAGATGTCTCCTTCATTGCATTGCACACTTTTGACCAAAATTATAATACCCTCTGCAAAGGTATAAAAATACTACAAGCCAAATCCATTGCAGTCAACGCAAAATACAACTTTAGATTTTGTATTTTAGCCTTATATAGTTAAATATTTTTATGATAATTGGAATATTTAACGATTTCCATGCCAACCTTTTGTAATTTTTTAAAGCTTGTGTGATATGCTAAAAACATTGAAAATAAAATATTATACGTATGTAGGCGACATTAAAAACCACTTATTCAAATTCACATAAATTTCACAACACATTTGCTAAAGTATTTTTGTCAGTGCGCCTATCGCTGCATTTCTGGATGGCACACTAATTTGATTTTTTATACAAATCGAGCGAGAATTTTCGCTCTTATTTCGTTATCGAGTTTTGTTTGCTAACGCTTAGCTTGGCGATTTTTGCGTTAGTTTCCCCTCTTTTTGCGTTACATCGAAAACAATTTTGATCGCAGCTGCAGTGGCGTGGTGACAGAAATTTGCATTCAATGTCAATTTATGCAAATCCCATTGCCAGACCTGGCGGCCACTTGCGGATACCGGCAAAGACAAGACAAAACTGTGGCCAATTGTCGAGTTATATGCTAATTATACGGCCATTGCGACTAACCTACATTTTTCGCGAAAGCGAACACAAGCATGCGAAAATTTAATTCCGTTTGAATTGCTTTTGCCCGGGAAACGACAGGAATAAGTTGTGAGCCGAGGAGGAAAAAAATCACAGGAAAATATGAATGGGTCGACCGGTCAGGCCGAGAAAGTGAGGGCCTCTGCTCGGGACGTGGCCAACAAAACGAACAATAGAGCGTAAAATAAGTGCAAAGGCAGCGGGTGGCGAGAGGCGGGAAGCGGCAGCGTTTAGCGAAGAAAAAAAACTTTGCCAACGCGCGGAAAATCCAACGAAATGAAAAATGAACAAAGTGCCCTAATGGCAGGGCACACGGCCGCTTGTACTCGTTTCAAAAAATATATAAAAAGCGACCGAGCCCCCGGAACGGAGGAAGGCAAAAAAATCAGCTTCAATTGAACAGTTAAACTTCCATTAATTGTACGCCCGGTCAGCGCCACGTGGCCCAGACTCTTTCCGCTGCCAATCCAATCGCAATCCACTGCCAACTGTGTCAGTTTCGCATTACAAATGCATGAACTGCTTACCCAAACAGGTCAGCCTGCAAATTCGCGGTGAATTGTGCAATGGAAGTGAAAACGCCCGGGGGCGAATCAATTAGATGATTGTATCATTAGGAACAAAAACAGGCGCCCAGGAAATTAACCAACATTTGGGCAGCTAATTGGCTGCCTAAATGGCTCAAGCTGCTCGTGTGGAAATCCATTGAGGGTTCTGAAAACCATCCCGTCTCCAATGAACCGCACAACGTAAAGTGTCGTCTTCCACACTTCATTGAAGGCTGTCAAAAAATTTTCAATTTACCAAATTAGTTCGGCAGATGTGTGGCCCGAAAGAAAGAATCCTACACGGAGACAAAATTAAATGCTTCATTTCAAATGCCTTTAAATAATATCAAACCAATGTTTAAACTATTTATTACTTACGCTACATGTTTAAAAATAAAATGAATTTCGTAAAATAACTAAAACGATATTTTAATTTCAAGGAAACCTTTATGTGTAATAACGTGTATCGCCATCTATTAAAAAGTTTAACCACTATTTAATTTCGAGCGTTTTTAGCTTATATTTATAAAATATAAAAAATGCAGCTTTTGAGATTCAAAAATAAAAATATTGTTTAAAATAAAAATTCTAAAGATTCCGGACCTAAAGCAACACAATTCACCTACGTAGTAAACATCGTACGGAATAAAGAACGATGAAATTAATTATAATTATCATAGTTAGAATAATAATAATAATTAAGATAATTTTTGGGCAGTGCAGCAACAGGAAAAGAAATTAGTATTAAGTGAAATGTAATGATGACAACGCCAACTGAGAATCGCCAGCTGACAATAATGAGCTGGCCGGGCACAAAAGATTCCGCTTTTCTTAAGCTCCTTCCGACAATTACAGAGATGAGGGCTGATGGGAAAAACCATCGGCGCAGTTAAGCGCATTTTTCTAAGCAAACTTTTCACTCGAGCGGCAGAGAAAAATGGGAACCAATACGCATAAATAATAAAAAGAGCATTAGCTGAAGGCGGGGGCGCAAGTGAAAACATAAATCATTGACTCTGAAATGAAAAGCTTTGCGCAACAAGTCGTCGAAACAATAAAAAACCAAAGACCCACCCCTAAAACCCGCTCAAAAACCCAGCTCGGTCGATTCAAAGGTGCCAGCCAACATTTGACCGACAGCAATGAAATATATGTTAAATTGAAAAAAAATTAGAATTAATGGCTGTGGCAATATGATGCCGGCGGAAGGGAAAACAAACTTAAAGCCACAGAAATATGACGAAAATAACCAGAAACATCATTTAAAATTATTAAATGTAAAAGATCAACGGAAGCCTTTCCCTATATCAAAAAATGGTTTTCAGTGTATAAACACAAGCTTTGAATTACACTCTTATGTTTATTTTAAATGAAACAAAGTGTCATAGTAATCCGATTTAATAAAATCATTTCTCACACTGGAGCTTAAAACTAAAATAATACGGTGTAAGCTGATTAAATAAAAATCAGATATTTATTTTTTAGTTAAATCATACTTTGACTCCTTTAAACGAATTGGAATGCATTTTTGGCTCATCCACGCTGAGTAAATTCAAATTAAATTATTTCTTACTTATCCAAGTACTGTGCATACATTTCAATTGTTATAAATGGCTAGATAATAGCAAGCCACAAGGATAATTTGAATATCTTTTATTGTCTTACTGACATTTACGACATAAAAAGTTTTTTGATATAAATTTATTCATTGTATTAATACGAACAGTCAATTAAAGCGTTTTTCAAGAAGCATGTCAATTATCGTCGTAATTATTTATTTGTTTGTGGGTTTTTGCTGGGGTGCAAACAACTCTATACTCGATGTCTGATGCAAAGTGATTGATGCCCAATAAGATATTAAAACCGGGAATTTTTTACCCCTTGCAGGGCCGAACTAATGACTCTCAAAGCCCCTGACCAGTTCAAGCATTTATTTAAAATGTTTTTGCCCAGGGTTTGGCCGCTTTTGACAGGAAATTGAAAGCAAAAAGCGCAAAACAGCAGCTCGCATGTAAATGCCCCAATGTAACACGCTTGTCGGCGTCAACAAGCTCTGCGAAGTTTTACGCATAATTTTATTTACACACGGTCGCAGGCACACAAGCGTACACTCCTTCACAATGCGTATAAATTATGTCAAAAGCGAACACGTTGCTTGTGTGTGTGTGTGGGCCTTTGTGTGGCCCCGTTTTTTGCAGCACACTTTTCAGCGCATTGAGCGTTTCCCTTTTGGCAGTCGGCAAATAAATGAAAGCTTAGCTTGCATGCACAGCTCGCCTACGTTTATTACTCGACAGCTATTGAAAAACTAGGAAAAACTAAACTACAATATAAATAGCGCGGGGTCGTCAACGGGTGATTGTGAATCGGAGAATGGGGTCGGCCAGGTTTTCAAGGCAAGAAGTAGTGCTGAAAAGAAGGAAGGCGGCGTTTGCTTAGAGCGTTTTATTATCTGGGCTGTTCCCACCTTGGGATCGGCCTTCTTCCAGCACTGATGGAACCACCAGGCTTTGTGGCACAGAGTGTCGCCCTCGGGATGCACGCAGTCCTTGGACATGTCCATTAGCTTATCCCGCAAAGAGAGCGGGACCGTGGCGAACAGCTTCTCCAGGTGCACATCTCCATTGTCGTCCACCACTTCGATCTCGTGGAAGAAGCAGTTCATGTAGCACTTGAGCTTCTCATCCTCGTGGATCTCGCCATCGCTGAACTCCTTAATAGCAGCTGCAAGATCAATCAAAAACTAAAATCCTTCTTTTATAATTATGCGCATTTGGGCAATTAGAAACTTTAACTTTTTTTGTTGAGCAATAATATATGCGTATATATGACCCGTAGTTCTTAATTTAATATAGAATGCCAACAAGACGAGCAGACATATTAACATTAACTACGGAAAGACACATATGGACAGCTAACTCGTAAGCTTGGAAAATAAATTTGAAAAATATTTGAAAATATTTCAGTTTGGTACCCAACTAGTTTATTGGCCTGCAATGATAATAAAATTATTTTCCTTCATTAAATACCTCGGTTGTTTCGAAGACTAATAAACTGAAATTACTGTAGTTTTCTAAAAATAAAAGCTAAAAAGCAAAATGGCTTAAACTTATTTGCCAACTTAATGGGTTGCAGCGCTTTTACAGCTTTAGTGGCTGTTTATTGATCTTAAGGAGCCGCGTAGCATGGCTTATATAAACTTTATATTAATCAACGGTGGCTAAATAAATGCAAATTTAGCACATGGCTAAGGGTGCCATAAGAGCTCACTCTCGATTGCTGCAATTATGGGCTCACTTTCGGCCAAGGACCGGTGGCCAACTCACCCTCGGAGACGCCCGTCTTCTCCACACAGGCGTCATGGAAGGGCTTGGCCATTTTCAGGATGCCCGGCGGTGGATACTGCAATTAAAAATTGTTGCTTAAGTAGGCGTGGCAGCGCGGAGGCGCAACAGCGCGGCCGGGCACTTCATTAACCCACGTTCTCGTCACGCTGCGCCGCTGCCGGCGGCAGGATCAGCGCTCCGCTGAGCAGCGACAAGGCGATTAAGGGGACAGACGCACTGACACGCCGACCAAAGCCATTCAAAGCCATTTTAATGTGGCTCTCCGTTTCGTACCGGTCCTTTCCGTCCGTGAAACAGCAAAAATTGTTCCCTGCCTCGGCCTTGTTTGCGAGTTCTGAATAAAACAAAAACAAGCCCTGCAAAAAACAGGAGAGAAACGTGAAACGTGAAACAAAAGCGGCGATGCATAGCAGAGTACACGGCACAGGACGAGGGCAAGCGTCGGAAGGACAAGAATGAGAATAAGGATGAGGATGAGGATGAGGATGAGGACGAGGACGTGGATGAGAATGAGGATGCAGATGCTGTTGACGACGATGTGCCACCCGTGACAGCTGGACAATGACAATGGGTGTGCCAGTGTGTGGGTACACTGAGGGCAAATGCGCCATTAAGCTCCTGGGCTCTCTAAATATTTCTCTTTCTCTGAGTTAAATTTTTTTGAGGTACAACACTTCTTTTAATAAATTAGTGCACTATTTAATTTAAATTTTACAATCTCTACTTAACTTTTATAATGAATTCAAAATCTCTAGATTTTTAAACGAACGTATTTGAAGTGTAAGGTTGTGTTTTTCTAAGCTCTAGCGGGTTTTCTTTCTTTTCACAACTTTTGTTCTTGGTATTTTTTTATATTTTGTATTTTTGGAAGCCACGAGAAACCAAAAAAAATCATTTGTTTCTTGCCAGCTCAGCGCACGCTAAATTAATTCCAACCGCTGATGGCCGAACAAAAAGCGCCCGTCAAAACGGAAGCGGAACTGTGCCCGAGACGTCAGCGAAGTCGTCACAAGTCTACAATTGTCGTGTTCCGTCCGACAAACACATGCCCACGTGGCCACGCCCTCCGCCCACTTCATGCACCCCATCGTCCGGACCCCCCCTCCCTCTGGAATCCTTCGCCAGGTCGACTGTGATATATTGCCTAGCTGGGATTCAAGGATTCGAGGATTCCTTATGATGTATGATGGGCGGCAATGGAAATTGTTTACAGTTGAAGTTCATTTTTTTATAAGAAAAAACATATTTTTTCCTGCAAACTATAAAGTACAAAATCAAATTAAATTACATATTTTTACATTTGACCTCATTCACAATAATGTTGGATTTTTCTAGCTTTAAAAGCAAGTCTGGACTATTACTAGACATCTAATAAAAGTATTTCAGATGAAAATAATTAATATTGTTAGTTAAAGTATTTTTGAATACTTACGAGAAACACAGAAATGTCTTTGTTTGAAATTTGTATGTACATTAAAACCAATTTCAAAATACTTTAAATTTAAACTCATATACTTCTCCGGCGAACTCCGATATGTTAGGAGCACCCAAACTCAGTGGTCCTGTTATATTTTCAGAATTGAATCTCCAAGAAAGCACCGATCCTCCCACTCTTGCAACAAATGCCAGGGTATCAAAATATAAAATTTCCCATTCGTTCGCTTCTTTTGAAATTGTACAACCGAAATACACAAAACAAAGACTTCAACTTGTGCACAACTGTCACTTTTGTTTCATCAAATGTCAACGCAACAACCGAAACAAAGCCACAAAACGACATTCGCCCCTCAACTCGCACACTCGCACACCCGCACATCCGTACACACACTCGCACACCCGCTCAAAAATGGAGGACGAATGAAATTACAGCAACAGCACATTTTTGTAGTATGAATGGAGGTTTGTACGTATACGTATCGCAGTTGTGTGCGGCAGGAACGATGGATGGTTTTTTAATTGCCATTTCAATTTTCGTGTTGCAACGCGTCGTTTGCCTATGCTTGGGCAACCTTCGAACTCCCATTCGCCTTCGCCCTGGCCACCTTCCGTCCCCCTTCCCCAGCTCCGCCAGGTCCTTTCCTTTTCCTGTTCCTGGCAGCTGGTCTTTCAACCTACCGTTCGCTTTTTGCAGAAGTAGTTATGGCGAAAATTCGATACTGCACACACACGCCACGCAAGAATTGTTTGACAACCGCAGTCACAATTGAATTTGCTTTATTGCCGTTTGCAGCGTTTGGCTTTTATATTGATTTTGGCCAAGTTCACAAGACCACAACTGACTGCCGCACTCAGTTATCTGGCCAATTGACGCTTAATGCAGGGGCGAATGTCTCTATAAAGGCATCGCCCACATAAGTGCAGGGCTCCTCTTGAGGGCCACGCCCACTGGCGTGTCTCTAATCATTAGGTGAAAATTCCGGAGTACACTCTGAAGGTAGTCGCGCTGAAAGTCGCAACTTGCCAATAAATTTAAGTCAGCTTATAAAAATCTAGTGATTTTATTTCACTTTAGAGGGTGTCCAAAAGCTTATTATTTTTTAGTTCTGAATGTAATAAAATAAACGTGTTCCTTAAAAACGTATTTAAGAAACACGTTTTATTAACTTAAACATTTTTTAACACAAGACAGGTGTCAATAACTAACAGGTTTTAGGTGATATTAAATGTAACAAATAATCCACAAGTCCTTATAAAATGACATTATGTTTATTTTTCATGACAAGTAAAGTAAAAATGATTTTTTTAAGTTAAATATTTAAAATATAATACAAATTTAATTAAAAAGATATATTTATTTGTAATATGAAAAAATGTCTATGAGCTCTATTTTGTATGGGAATTTTTCCTTTAGGTTTTTGAAGGCTTTAAGGAAAAAGAAATATACGTTGATTTTTAATAAGTGAATCGCCACTACGATCGATTTACTATAGTTAATTACTGCTGAACCAAGCCATTTGGGAAAATAACTTTTGTTTTCTTATAAAGTTTATTTAAATTTAGTAATTGGACGAAAATTGAAACATTTTGCAAAAGTTGTAAGTATACAAAAAACTTTGCTAACCAATAAGTAACAAATTGTGGAGTCTTAATTTTGGACCACTTGAATAGTACACTTTAACTAAAAACCATTTCAGAATATTTCAATCCTTTTCAAATAACAATATCCTTAACTTAGAAATTATTAACTATACATCATTTCAGAATATTTCAAACCTTTTCAAAAAACAAAATCCTTAACTTAGAAATTATTAGCTATAAATCATTTCAGAATATTTCAATCCTTTTCAAATAACAATAAACAAAAAAAGTTTTTCAATAGTGTGCGAGCCACCTTTTTTCCTAAAAACTTCACATATTCGTTCTGGAAGGGATGTATACAATTTTTCCAAATAATTTATCGAAATCGAGTTCCATGCTAATTTGATAGTTCGGAAACGCTCGAGGTTTGCTGACACATTCTCATTATAAAAATTCAAGTCCGTTGAATAAGGTGGCCAGTTTAATAACTCCACGTTTTGGCTTGCTATATACGATTTAATAGTCTGGGTCGTAGGTATAGGGCATTATCATGTAGAGAAAATCGTAGCCATCGGGGCCCTTCAAATTCGATTGTTTTGCTATTTTGGCAATAGATAGGCCGGAATCCTTGAAAGCTTGGATTTTTCCTTGTCGACTCCGAGATAATGAAGTACCACGCCCCATTTAAATGTATTTAATTTAATAATAAGTAAACCAAAATATGTGTGTACGTTCCAACGATACGGCCCAAACAAAATCCATGAACTGGCGCATAAATTGTTTTGAAATTTTGCAAATGATCACATAAAGTGAAAACAACTTTATAACGGTTATATTTCAAACAGGAACTGAAGAGAACCGGTACCGGTACCGGTACCGAAACCGGAACCGGAACCGTTTCCTTTTTACGGAACCGGAATCGGAACGAAACCGAAATTTTAATTTTCGATGGAACCGGAATTGGAACCGGAACCGATTATTTGGCATACTGTGGAACCGAAACCGGAACCGAAACCGATATTCTTTTTTTGATATATACATATGTTGTCGCAATTACTTTTCTACACGATTATACATTAAAAAAATGGAACCGATACTGACACCGGAACCGATTCGTAATATTTTTTAGGAACCGGTACCGAAACCGGAATCGTTTTGCGATTTTTCTTAGGAACCGAAATTGGAACCGGAACCGCTAACAGATTTTTATAGGAACCGAAACCGGAATCGGAACCGGTATTCCAATCGGTTTCAGTCCCTGATTTCAAAACTTAAACAAGAGAGAACGCTATAGTCGAGTGTCTCGATTATTAAATACCCGTTACTCAGCTAAACAACTAATATAAATATGCCTTCTGTATGTTTTTGCAGCTCAATTAGCTCCCGATTTTTATGTTAAAATCGGTACCCGGGAACACCTCAATTTGGCTAACTTGATTTGATTTGCTAGTTCTTGGGATATAGTTCGGTATTGACAAATGAAAACCATCGCAATTTCCTTTAATAGAAATCCTTATCGAGAATTAACGTTGACTCTGTTGAGCACCTTGGCCAGCTGTTCCAAAGTCATCCGTTAGATGGCGCTATTGCACTATTGCGGCCATGAAGGCGAAATGTGGCGCTAACCAGGCTTAAGCGTTTAATGGGTTTTGGGCGTTAGAGTGGGCGTGGCAAACTTTTATTAGGCCATTCGATAGGTTTGACGAAACAAATATATATCAAAAATGTTTATAATAGCATAAACTGTGGCCAGTTGTCGATTGTGGACGTCGGGGGCGTGGCCTTTTGAACAAACTTGCGCTGCGTGGAGCTCCTAAAATCTACATGCAAATGCCATCTTCTGCTTTTTAGTTTCCGAGATCTCGCGTTCTACGGACGACGACAGACGGACAGACAGCAGACGGACGACGGACGACGGAGAGACGGACGACGGAATGGCTAGATCGACTCGGCTAGTGATCCTGACAGTATTTCTTTTAGGGTCGGACGCTTCCTTCTACCTGTTCTACTTTTGCGAATACAATATACCCTTTACTCTCGTCGGGTATAAATATACCAGAATAAGCGAAGAACGATTGCACAAGTATAATATGCAATTTGTTAGGTCGGATTGATTGGAAAAAAATAAAACCCATAGAAAATGCAAACTTCCTAACTTTAAAAACACCAAAGTTATGGCATTTCCGATTAATCAGTTATATGGCGGCTATAGGATATAGTCGGCCGTTCCCGACTTATGCAAAGGAAAGGGATGTGTGCAAATTTTCAATATGATATCTTTAAAACTGAGAGACTAGTTCGCGTAGAAACAGACAGACGGACAGACGGACATGCTTATATCAACTCAGGGCGCGATCCAGAATATATATACTTTAAAGGTTGACCAAAATTATAATACCCTCTACAAGAGTATAAAAACTTATAAATACACAATTTAATAACAATGGCAAATTATAGGGAGTGCCGTTGAATGAATGATTCCCGGGGCCCGGATTCAGGATTCCGCATTCAGGATTCGGGACACAAGTAAAGTAAAGTCTACAAAAAGTTTTCCAACCCTTTCCATTTATCCATATTTGTGTTACTAAAATACGCAGATCAGTTGTAAAAGAATCTCTTTATCAAATCTCCCACTTTATCAAATGAAAACAAATTAATACCTGACAGTACAGTACCAGTACAGTATAGATTTAGTATTTTTTATTAATATTCATATATTTCATACTTAAACAGTGCGACTCATAACGACTTGGGCCTTATCATTATTTCAGAGAACGTGAGTGATATATTATAGTCATGGTTATGCCATGACCCCCAATGAATTCGGTCACCTCTGCCTTCTTTCGAGTATTTTCCATTGAGCGAACTGTAATTTAAAGTGATTATAGTAGGAAGATTTAAGCAGAGTATAAATAAACAGGTATACCTGTATCCACAGCTTTTGTGCCACCATGCACCATATTTATTGGCACAATTGAAATCTTTACGATTGTCATTATCCCGATCAAATGTCGAGAACTTCTCGTTCTTATGGACTGTGAGGGAGTCCCCGGCTTCACCAGAATATTTCCCTAGATTCTTTAACTTGAAGAATTCCTTTTCATCCCCAATCTTAAAATCATCGTATTGAGCGAAGCTGGTGGATCCATTAACCTTCCCAAGTTTAATGTAGAGTTCGTGAGGTCGTGCCTCAGTCATCCGATGCAATTTTTCCAGCCCGATGAAAAACTCTCCACTGACATTCCCAAATCCATATTTATAATCATGCCAGTTTCTCTCGAAGTTTTCGGATCCGTCAAAGCGTCTCTGAATTACAGTCCAACCAGAGGGAGATGATACACAGGGCACTTTAAAGGGTTCAAGACCCCTAAGCTTTATTTGGTAAATCCCATTGGGACTGCCACTAGGACAAGAGTCAGGAATATTGTCATCAGTTTTCCGGCATTCCGAAAGCTGGCTATATAGTTCTGATTTGGTTTTCTCAATCGCTTTAATTTGAGTCCTAAAGTCCAAAATTTGTTCATCTCTATTCTTAAGTTGCTCCTCTTTCACCTTTAAAATATCTTCTTTGCTTTTGATTTGACCTTCGGATATTTTTAACTGACTCTGCAAGTCTTTTATGGTGTCTTTCAAAGTATTTACTTGGATTTTGAGTTCATCGTTGGCATTGGCTGTTATTTTCATCTGTACAAAATAATTTAGAATAGGCGATAAAATATGTATCAATGCATTTGTTTTCAACATTCTAATAAGTTGATGACTCTAGTAAATCTAGATTGAGCTTTCACCAAATAAAATCTAACAATTTCTAAATACGCCGAAAAATGGCAGCGTTACTTCGAAACTAAAATTAATGCTGGGAAAGACCTTTGAATATTAGCTAACAGGGCTCTACACATAGCAATAGCATAATTGCAGTGCAATACTATTTAATGGGCTAAAAAACTTCTACTATTGTGCCTCTTCACATGCAATTTACATAAATTAGAACAAGCACTTCCAATGGGAACGCGAAAGGATGTCTGTGTATCCGTAACTCACCGTCTTCAGTTGTTCCTCTGTTCTGTTCAATCTCGCATCCAGCTGGGTCTGAAGAGCCTTTATTGAATTCCCGAAGCCTTCTTTTGTGATGATCTTGCTCACTTTGTTCTCAAGTTCCTGAAGTTGGTTCTTCATTTCGGAGTTCACCGCCATATGTTGTTCCCCCGCCAGCTTGAATCTCGAATCGAGTCCGGCCTGCAGATCCTCTTGTCCTTGCGCCGTGGTCATCCTAAAGGCTAGCTGCCCTGCCTCGATTTCATCCAACCTTTTTCGGATATTGCGAGAATGGTCAAAAAGCGGTTTAAGTGAGGCAAGGCAAAATGCGCTGCATTGTGTGGGTGCATCTTGTGGAACGCACAAGGACTGATATTGTGAATTGAAATCAATTATTCCTTCTACACTTGGAAAGATTAATAAGCCAAGCAAATAGGATAATAGCCTCAGCATTTTAAGATGTTCCATCTACTCAAATCGAATTCAAAAAGTGCACTGAAATTTAGCTATTGGTTGAAGTAACAACGAAGCCTAAAATATATTATTAGAAAGTGGCCATCCAAGTCTCACATCCGTCGGCCAACAATTGGAAAACCCCAAATCCCAAATATGTATATGTATGGACGTGAGCTTACGTTCTTATCGCTTATTTTAATTTATTGTTATATATGTTTTTTGCAAAACAACTAAGGTGCTTTATTTGTTTTTTAAATCATTTGGAAACAAGAAAGGAAAGCTAACTTCGGGCGGAGCCAAAGTTGAATTACCCTTGCAGAATATTCTGTAAATTATATTCTCCAAAATTATTCATA
Source organism: Drosophila fuyamai (assembly GCA_018153365.1). Taxonomy (NCBI): domain Eukaryota; kingdom Metazoa; phylum Arthropoda; class Insecta; order Diptera; family Drosophilidae; genus Drosophila; species Drosophila fuyamai. The sequence continues at coordinate 122,260 of JAECXW010000011.1, forward strand.
TGATGCATTCTTAACACTCATAAAAAAACCCAACTTCCCAACTTTAAAAACACCAAAGTTATGGCATTTCCAATTGTTCAGTTATGAAATTCGGCAGGTCGAATTCATTGGCCAAATTTTCTAACTTTAAAAACACTAGAGTTATAGCATTTCCTATCGTTCAGTTATATGGCAGCTATAGGATATAGTCGGCCGATCCCGGCCGTTCCGACTTATATACTGCGTGCAAAGGAAAGAAGGGTGTGTGCAAAGTTTCAATTCAATATCTTTAAAACTGAGAGACTAGTTCGCGTAGAAACAGACAGACGGACAGACGGACATGCTTATATCAACTCAGGACGCGATCCTGATCAAGAATATATATACTTTATAGGGTCGGAGATGTCTCCTTCACTGCTTTGCACACTTTTGACCAAAATTATAATACCCTCTGCAAGAGTATAAAAATAATCTTCTGCTTCGTTTATTTGAGATTGTATGTGCGCCGACATATTGATAGACACTATCTACTGGGCTTTTCGGAATCGAGAATCCATGATTAATTCGGATCATAGATCACATTTTTTGAAATTCCTGGGAAAATTAAATAAACATTTTTAACCTTTTGAGCTAACGACCCAATATAGTTCCTGTGTATGGTCCAATTTTCAAATGTACTACTAAATTACTACTATTATTTTCCTATAAAGAAGTAAAATAATAGTACATAGTGCTTGCCGTTTAAATGCCTTAAACAGTAATTTAATTTCATAGCTGATAAATTTAAGTTTTGCCCAATTTTAGCAAAAACCGAAAATGATGTAAACCTATGTGCACAAGAAAGTAAGCATAAACTCAAATCACCAAATATATATATGTACGGACTAGCATATAGTAAATGGACGTGCGCTTATGTTCTTATCGCTATTTTAATTTATTTTTATATTTGTTTTTTTTTTTTGCAAAACAACAAAAGTGCTTTATATGTTTTTTTACTCATTTGAAAACAAAACAAGAAAGAAATCTAACTTCGGGCGGAGCTAATTTCCGATCATTTCCGATCAATCAGTTATATGGCGGCTATAGGATGTAGTCTGCCGATCCCGGCCGTTCCGACTTATAAGCTGCGTGCAAAGGAACGAAGGGTTCAATTAGATAGCTTTAAAACTGAGGAACTAGACGGAGAGACATGGCTAGATCGACTCTCCTGGTGATGCTGATCAAGAATATATATACTTTATCGGAAATGTCTCCTTCCCTGCGTTTCAAACTTTTGACTGAAATTATAATGCCCTCTGCAAGGGTATACAAAATATAGTATTTTTTTTTTCAAGCTATGAGCAGTTTTAAAGAGATCATTATTCCTCTGTAAGTCTCTGAATTCGCCAAAACCCTTTGACTCTTATGTAAAGCAAAAAAAAAATTGTTCATAAATAAATTCTCTGGAAGACTTTACCTCGATTCCAACTTTGCTAAACAGAAATGAAAAGGTCAGTTTTAAGGTGTTGCCATTAGAAAGCTTTTCTGAGTGCATTAATGTTTTATGGGTCAAACCATTGCAGGCTAAATCAACTTCCGAGGCAGACGAAGCGAGAGAAATGCAAAAACGGAAAGTTCCAGGCTGTAAAAGTAATCAAGGTAAAGCAATCCCCACAATGGCCAGTTGGAGCTTTTGTTGTCCATCCAGGCTAGACGGACAGATTTTGTAAGTAGCTCAATATCGGAGGGCTCTTCCTGAGTGGAAATCCACTTGAACTTCTTCGAATGGATGCAGCAGATGCTGCCTTATCTAAACAACCAACAGGTAAATTAAGCTGAATCGGCTCAACTGAAGTGCTGGGTGGTAAACGAACTCAGGCAATTTATTCCTCAAATTTATTTCCGTTCCCCATATTGAAAATGAAGCATTATCTTTCTGCACATCATTTGAATAACTTTAATTTTTAGATGCATTTTCTCGTCTGAACTTTAATTTGCCTGCAGATAATCGGTGCATTACATGAAGTTACAATCCTAAAACATTAAAAATACCGATTGACAAGATATAATTATATAGTACCGCGAGAAAGCTTTAAATGTCAAGATATAAAAGAAAAAATTGTTTAAATAAAAATGTCTATTTATCGTTAAAAGTATCCCTAAGATAAGTCTATTTATAAAAAAGTTTTTATTTTTGTAACTCTCATAAATTTTAATTTAGTTAAAAATAAAGCTAAATAGCTCACTGAACGACTCGGGTTGTCGCCAAGGATAATTTTCCGCACCAAAAAAAAAAACAATGATTAATAAAACCATAGTTATAAAAGATTAAACGTTATAAGAGATAAAAATAAGAAGAAATAAAAAATTTCCTGTTACATTAAACTTAAAGAAAATTTTTTATTCACCACCGAACCATTTATATATGAATATGAATATAAAACCCAACTTGTAAGGAAGTTTGATTGAAGCATTATCTACATTATTAGCAAACAGGCTGAGACTGTGTGATTCTCCCCGTTAATAGACATTGTCCAAATCTGTTAATATACCCCAAAATGTCTTACATAAAATAAGCTTTAGAACAAAAAGTAGTGAACAGGGTCAGCCTTCTTCCAACATTGATGAAACCACCAGGCTTTCTGGCACAGAGTGTCGCCTTCGGGATGAGTGCATCCCTTGGAGGCCTCAATCATTACGTTCCGTAGCTTTTCTCCCGGAATCGCACTGAAAAGCTTCTCCATGTGGACATCTCCATTGTCGTCGACCACCTCGAACTCATGAAAGAGACAGTTCATATAGCATTTGAGGGCCTCGTCCTCGTGTATCTGCCCATCGCTAAACTCCTTGATGGCCTCTGTATGTTTATAAAAAAATTTGAAATTATTTCTTAGGCATGTAGAAGTGAACTTACTATCAGTAACGCCTGTTTTGGGGGCACAAAGGTCATGGAAGTGCTTTCCCAATTTGAGAATCGCTGGCGGAGGCCACTGAAAAATAATGCAAAAATAATAATCCGTGATGGGAAACTCCTCTTTTCACCACAACAAACCTCAGCATCGCGCCTTGGTTCCTGGGCAGCGGAGCAGCCGAACAAAAATACCAGCAGGGCCAGGTATTTGATCATTTTGAAACTGCAATGAGTCGCCTGAGGGCTGGGATTGCCCTTTTATGAGATTGCTGGGAGGATAGATTTCAATATTCAACGCCGTGATGACTGTCATTAGAAAACGCACACTAATTGCTGGCTGCCATTTGCAATCGAATTGCGAATCCATTTTGGCAGCACGCAAAGCAAATGAATAAATGACAGCCCATACAGAGCTGCAATTGATAGCCAACTGCCAAATAGAGAACTAAAAACTGGAAACACACAAATTAAGCAATGATTGTATGTGGCCGGGACCTGCAATTTTTGGAGTGTCGTTCCCAACACGCTGAACTGGTTCATTGCGATCTGAGCTTTGGTTTTGAAATACTTTATTTTTGTGGGCGTTGCAGCACGCACACATTACGAGTGTACGAGGTTTATTGTGTTTTGTGTGGGGGGAAAATGTCATAAAAGTCAAATATCGCTCCACGAAAAAACGTATGTCAAATTCAATTCCAATTTGCGTTTCTTTTGACACGCCGACATCAGCACATTCGCGTAGAAAATGGTGAAATATTTGAAATACTCAACATAACTCAATTGCCTCGAAGTTGAGCACTGAAAGGTGCCATCAATCATAGTACTCCTGAAAATATATTACAATTTTTCAATCACATCTGGATGAGGTTCTAAATTGAAAAGTAAACGCATTTTTATTTTTGTTCTTAACAAAGGTCATATTTTACTAAACTTTCTATAGGCATTAACATTTCTTGTCGTTTAAAATGTGGCTGCCACAGTGCCACAAATTTCGAGATCTTGGTAATAAGATTTTGTCCTGCCCAATTGGGCTCATATTAGGAATGATGTTATTTAATACAAATTCGGTCCTCCAATTTAAACCTAAGAGATATTTATCCCTGCAAATACCTTCGAGTTCCTTATCACTTTTGTCTTTTAAGTTGAATGTGACAAAGCTTTAGCCAGTAAATTGAGTAATTCAGGCATATAATAAATATTAAGATACAAAGTATATAAAAGAAGGAATTTTCCCAATTGTAGGTTAAACTGTAAAGAACTAATTGATGAATTTATAGCTCTGCAGCTTTGTAAGCCGCCACTTGGACTCCTTCTTGTTTGCTGTCCATGTACTAATGCAAATATATTCCAGAGCCATGCACTTCAATCAGCCATGAAATCAAAGCAATTTCTATGCGCTGCTCTCAATCAGCAATGCAAGCGCATCCGCGGAGCTCGTGACCCGATGCAACTGCAATTGCAATTGCAGTGGCAACAGCAACAGCAACATCGTATCAACAGCAGTTGCTTTTGCCGCTGGGCGAATGGAATATAATTATGAGGATGCAGCTCGCTTGCAGCTGGCTGTCAGCCACATATTAATTTTATTATGACGCCATTAATGCTTGTCGATGCATAAAATTATAGATGCGCTCTTTAGATAGCGCTAATTAAATAATTAAATATGCTTTAGGTCATTGCCAGTCAGCAGATTTATGAGCGCCATCGATCAAGCGCGACAATTATGCGATTCTAGATGGCAACAGCTGGACAAAATGTGTTTCACATTTTTTCTTATTTTTTTCCATTTACCTCGTTTTCCTAGTACTTGCATGCCAAATTCTGTTTTAAAAAGTGTGTAATACAAATAAAACCCAAATCCCAAAAAGGCACGGCTCTAAATCGCATTCTGAAAAAAATAATAAAAGAAAGTAGTTCGTTATCCACCTTTCAGTGGTTGCCGCACAAATATTTTACCTCGCTTTTGGATTATTAGAGTAACAACTTATATTTCTATGCATCTCTCATCTAGTTAAAAGAACACTGAAAGAACTACATCCTAAAAAATTGTGCCAGAAAACAAAATAATTTTAAAAAGGGGCATTGATAATAAATGGCCTGTATATAAGCCGTATATTTCAGTAAATATGACTTATTTTATCATCTTTTAGGATTTATTTTAATTAATGTATTTACTTGAGTGTACAAAAACTTTCTTCTATTTCAACTTTAATTTTCTTTGATATATATTAATATCTTAAAACACTTGTACGCCTTTTTTTTCTCCTATCTGGTTTCCAATGGCAAATGAAGGTGAATAAACACTTTGCATTAAATATTACCCCCTTTAAGCTTTCTTATTTCCTTTGAAAATACTTAACTGGCATGGTGACAAATAACCTGACATCTAAAGCTCAAGCTGTTCATCCCGGAAAAAGCAAGGAACTCCTGCTTTATTTAATACTTTAAACTGAGTTGCCAGATATTAAGCCGGCATATCATAATGACACTCGTACAACGTTTTAAGTCAAATGCATTGCGATTGCTTTCCAAGATATCGAGCTAATGGTTTAATCCAATGAAGCTAGCTTGTTACCCGATTTGGCAGCAACAAAAATGCCAAAAAAATAAGTTTGACGACATCTGGCAGAATCGGAGGTCACACGTGACAGCGATAGGAGATGGGAAAGCTGTAAGCATAAGTAGCTGTAAGCTGGGTATCGATGCACGTGAGTGGCACGGATGTCGGCGACTTAGTGGCTCAGTGGCAATCACGTGACAAGCCAAATTGAAAGACTTATGACCGCAGCTATAGGGGCTTTCATAACAGGAACCGCTCAAATTAACCTCCCGCCTTTGGCAATCAAATACCGCTCTGCAAGGCGCGAAAATGCATAACACGTTAATAAGCAGCCAAAGTAATCATACGCCGCGTTGGACTGCGGACTGAAATGACTTAAGCGGCAGTGAGAAAAATTCTTACAACAAAATATTATTTTAAGTTCTAAGCCACACATAAAAATAAAATAAGTACTCCACTATATTTACTCTTTTTTAAAATATCTTTTCCGAATATTTAATTATATTCAACACAATTATAAAATGCTTTTTAACATCGAATTAAAGCAGATGCTTTACTTAATGAAAGCAATGTAAATATTCTACTTTGTTACCTTAGTTTATGTATTAAAGAGTAATCGAATATATTTTAAAGTTGGGGATTGTCCGCCTTTATTAATTTATGCACTCGTTTCCCTCAGTGAAATATATGGAAATGGCCAACTGCCATGAAACAAACAACGGACTTGGGCAACAAGTTAATTGCAATAACAACAAGAGGCACAAATACAACACGCACAGAGCCATTAAAAATAATGCGAGCTAAAACACCAGCCCTTCCCCCCTCTGCAGTCTTGAGCACCATCATTTGTCGCACACGAAACGCGTTAATTATGGCCATTGCACTTTTCCCACCGACTTTCCCGCTTTCCCACCCACAGCATTCATTAATTACTATGCAAGCTAAGCGCTCGGCAAAAGTTTTGGACAGGGCCACCATCGCATACTTTGACATGCAAGCGCAAAGTGTCAAATTAATTTTTAATCGCCGCCACCCGAATGTTGCCAAATAATAGATTTAGATGGGTGGTGCGTTGTAATTAAAGTTTTCGGCATCTGGCGCCGCAGTTTAAGGCGAAGGCAAAGGGCCAGGTCATTTGGTGCGACATGTATGGAAATGGGTAAGGGGTTTGGGTAGGAGTCCGGACATCCTCGTCCTTCTCGTTTTCATTGTGCATTGTTTGACTTGGGCTAGTCGCCGCTGTCATCGGCATCCTTGTCACCAGCCCTGGGCCATAATAATGCACTTTAATGCGGCGCCAAGCATCGCCCAGCAATCTATTGACATTTGACACTTGCAAATTAAACGCTCGCAGGCAACATCAGCAGTGGAAGTGACTGTCCTGGCTGCACAATTTATTGACACCTTATTTGGCAGCGCACACACACCGAGCGGCACAACTCGTTTTGCGGTTTGCACATGCAATTTACATGTGTAATTTTTGGGACCGGTTGAAAAGTTGCCGCTCATGGTCAGTGCCCCGGACCGCAGGACTAGAGTCCCAATGACAGCTGGACGACAACTTCGTTAAACGAACTGCAGTCCGCTCGAAAAATACACTGCGGAAATAAGCTTAAAATTGTTTAAAATATGAAGGCTATCTGAAACTGAGATGGAGTAATTTGCTCCCTTGTTATGGCTTAGATTTCAAAATAATCAATATGCGTTTTAAACAAATAATTACATTATTTCTTAGATTCAATAATAATATAATAAGTACATACGTTTAAGCTGCCGATGAATTTAAAAGAAGTCCTCTTTAATTATATTTTTGATGGCCAAATGAGAACTGAAAATTAGCTGTGATATAATTAATTAAACAGATAACAAAATTTTCGAGCCCTTTTCGTTAACATATTGTCAAAAAACTTATTTGTGTTATTTACGGAATTTGTTTAAATGGGAATTATAATTATTATTTATCTGCAGTAATACTTAATAGAACTTGCCTGAGGCAAAATAAAACTCGCCAGCTGGGCTGCAATATTTTTACGTACAATAAGTAATTCCAAAGAAATTAAAGTAAATTTCTGCACAGTGCACAGTTTGCGCCAGTTAGTGTGCGATGCATAGGCCCGTTTGCTGTTGGACATAATCGATTTACCGTTGTCGGGATTGTGGGACTCCATTCTACGCATTTCATCAAAGGGCCCGATGTTTGGGCCATGAGTGGAGCACTCTCCTCCGGCTGCATAACCAGCTCCAATGAATTATAATTAATGATTGCGGCTTGAGCGGCGGCTTAGCATTTGAAATTTATAGCGGGTCCACTTGGAAATTGCTTGGGCACAATAAATTTAAATTAGCACTAGGCAAGGCGGAATACACACAATAAATAACTGGACAAGGTCAGAGTGGTCTAAGGGATCCGTCGTCGGCCATTTGAATTTAGTGGGGAATTTAATATTTTTATTGCCACTCATTATTGTTGCGATTATTATTAATGTCCGGGGCAGCAGGACCTTTTCGCCGCCTTTCAGCAGGGACTCTTTTCCCGTAAAAGTGCCGCCCAAAGCCAAACACACAACTTGCATCATTAACATATTTACAGTCTATTAATTTGCCGAGAGCGTGTTGTAGTCGCCATTCCACCGGCACTGCAGTCTCAAGTCGTCATCAGTATAAACATCAACACCGCATCAACATCAAGCCCATTCCCGTTGGTCGGTTCACTCTGTGGGCACATAATTAGAAAGTTTTGCACTTAAATGCAAGTTGAGCATGCGGGCCACTCGAATGAAAGCATTAAGCCAAAGTGCAAGCCAAGCACACATTTGAAAATTGTGCTCTAATAGCCGAGAGGCGACGGGCAGGGGAAGTGGAAATGGAAATGGAACTGGGTCTACAACTGCAACTGGGTCGGTCTTCCGGCGGGAGTTTCTTCCAGTTATTAACGTAATGCTAATTGACCCCAAGAACCAGTAAAAGAAGCTAGAAAGTTTCACCAAAATCATAACGAATTTGATCATTCTATAGACCATTTTACTTGTTTTTTACGACATAATATTATTAACATTATTAAAAATAGAGCTAGAACTGGATATATTATATTATTATATTAATATGTTATGCAAACAATTTAAAGAGAAACTATTTTAAAGACCTTTTAAGTAAACCAGAAAGATAGTTTCACAAAACACCACAAAAATGTTAAAACCAGATTTGGATTCAATTATAAAACCGCCATAGTCGAGGCACAAAAACTTTGAAATTAATATTTCAGTCTTCTTTGTTGGCTTCTTTATTTTATATTCTATAGCTTTTTAATGGTAGCTCGGGAATTAATTTATATAGAAATATCTTTTTTTAAGGTAAAAAACTAAAGTTGATATTATATTATATATATTATAGATAAGTTTATACACGCTTATTTGGAAATGAACCGAAAAACCATAATTAAATAGTACCGGTCGCCTCCAGTAAAGCTCTTAATTTGTTATTCATTTTCCATCACCCAAGGGTAAATACATACAAATTCAGCAAACATATGGTTGCATATAGTTCAAATCATAGAAAAGGAATATTATTTTCAATAGTTAAACTAACTAGATTCGGGCGAGTGGTTTGCCTCATGCTGACCACTCGGTTCGCAATTTCAACGTTATGCGTTTGGGCATTAAATTGCTGATAAATACACGAAATTGTGTGTCATTAAAAATTAATTAAGAGCAAAATATACAAACGCATTCAATCCATGTGCACCGACCAAACAAAGTAAACTCAATTTATTTTTATTAAATAAAATGTCAAACAGCATTGAGAGTACTTTTTGTCTGACCCCTCCATCGACCCAAAACCAGAGCCGGAAATCGCAGTTTTCATATACCAAAATAAATATGCATAAAAATTCATTTAACACTTGGCCACTCTCAAATTTGATACGCTGAACTGAACCGAGAAAACGCTTAAAAGTGTCCCTGCTCAGGATTGTCATTGATATTCATGAGCTCGGGGCGTTTGAACTTGACAGTGATTAAGATTTGGCTGCCCTCCGCCGGCGGAGAAAGGCTTCTGGCATTTGCTTTACAAATGTAAATTAGACCTCCATTTTTTCGTGCCAGATATTTTAATTTAGTCTGTAAAAATGACACGGCCGCAAACAAAAAGCAAAGGGCGAACAGCAGGAGGGCAAGCCATCCAGCTGGAGCAGCGCTTGCCCTTTGTTTTCCGTAAGCGTTACCATCTTGCTGGTGTCCCTTTTCGCCTCCATACCCTTGCGAAGGATATATTAATACGAAACTGAAGTTAGCGAGTGCACAGAAAAAAATAATTAAAAACACAATAGAGCGGTTTTTTATTTTTCACATACTTTGTTTTATTTGTTAATATTTGCTACTATATTTTGATATTGAACAAATAACACATGTCGAAAACGAGGACTTTTGCCTGCCCTAAGACTAAACGCCACTAATTCTGAAAGTATTTTATCTGTTGAAACTAATCGAGTTAAAGTATCAAATATTTTATTTTCAGGTATTTTTAGGGCTTAATGACAGCTAATCCCTAAATGGTTATGAGCTCAATGCCCTTTCATCACTAAAGCTAAATATAGCAATTTGACAAGTTTTGGTATATGTTAATTATTTTCTTTATTTATTTTTCAATGATGGGAGTAATTTCAAAATAAAAATCAAAAAATATACTGTAGACAAACTGTTATCAAAATTTCACTTATTAAAATATTAAATAGTCAAAGAGATAATTCCAGCAATAATAATAAATTATCTAGGTGTATAATCGTTTTAAAATTAAAAGCGGCCTCAATCTGACATGCTGGATAAATATCATACGTGTCCTACCGATTTGGTCTATTCAGTTTCGAAAATGAGAAGTAGTGGTAAGTTAAATATGGAAAATGCGATTATTTTTTTGTTATTATATTAAGATTCATAAAATAGGATGCTGATTTATGGATATTGTTATTATTACTTTTTGTGAAGTCCTGTTTTAATTAATATTAATTTAGTATTTAAAATTCATATAGCTTTCATTACAACTTATTTTTTTCAACAAAAAATGGTCAGTATTACTACTATATGCTCTGTCTGCCCCTGAAAAACTAGATTTACAAGGGTATTTGAGGATTCAGAACCCACAGCTAACAGTTTTTTTTCCGTTTTTTTTTTGTCATTTTGCGGTGTTGATTTCGCCAGTCAAAAGCGTGGTTACATCAAAAGGGTTGGCCCACGCGCTCGAAGCGGCCGCGGGTATGGAAATTTTTTCCGTGGTCCTCTGTCCGACCTCCTGTCGAATTTCTATGCTAAAATGTCAGGCAAAAAGCCGAATGAAACCAAATAAATGCAAACGATGTCAATTTAATGGCTGCTGTTGCTGTTGTGGCTGCTGCCGCCGCTTCTAAGCTTCGTAATGTGTAATGTCTTTTTGAAAATCATGGCCCAAACTCACCCCACCCACAAAGTTTTTATCAGACTTTCGCAGCTAGCCCCCTAGCTCCTCCAAAAAAAAAAAAGTAAGTCAAGCAAAAAATAGTGGAAAAGTTGCTGCTGCAACGGACAGGGCAAAGTAAACTTTAATTATAGCTGGCCAGAAATTTTCTAATGAATGCCTCCTGCCTGAAAATTCAGCTCGTTGAATGCCCGTTGCGTTTTCTATTTGCTCACTTCCACTACTTGTACTATTTATTTTTTGTTTATTTTTCTGTGCCCTCCCGTGTCCGCTTGCCTTATTAAAACTTTCTGTCAACTTCGTTTCTTTCTCGGGCTTTAAGCCCTCCGCTCATCTGTTGCCATAGCTATATGCATGATACAATAACATAAGGTAGTCTCCTCCGCAATTTTTGGAACCCCAATATTAAAAAAAAAAAGGGGGGGAAAAAAAAAATTTTTTAAAAAAAAGAAAACCAAAAAAAAAAAATTGTAAAAAAAAACAAAAATTATTTTGGTGTTTTTTTTTTTAAAAAAAAAAAAAAAAAAATAAAAAAATAAAAAATAAAAAAAAAAAAAATTAAAAAAAAAAAAAAAATATTTTTTTTTATTAAAAAAAAAAAATTAAAAAAAAAAAAAAAAAAAAAAAAAAAAAAAAAAATTTAAAAAAAAAAAAAAAATTTAAAAAAAAAAAAAAAAAACAAAAAAAAAAAAAAAAAAAAAAAAAAAAAAAAAAAAAAAAAAAAAAAAAAAAAAAAAAAAAAAAAAAAAAAAAAAAAAAAAAAAACAAAAAAAAAAAAACTGACCAAACTGCTTTTTTGGCTATATGCCTTGGATGCGACTGGGGGAATCCATGTGCCCAAATTTATTCGGCTTTGCATGACAACAGGAGAAGTCAGAAATTTAATTAGATCTAAATGCTGGGCGGACTTTCTAATGTGCCGCTATAACTCGACTGTGCGGCTTGTATTGCTTCTTTTTTATGCAATTTGTCGTAAGAAGTTTATTTTTTCCACGTTACCAGGCCAGAAATGGTTTAATTAAAAGTTTTGTACTGCCATTTGGGAAAATACAAAATAAAGAATGGTTGAAAGCTGTTGGCCTTGTGTTCCGCTTTCGGTTTCACTTTCGCCGCCCCTTTTACTCCTCAGCACTTTAAACATTTCCCTACAAACGCCGAATACTTCATTTTCATTAATTAAACGCTAGGCAACTCAGCCATCGGTTGACTAACATTATTATTAAATGCCTTTTCATACAGCTTTTGTCCGCATTTGGCCTTTTGTGCCCTCGTGGATGAGAGGAGGCAGCCATTCAAGTTGAAAGTTGCCCAATTGTAATTAAATAAATACGCAGTGCTCAATGCCCGAATATGGCTTTCAATATGCATTATAATTATGCCTACTTAAGGTCACATCAAAGTCAGCGCGCTAAGATGTTGCGCATAACAATGTGCCAGCCAAAGTGATTTTAATTAACAAATTATCAATTAATAATGGCCAAGCAGCCGTTGCGCAAATAGCGAAACCGTAGTGAATTATTTGAATGGGTTGGATTGAAAAGTTTGGCCCACTGGCTATATGGAGTTGGAAAATTGACTTCAGAAAATTGAAATACATGTTAAATACTGCATAAGGACATGTTAATTAAAATTGGTTATAAAATAAATGATTGTTTGCTGAATTATATTCGTCAAACCCTCGTGTGGTGTCACCATTGATGGTACTCGAGCACTATCGCCGCAACTGAAAGTAGAACGGATAGAGTGTGGAAATACATAAAAGAAACCAACTTTTCAGCCCAATCAATCTGCTGCCAAAAGGGAAATGGGAAGCTTCTTTGATTGGATTTGCCAGGAGAAGAGCAGCTCACAGTCACATCAGCACTCTTCACTCTTTTTGGCAGTTGCAGACAAAAGCCTAGAAAAATATTTGCTTAAATTTGTTTGCCGTCCACCCCGCACCGAGTGTTGCAAAAATTCAGTTGGCAATTAAAACGCAAAGCGAACACCACTTGAAGTCCCTGTAAAACCAATCAAAAAATACCATATCAGTGCGGACCTGGGCGAAGGGATTGTGGTTCGAGGTTGGGTGGCTAGTCCTGGTGGCTAACACTGATAATGGCAAAAGTTCAGGCCCTCGCTCACCCAAACGCAATAAGAGCCAGTATTGTGTGCGATACAACTGAGGTAAAACCGAAAGCAGACTGGCCGCAGTGGAAACTTTTTGCCAAGGGTTGACACCCATTTGAGCTGCGCTTTAGAATATTTCCCACACAGAACCAGTGTGCAAAGGCGGAACGGAAAGGTGGGATCCAGATGAAACACGGAGGAAAAAACACTATTCTAGGGTAAAGTCTATTTCCTAAGAGTACGGAGCAATACTTTAAAGTCGGCGAAGTCAGAACCAGAATTCCCTTTAAGATTGATGGTCCCAAATTTAACGGTCAACAAATGACACCTATCATCTCATGATGTATCGCTTTTAAATTATTTGTACAGAGAACAGAATAAGTACACTAAGTAATCTAAATGCACTACACTAATAAAAAAGTGAAGCTATTAGTTCGAGAAATTCTAAAAAAAATTTATAATTTGAAGGTTTTTTTTTAATTTTTTTCTTTTTTATTAGTGATATCATTAAAATATTACTTATACATTTTTTACAGTCCTTATTAAAAATTTGAAATGCACAACCAGAAATCGTTAGTTTACTCTGTCATAGAAAAATGACTTCTGCCAATACCCATGATGTGTAAACTTGCTTGCCTATTTTTGTCATATTTTTTTAAAATGACTATCGTTATTTGCCTCAGTGCAAAAGTAACCGCCACAGAGACGTGCACACAAACAAATTAGCAAAAGGAGCAACCCAAAAAGAAAACAAGCACAAATAAACCTCTATGGGGAAAATGTCCGAGCGTCTCCGGTGTTTTTTGTCTGATTTTTTGCTTTGTTTTTGTCGTCCGGGGAGGCGGTGCTGGAGGCTGCTGCAAATGTGCCAAAGTTAATTAAGATCGAAATCAATATTGGCCCTTTAGCTAAAAGCATCAAACAATCCCAACATGCCCGGACGGCCTTTCCATTCCATTTCTAATGCGCCCCGTGGGCGTCACCCACGCAGCAACAAGAAAATCAACAAAATGTGTCAAAGTGTGGCAAAAGCAGGAGCCAAAGTTCCGACTTCACTCGGACCGACTCGCAAAATAATTTAAGATATTTTGTGTTTGCTAATCCGAACTGTCCGTAACTTGGCCATGGTTAACACATTGCCGCATCTTTGATTTGGTGACGACCCCCCGAAACTAAAGTATGTAATTTAATTTGCCTAAACTTGGATACTTTCATGTTGGCCGGCCAAATGGAATGTCTCTTTTATGCCCATTCCCCGGCTTCGGCCCCATTGTAATTAAATGACGAGCTCTTCCTGCGAAAGTGCGAAACTAGCACCGAAATTCCCCAACGGAACTATGCCAGCAAATGGTACAGAATGGTTGGAAATGAAATCTGTGTCGTTGCGAAAGTTTCCTTTTGTGAGTGCAGCATAAAGAAATAGTTCGAAAGATTCATTACAAGTGGAATCAAACTTATATTAACTGGTTGTCCCTTCCCCTTCCTGAAAAACCCAAGGAAGTGGATTAAGCTGAGGGCAGGCCATCTTTTCTGGTTCACATTAAGTGCTTTTTATTGATCCCCAATCGTATATCTTGGAAAAAATCTTAGGAAAAAAAGCTTGTCATATTTTGTATTCAATATTGTGTTTATATTCAAAACTTTACTTCTATTGTTATTCTGTTATAATTCTATATTTAATTGTATTATATTTTGTTGTTTAAACTTATTTAATTCGATTTGTATCCTTATTTAAACAAAATAAAACTAGCAAATATTAAAATAGAACTTAAAATTGTGGCGTGTCTCATTGAAAACAGACAACCAATCCCAGAAATATAAGGTCTAATCCACATTTAAATTAAAATCGCATTCAATGAATATTATACAGTTATGTTAAATATTTTATGTTGTCCTTTAAAATTATTTTAAATTTGTATGTGAATGTGTCGGTGTTTATATAGAGACAACTCCACATTTCAACACAAATTGCATCGAACATGGCAATTTTAAAACTCAATTAAGCCCCGCAGCTATAAAGACTTCTCCATCAAGTCATGCGCTTATCATGACCATTACATCCAACACAAAATCCCGCACTCATCCACTCGCATAACCATAAATTAATGCCATAACATGTGTAAAATCTGTAAAATCTACTTACTAAATGCACATAAATCGGCGATTTGTTGCGGTTGCCAAAGCCCTGGAAAGAAGCGCAAATTAACATAATCCTGTGATAATTGAAAAACACATTTGCGGCGATGTAACATTTTTTGACCAAACACTTTCCGACTATTGAGTATGGACGATTGGGTGTGTCTGTTATTGCAATTTAATCGCCACCGAGCCGGGCATTAAGTTTTTGGCTAACGCAGCGATAAGCGTTGGCCAACAAACTTGCTTTGTGCTCCACGGCCGATAAGCCACTGCCAGCATTGTTTGGCAGCATCATTTACAATGCGGCAGCAGGTGCGATATGCAGCGCACTAACTCGTCTTCGGTTCGCCCCAATGCATCCGCGATTCGAAATTAATTACAAAGCATAATTGTGGCACAAACTTGCTCCCCAGCTTAAAGCTGCCAATGGACCATACACAAGTAATTGAGCCAGGTGGCCAGCCCGTAAAATCCACGATGGACAGGCCAGTCCGACTTCAGCTTCTGGCTTTGCGCAGACGACCGAAATAAAATTAAAAGTTTGTGTGTGCACTTGGCCGGCTAAATGCATAAAATTTGGCATTTTATGTGGGGCCAAAGTCGGTCCTGCATCGCCCGAAGTCCCTGATTCGATCCACTCCGCCCCCGCCGTCCCAATCCTGTGTTGTCGTTGGTCCCGTGACAATTGCAACCGGAAACGCGCATAAACGTTGGCAACTAACTCGATTTTTTCACCCACACCACTGCGTTGCTGCTGCTGGAAAATATGGCAGCAACATTGTTGGAGGGCGAGGGAAATACTCTTGGAAATTCGGGAATCTTATTTTACTCCGACTTCCAATCTCCTTTATTTTGAAAAATGTTGTGTTTTATTTAATATTTTTTAAACTTTTTGCTCGTATGATATGTTTAAGGTAAAGAACCTATTTTATGTGAGACCAAAGCACTTATATTTGTTAAAATTATAAAAGAAAACAACAAGAGAGTGAGTACTACCTTAATGCCAATTTAACCAATTTACTTTTTAAAGTTGTTTTTTTAGGAGTTAATTTAGTATCACTGTTATTAAATTGTGGATTTGAAACTGTCCTTAGAAAATATTACCTTTGCATACGCTCTACAAAGAAGTCGTGAAAACCGCATTAACCTATTAAGCACAAATTTAAGGAAATTACTCATGTAAATACGAGAATCTAACTATTACTCAAACTACTATTTACTACTTATTTAAACATTTTTTTAAACTTATTATTATGCAGTAATTTAATTTAAGTCATAAATTGACAAGGAGACGTTTTGTATATATACATAATCTTATACATAATCTTGATTAGCATCACCAGTTCAACGCAAGTTTGAAATCTGTCTTAGAACCGAAAAGAAATAAAAATAAAATAGGTTAGTAACATCGTTATTACCCCGAAAAATAATAATTTGTAACAATTTCAGAATTACGATCTTGATTTTATAAAAGTCGGACGATTATTACATATAACTGCCGTTTACTTTTACTTTACTTTTTGAAAAAAAATTATAAGAAATTATTTTCATGCCATTTGAGCATTTAAACATTTTTTGTCGAATAAATAAGGTAATTGTTACGCTGTTTATATCCAGGTTCATAGGTTAGTAGGGTATTTGGGCGTACCATTTTTAAATACAAGTGTTCTGTTCAGCTTTTGGCAAATCTCAGCACGCATTGCAGAGCACACACTTAACGCCTCCGGGGAGTCGAGAGTCCGGTTTTCTATGTCCTGTGCGTGCTCAGACAAAGACCACTATTTCATTTTACATGTTTTGACTTTTGGCGACGGACTGCGAATGAGTTTGGCTCAATTAACGCGCAAGCACAATGGCCAGATTCGGGCATACTAATGTTTAATGTATTTACGGCCTAATTAGGGCCCAAAAATCGTTACTCATACGCCAGCGAGGCGAGGCCATAAAAAGGTCATTGAAATTGGGCGCGCTGCACAGTTCATTAAAATGGCTGAATGGGGCATAATTTTCGAATTAAAATTCAAAAGTTTTCCAGGCCAAATAATGAAGCCGCTCCACAATCTGTTGCCAATAGTCAAAAAGTCATAAATTTCAAATGCAGCCCCAGCAGTCGGAGCAGGAACGTATGGCCCCCCCACCCCCTTGGAAAGTGTCGAAAGAGGCAAAGAAATTTGTCGTTTGTCGAATCGGAAAATTACTCCTGAATTCATCCATGCATTGTTGTCAAGGGGAGGAATCTGGGGCGGTGTGCTGCCAATAATAATAATAATCATAACGGCAAAGGCATCGACATCGACATCGGCATCGGCAACTTCACGCCGAAAGTGCCAAAAACATTTCAATGATGCTGCGACTGTGACTGGGACCGTGCCTCCGGCCTTTTGCTGGCTCCTTCTGCTGCTGCAATAATTTTCGAATTTTCATTTGCCATTGCGCCTCCGAAACACAGCGCAGATGTTGTTCTCCGACGGTGGATCGAAGAAAATATAGCAGCCCAAGCCGATACCCCATAGCAATCGCAATTCAAACTGCCCCCATCCCCATTTCCATGCCCGAGCCCAATTGAAAAGCGATTTTTCTTTTTCCCCGTAAATTATGTGCCAGAAATTGGACGTTTAGGTTCGGATTGCTGCTTGTTCGGACTCCTTGTATCGAGGACCGGCTCAGGGTCTCCATAATTATGTGGGGCCCTGGTCGCCGGGATAATTTGTTTGTTATGTAAGTTGGCTTAGGTAAGCAGCGGCGCATTGTTGGCCATCCGTCAGCAGCTGCAGGGAATTAATTGGTTACACTTCAGCCGTCCAGTGGACATAATCTGAGCTGCCCTGTCCACCTGTCGGTGGACCCCTTGGAATTGGATAATAGGTTCGATTAACTCGGATTCAGGTTGACAGCATAAGATTTTCGTCAACTTCATAAAGTGATTGAACCACAGAAAGAAAGATGAATATAAATTACATTTCTGGCTGAATGAAAGTGTACAATTTGTTTAAAAAAGTGTACAGTTGCGGGATGAATCTTAAAGAAAGAGAAACGTAATAGTAATTACCTTAAAATAAGACTGAGAAGTCATAAGATAATTTCTTTATTTGTGTTATAAATAACAAGAAAGGAAGCAAGCCTTCCTTTCCTATGGGAGCTATATAATATAGTCGCCCGATCCGGCTCGTTCCGACTTATATACTACCTGCAATAGAAAGACTTTTGGGAACCAAGCGACGGACAAATGGACAGACGGACATGGCTAGATCGACTCTTCTGGTGATGCTGATCCAGAATATATTCTTTTAAGGTTCGGAAATCTCTCCTTCACTGCGTTACAATCTTTTGATTGAAATTGTAATACCCTCTGAAAGGGTTTAAAAATCAATACTGAAAAAGTCTTAAGCTTTCATAACTTGATAAGTTGAAGCTATTAAATGAAAAGTAATTTTTACAGTGAAAGGCTGTAGAATCTGGATACTTAAAGGGAAAACATACTCATTATAAACGATAGATATTTTTAGGTCTTATTAACTTAATTTCTGCCTCAGTAAACATTTAAGCTGCTCCAAAACTTTGATCAATTTATTATTCAACATTTTACTATGAATTAGAAGGTCAAATGATAAATATTAATAATTAACATTTTTGGTCTCCTTAGTTTGAATTAATTTTAATACCTCATTAATTAAGTTAATATCCCTCAACAACTCTTTATACCAGGAATGTTAGTAGATAACAGGAAATATATTTTTCGACAGCAACTCCCTCAAAACATGATATTCTCTCCTGAAATAGTTCCAAATCAGTAGCTCTAGCTGTTGATTACTGGATGACCAAGCGAATCGGGAAAAGTTAATCTACTGCAATGCTTCCTATTTAAAAAGTGGGGAAAAGGAAACTACGATCAGCTCCGTCATCAATTAGTTACTTGGCTATTTGTTTTTCTTCTTGTTTTTCTTTCTTCAAGGTTCATTCTCCGACTTCCCATTCCGCAGAAGCACTTTCCATTGTCGTATTTATTTTCAATTATAACGCATGCCACTTTGTAATGGTCCTTTATTATTATTTGCACTGAATATTTTCCTATATTTGTAGAGCGCTTTTCCCCCGCTTCCATGGCCGTTGCTGTTGCGTTTTCTTCTTTCCTTTATTACATGCCAAACATTTTTCATATTTTCCGCATTACTTGCATTTATATACAAAGCGTCAGACTGGCTGGCACACTTACACACACAATGTTATCTCTCCGCTTCCGGCTGAAAGAATTTCTTAGCGCACTTTCCTCTGACGGTGAGTCGTTCCTCCTCCTCATCCCCCCCATCCTCCCCATCCCGCTCACTCCAGCGCACAACATCGTGACCACCAAGTTGTCTTGGAAAATGGTCAAAAAATAAATGGATGATTGAATGAAAACCCCGCCAGCTGGCAAGAGGAAAACTCTGTATGTAGGAACAAAAAGTGGCCAGCAAAAGTCCGAGTCATCCGAGTCTTTAAAGCCAATGGCGGCCGCCAATTTCCGGCTCTGCGTTTTCGTGTTCGCCATCTTCTGTCGCTCGCTGCCCGGAATACTTGCACTCGAACCCGGACCTTTTTTGGCAGCAAGATGCAACGTCTTGCATTCATTGGCCATAAGCTAGCAATTTGTGTGTGCCCTGCTTAAAGTTCACTCCAAGTTGGTTGGCCCAATTTGGCCGGCGCTCCTTCTGGTCCACATCCAGTTGGAGCTGCTTTATTAAATTTGGAGCGAGTCCGAATGCGAGGTCCGAGCCCGGACGCCAAGTCAATTGCCTGGCTAAATTCTAGATGCTCCAATTTCGCGGAGGATTGCCGGCAACCAGAGACAAGCCAGTGTCCGCGGCCATTAAAATGCTTGTTTTCGCTGGCCTTATTATTACATACATATTTTCTTTTCTGCTCCCTGTCATCTCGTTTCACAGCACTGAGAACATAATCGGGATCACAGTGAAAATATTTAACGAAATGTAATACAGATTCAGTTTTAATTTGCACGAAGTTCTAAAAGCGCTCTTGACCGATTTTCCATCTAGATATTTGTTATTTTTTAACTGACCAAGTTATCGATAATGACAATAGAAATATAAAAAACGTAATTTTGTTATAAGTCAACTATATATGTTCTATATACGTAACGGACTGACCTAAATAAAATATACAAAGTATGCTCATTTTAATCTTTATAAATATTATTTCTTATATTAATATGTATATTTATTCTGTAGCTTAGATGTATTTTTTCCTTTGTGCACCCAGACAAGCAGTCTGCAACGCGTCTTCGGGGATAATTGAAATTGTTTGCACAATTTTACACTCCAAAGGCTAATGGAGAAGTCGACCGAGTCGACTGACTGGGCGCCTGTCTAACTGAGGCGAGGCCACCCAGCCAACTGCCACGCAGCCGAGCCAGTCAACCAGATCCAAGGCACTGAAGAAAATATATCATGATATCTAATTCATGTTGTCAATATTGACTACAACCTATTATAGATTTATGAATAAATACAAAAATTCAAAAATAAGCCGATTAAAACAGAAGAATTTCAATGGAGAACATTTTCAGGCAGTAAAAAGTGTTCTTTCTTTTCAAATAAAATCATTTATTAGTGGTATCATTTTAAGAAAGAGCCTTAAACCGTCTTATTTATTACGAACGTTGCTCTGGATAATGTTTCTATGGTACTATTTCCCTCTCGTTAATAAATGAAAAGCTAATTTTTTGAACGATGTTAAATCTCTGCCTTATAAAGCATCTAAACAAATGCGTCAACACTTTTCATTATCAAGGATCTTTCAAATTTCTACAGGTAATTAATTTTTTTCAGTGCGGCGGCAACGCGATAACTGGAGGCCATTCTCTGAGCTGTGAGCTGAGAACTGGGAACCAAGAACTGGGAGCTCTGGGCTGGAGCGGGCGGAATCTGGAGCACCACAAAGCGAAACGCCAGCGCCAAAGCCACCGCCTGGATCTGCACCGCCAGAAGTTGCTGCCAATGAAATGTTAAGCAAATTGAATTTCTGCATAGCAAATTGCAATGCAAGATAATTTGTGTTGGATAACAAAGAAAAGCCAAGCAAGGCCACAAAGTGGGCGAATCAAACGAATTAAATAATAAAGACTTGCTGACCTTGGGCCGCTGATTCCAAGCATTCCAAAGAAGAGCCAGAATCCTTACAAATCAAAGAATGCTTTGCTGAGGAAATAAACGAATGAGAACTATAAAAATCAGTCGGCACATTACAAGCTTTACTATATTGAAAAGTTGAAGGTCATAATGAATTTGTTTTTGCTTTTTTAGAATTTATCAACAGAGACTAAATCAGACTTAAGGTAGTATCAGTGAAACAATTTAAACCTAAATGGTTTACAATTGCAGTAAAAAAAACCATGACCAAAAATATTTATCCGAATTTTTGACAACCATTAAGCCCCTTATTGGGTTTAGAATTCAATTTTTACCGTCCAAATATGGTTTTCCAAAGTCTTATATTTATACAAAGTCCTAACTCCTTATACTGAGCTTAATTCGGTTGTAATATATTAGCTTACATCAAAATTTTTAGAGGGTTTCTACTGAGCCACCATCGACTCTGAAATAAACTAAGGAAATATATATGAAAAGGCTTCTGTATATTCATTCACTAATTTCACTTTTAGGAACTCTAAAACCAGTAATATTCAGATGCTTTTAATGCTAGAATGAAAGGCTTTAGAACTGCAATCATCCCACACGCAATCATTCTACAGACTTAATTAGCTGAACTTACATCCGGACTTTTCTGATCTACAATAACTTGGACACGCTCTTTTCGGTCTGTCTGTCGGTGGATTGGAATGCAGTTACTTTTGTAATTACCAGTTCTGCCGACTTGGCCTTGGCCCGAACACGAGCTGGAGCTTGAGCCCTGACAGACAAGCGGCCAAGTGAAAGCGAGGGCCAAATGAAAGCCATTTGCATATTAGAAGTGTTTTTCACACCTCAGACACACGCTCGCACCCGCGGCGAGAGCTTCCCCTTTTTTCTGTTTATTGTTTGTGTACGCACGCATAACGCCTGCAAATAAAAGAAGAAATTACAGCTCATTAGAAAAATGAAACAAAAATGCAAATAAAACGAATGCAGAGCTGCCGGGGATGGTACCGAAAGGAAAAGCCAAGAAGAGCAGTAAAAGCAAACAGCAGGCGGGCAAAAAAAGGATTCAGCCAAGGCAGGAGTATCAACAAGGCACTCGAAGAAAAATCACTATTGTTTTGGAAAAACGAAAGAAAATTAAAGCCCATGTTTAACTAGAGCCTTTTTAAAAAATTTTTTAAACATAATTTGTTGGATATACATTTTTTTGATAATAATACAATTTGAGTTCATTTAAGTATATTTAAAAATTCTTTTGCTTTTTATAGTTCTTTTTAAAGTTTTTGATTAAATTTGTTCACACCACTTATATTTTGAAAATTATATCTAGATTTTTATTGCATTTTATTTGGATCAATCGGACCTACCAATTAAAGGGGTCCATGAACTGTATAGTAAAATGAATGCATTATATGACCAATTTTGGAGAATATTATTTACAGAGTATTCTGTAAGAATTAGCTTTCTTTCTTTTTTGTTAATTTGTTTAACCACTTATTTTTTGAAAATAATATCTAAATTCTTTATTTTTATGGAAAAGGGGTCCATACACATAGTAAAATGTATATTATGGCCCAAAAATAACTAAGGTACTTAAGAATAGTTTATATTTTTAGAAAAAAATATTTTTTTCACATATATTATAAAACAGTGATAACTTAAGAATATCATAAAGGTTACTTGCAACTTGTAGGATTTGACTATTACTTCATGTTTGTATGTTATATAAGACATTTTTTTTAGTGCCCCAGTAACAGAGGTAGCAGCAACAACAGGATGTGGTGAGGCAGACGACGAGTGAAAAATGTAAATAAAATATGGCTAGGGCGGTGGGTGGAGGGGTGTGATGTGGGGTGAAGAGGGCGCAGGAACCCAGAACCACTTGAACACGTTGTCAAGAAGTGTGGCTTGGTGTTTGCATACACATCTCGCACATATTCACGGCCCTGTAAGTATTTTCTTGCGCGCGGGTGTGGGAGTGTCTGCCGGCAGCGGCAGAAGAGGAAGCAGCAGCAGCCAGGACACATTATGCGTCGTTTAAATAGCCATAAATCTTGCATAAAAGCACGCGTCCAGCAACAACGGAGCGCTGAAGGACAAGCCACTTGACTGCAACTTTAATATGGAAAATCAGTTGGCTAACGACGATGCGGACGGCAACAACAACATTGGGGAATATTTGCAAAGCTAATTTAGCAGCCAGTTGGGAGTTAGCTGCACTCGCAAAAAAAAGATTTATTCGGCAATATAAACTGTAGCACTTCTTTAAAGTACCTTGAATCGAAGAATTCTCTTTGACGTTCAAAAACATGCCTTCAATTTGCAAATATACTTGAGAATTTAAAGTCAAATAAATGATAATGATATTGCAAGGGGACAAATATTATATTTATTTACTGAAAACTTATCAAATCAATTAATTAATAACTTCTTTTTTGGTCTAATTTTATTAAACAAAGGTGATTGGCTAGATCGAGATCTAAAGGCATTATATATTGAATTTTTAATTTAAAAAACGCAAGTTCTAATTGTTTGCGAGTACTATTTAAGCCGCCTAAACACATATATGTTATTTATATGTTATTTTTAATCATCAGATTCTCAACTGGCAATGTGCTTTAAAATGTGCTTTGCTTAATCCTTTCAATATTTGCAACATGCAAATTTTAAATCTATGAAAAATGTTCAGCTAATATTACTAAAGCCTCTATTAATTACAGTTGATTAAATATTTAACTAAATATTTTTGCAAGCTCTAGACAGCTCTTAGTAACTTTCCAAAGAGTGTTAGGGTAATTTCTTGTTGTGTGCTAATGGTGTAACACGGTTCATCAAGTCATTGGCCGCGCCCCATTAAAAGTTGAGCGTAAAATGAAGTTGACCAAAGTCATCGGCGGGTCAAATTGAATTTTGCCCCAAGGCGCCGACGCGTCTCCGGCATCAATATGGACTCAAAGGGATCAGGGCTAAATGCTGCACGCAACGTCAACGCCATCCATCTTACTTAATGTCAGATGCAGTGGCGCCCGCTGCTCCAGGGGAACCCAGCAGCATCCTCAGGAGCAGGAGAAGGGGCAGCGGCAGGAGTTGGAGGAGCCTCAGCACTTTCCTCATTATGCGATGACAAAACAACAACTATTAAGCGGAGCAGCGGGAGCGGGAACAGCAGCGGCCACACTTTTATGATTTGCTAACGACACGAGCTGCGCTGGGTCCTGCCTGGCTGGCTGTTTAAAAATCAATTTCATCGCCGCGTGCAGTCCCTGCATCCGCCTTCTTCGCAGGACCTCCCTGCCTCCTGTTCATGCTCTCCTGTCAGGCAGCGACACACGCCCCGCACAGCCTGCACACAACAAAAGCCAATAGATGTCAGCGTGATGGGAACAGGCTGAAGCAGCCATCACGCAGCATCATCGCCCATCAGGCTTGGTGCTACACTGAAAAAATCTAAGGCCCTTTTAGGCGGTCCAAAATGTAAGAAATGAAGCCAAAAGGAAACGATTGTCAGATGGCAGATCCTTTTTAATTTTAGTATTATTTGTACTAGAACATAATACAATTTGAAAGCGAAAACTTAAATAAAGAGGTTAAAAATAAAATATAAGCATTTGCAACTGTAAATTTGGAATAAACTACACTTATCAATAGCGTTACGTGACCTAAGAATTGTACCTTATAGCTTATATGGGAATATGCTAAAAAAAATATAATGAAAACCTATGCAATATTATAACAAGCTATTCATTTTTAACCCTCCAAAAATGGTTGAAACTAGACATAGTTAGATCCACATCATGTACTCTTGCATTCACTAACTATCTTAGATTACATGTATAAAATATTACGAATTGTTCATTTTTTAGGGGTAAAGTAATAAGTTCTGAATTAAAACAATTTATTTATAAAATCTATCATTTCCTCTATTTGGGGCCAGCTTTGTTTTAGTGCATCCCAAAGGAACTTTAGCCTTTGTTTCCTGCCGGCAGCCGGCATGCGTCAGGTGTGCCATTTTAATAAATTATGCAGCCTGCTAAATGCTTAAACAATTGAATTTTATATTTACATAATATGTAATGTGCTGCGACATCATTATGCAGGCATCGGGTTCGCACCATAGACAAGGCGACTGGGCTGCCAACGTGAACGTGAACGGCATGTGGCCCGCCCACACTTTATTGAATTATGTTCAGTGCCGAGAGTGGCAGCCCAGAAATATGACACAAATTGCTGCAAGTTTAGCCCAAAACTAAATGGCATAGAATGAACTCCCTGCCTCACATTCCCTTTCTGGTCTGCTGAGCGGGAAATTTAATTTGACATATGAAAGGTCGGGGTAAACTTTATTAATTATTTGGTGCTTTAATTATTGCGAAGCATTAACTGAACTTTAATTTGATAAAATAGTATACTTTTGGCTTACTAATATTTGTTGTAAGGAAAGTCTTTAAAGATTATATTCATAATGAATATTTTTATTGAATTCTAAACGTATTATAAGACTATGACTTCTTGAACATTAACAAAACGTTTGCAATTTAATAAATAATTGGTGAAATGTATTAATTTCTCAACCGGTTTTACCTCATTATATTCCTCTTAGTATTATAAGAGTATTATAACATTCTTTAAAAGTTGGCAAAACGGCGAATGAGTCCTTTCCGGACCTATAAAGTATAAATATTCTTGATCATCATGAGAGTCGATCCATGCTCTTCTGTCTTCCTTTATGTATGGATTTGATTTTATAAAAACCGACAATTTTGATAAATAGCTAACGTAAGAACGATAAAAAAATGAATTAGAAAATAGAAATGTCTTAAAAATGCAAAAAAAACTAAAATATATTAATTTTAAAGAATATTTAATTTTTGCCATTTCTTTCATTAAAACTAGATTTTAAAATTAGCATTAATTTAAGTTTAATATATTTGCTAAAAACATTCTGTGAAAAATGTCACAGCCTAAAGGGTTTTATTATGGAACATATGGTTATAAAAGCAACCCCTTACAGGCTCAACATAAAATATATTTGAAAATTTAACAATTTGATGGAGACATCTCACATCAGATTTATTTTGCCAGCTTGTGTGTGTGCTTGCAAAATGCAGCCAAATTAAATCATGTGTAGAGCACTCGCCATATTTTATTACGACCCCAACTCATATAGTTTATATTACCCGCATATACGGAACATATACCATTTTTGGGTAATTTCATGCGCTTCGTTTTATATTACGCATACGCCACGTGGGCCAGCTCGTAGGCTGCGCCAAACAAAAGCCGCCCAAGCACACACACACGTGCAAATACACCCAAGTGCCTAATTACGAACATGTGTCGGTGGATCCAAGTGGGGGATGAGTGAGGGGTGCGGCGGGGCGGGGACGTCTCGGAGCGGTATGTGTGGCGTCTAATCAAAACTTTTATTTGCATGAAATTAAATTCAAGCAATTGCACTTAATTTGCCAAACAGGCAGCTATGGTAAATAAACAGACAGCGTGGGCCAGGGCAACCAATTTGTGGGCCAGGGGCGTTGGAGAGGGGTGGGGCGGTAAAACCGAAATTAAAAATCAAGCAGGCGTAGGCGAGGAGGGGAAGGTGGTGGGCAGACGACCGAGCTCGATGAAATGCGGGAACTGGGCCGAAATTATGAGCAGGCCCGAGAAATCCAAGACGGTGTTTTGGCTTCCTTGGATCTTTGAATGGGCGTGGCACTCGCAGTCACAATCGCCTTCGTTTGAAGTGCTCAAGGAAGCAGACTCCACACACAAAGCAGTACACTGTACACATTTTAGAAGAACATTTTAAATAACATTAAAAAACCGATCCAAGTCCATTTAAAAAAACAAAGCTTATATTAAGAAAAGTGTTTTTAGATTAAAGTTGTAATTATGTATTATTGCTTGGTAATTTTTGGTTAAGTGCAAAGGCATTTCCTTATTTTTAATAGCTTCCCCTATTCAATGGACATTTTTTCCAAATTTTAAGAATAAATCACTCTTTAATAGTGAAATACAATTTAAATTCTTTTTAAATTAAATAAAAATAAATAAAATATACATAATAAGAAGTCAAATTTAAGCTAAGGAATAACGAACACCATTTCATGAACTGTGTTTATCGTTAACTACAAAGCAAATTAATTAAATAAAATAACTGAAAATGATGATATTTTGAAATTAAGTGTGAAGTGCTCTGATTGAAAATTTTGGTCGGTTTTAAAAGGAGTACCTAATTTACTGGGCTCTTCGTTTTATTCGGTTAATAACTAAGAAAACCTGTATTTCCCATAATTTAAATTGAACAACACATTGTACAAAACATATCCCCTATTAAAAAAGAAACCTTTTTTCACAGTGCATGCACTCACCCAAGACGCCCATAAATAAAGTATTTGATGTGCATGAAGTTAATGTCTTATTATGCCCAAGTTGTCAAAAACAAGCGACCCAGCCTGGCTGTTAGTTAAGGCGTGCTTAATGTGCGTGCGGGCGGCAAAAAGGGGCGGGGCTTTTATGAACTTGAGCTTGGAGCTGGGAGCCCGTTTCGGCGCTTCGGTTTCTCTTGAGTTTTGATTTGGCTTAAGTACGTCAGCCGGCGCCGCCGGTTTAATGATAACAAACTCAGCACAAGTGATAACGCGTCAAATTACCAAAAGCAGCGTGCATGTGTGGGGCCGTGGGTGTGCGGGGCGCGGGGCGCGGGGCGTGGTGTCGCGGGAGCTGTAAATACAATCAATGAATTTCAACTGGTTGTCTTGGCTCCTCTTCCCGACCCATTTATTTCCATAGCTGGGCGGCAATTGTCGGATGCCTGGTGTACGGGTGTTCGGGGGTATGGGTGCCATGTGTGCGTCTGGCAAAACGAAATTAGGCAAATTTAATGAATTTATGCTGGTGGCATCCCCTTTGTAATCCGAGTGCGCGCACAGCAAAGTAAGTGACCTGCTTCGTTCTCGGTTAAGTGGCCTTGCTCGAGCGGCTCTGCTTTCGGGAGGGACCGGCTGCGGGACACTGAGAAGAATAAGTTAATGATTGTTTTAATTTAAAACAGACAGAATAATCGTAAAAAATATTTTGTAAATACGAAATGTTAAGAGTTTACAAGAGTTTTGCTGTTTTTATCAAAGTTGGATTATACCTTGTCAACCTTTTGAGTTTTCTAATTTTTTAAAGGCCATCTTTGAAAAACATGTGCTTAACGATACTTAAAAGAAGTTGTAATCCGCATATAAATAAAGCGTCGTAAAAGATTTGGAACATTAAACTGTTAAGATTTCAGAAATAAAACATTTTTTTAAATTAATGTGTCTATCGAACTTAAAAGTACATTTTCCAAATGGAAACAAACACATAATCTTACAACCAATTACAGGACTTGAGAAAACATTTTTTATTTGATTATCTATAATACAACATTTTAGAAATCTCTATTTATTAAAATGAAAAAAATTCTATATCAGAGTGCCTTGAGTTTTATCAAATGCTCACGGCCTCAATAAAAAACCCTATAACGTAACTTTTTTAAGTGTAAGCTAGGGGATAAGAATGAAAATGAGCTAGAGACCCAAATGTGGAGCGTGGAATGTAGCTTCAGGAGGTGGAGAAGTGGATGCAGCGAGGTGGACGGACTGGAGGCAATTTGCCGGGAGTTGCGAATGCGATGAGTGCGTGGAGTAAATGTTGTGTGGCTGCCTAATGCCCCACTTGGGGCCATCATCACTGGGCGGGGGATGGGATTAATCCCAGCCTTAAGTTATAGCAAAATATTACAGCATTCGAATCTACTTTCTGAAATAGGGAAGTTTCCTGGATAACACATCAGTGGGGTGCCGTTTATACGGATCCACCTGTAGATATACAAAAGGGTAGCAAACTTCGGCAAACCGAAGTTTTTATCCCCTTGCAACTTTAACAAAAATTAAATGTTCTATAAAACGACTTTACTACGTTTTGTATAAGGTTTTTCAATCTTTTAGTTTTGTCAAAATCTGACAACAATACCATATAGCTGTCATAGAAAAGATGGCAAAATACAGCGACATAGCTTCATTGTCTTTAGTAATATGGGAATCAAAATTGAAATATGGTCGATTTGTAGTCCAAATGTATATAAACTTCGACTTGTGAAGTTTGCTTCCTTACTTGTTAGCTTATAATTCCGATTGATCCTAACAATGATATATGAAAAAATATTATATAAATATTCATAGGGCTGAAAAAGTCTCTTTAACTTTACATTGGAAACTATAATACCCTCTGTATATAATCATTAATAGAAATTGGATGAAATTGGCTGATACTAAAAACCTTTTATTTTTTTTATTAATTAAAACACTTTTCAAAAGACATATGTAACTAAATCTGGTCGACATTAAAGCCTTTTTGGTCGCACTAATTAGTAAAGAGAACAATAACAAGAAAGGAAAGCTAACTTCGGGCGGAGCCGAAGTTGAAATACCCTTGCAGAATATTCCGATTTATATTCTCCAAACTTATTCATTTGATGCATTCTTAACACTCATAAAAAATCCCAACTTTCTAACTTTAAAAACACCAAGTTTGGCTTTCCAATCGTTCAGTTAAGTGGCGGCTATAGGATATAGTCGGCCGATCCTTATGAAATTTGGTAGGTCAGATTGATTGGCCCAAATATAAAGCCATAGAAAATCCCAACTTCTAACTTTACAATCCCAAGTTATGGCATTACCGATCAATCAGTTATATAGAAGCTATAGGATATAGTTGTCCGATCCTGGCCCTTCCGACTTATATACTGCGTGCAAGGATCGAGGCTGTGTGCAAGTTTCAATTCGATAGCTTTAAAACTGAGAGACTAGTTCGCGTAGAAACAGACAGACGGACGACAGACGGACGCGGCATGGCTATATCAACTCAGAGGTGATCCTGATCAAGAATATATATACTTTATAGGGTCGGAGATGTCTCCTTCACTGCGTTGCACAATTTTGACCAAAATTATAATACCCTCTGCAAGGGTATAAAAATGTATTTTAAAATGTTATTTGAAGTGATTAACCATACAGAAAATCAATTAAAAACTCTTTCTTTGACACTGTAATTAAAATCAAAGTATGTTATTTGAAAAATAGTTAAAAATTAATTTGTTAAATGGGACTAAATACATTTTCAATTGATTAAATGATTTACTTCTGTACTCCATCATTTTAAACGAGTTTTGTGTTCATGCCATGACAGGGCACCGCAAAAGAACAAGAGTAATTTCTCAGTACTGACCAGAACAAACTTTCGTTTCAAAACTTGATAACAATTTTGCCAAGTTGATTCTGCTTAACATATCGCCAGTGAAAGCTCCCACCGAATCCTTCTTTCCGCCCCTTAAACGCGTTGCCCAATTCAAGCAATTTAACAAATGACTTCCTCCTCAGCTCAACCGCAACCGCAAGAACGCGACGTACCATCAGCCAGCGAATCGCAGGACCTCCAATCCGACCACATTCACGTCCCCAGAAGCGTCATTATCGGGCCCCAGAAATCGCCATGGAGCAGCGGCCCACAACTCTGCCCGTCGTGCAAATGGGTAAGTGGACCGGGCCGGTCCCAAGAACCCAACTAACTTGTCATAAGGAGCACGGGCGTGGGCCGTGGACAAAGGAGAACATGGAACCAAGGCACGAAGCAGGCCGACGTCGAAAGTGAATTGGCTTCATTGCGTCTAAATGTGGTGTCAGAAGACACGGACACGGCGGCTGTCCGTCCTTCCGTATTTACTTCCTCCAGTGATGCCAGCTATCGATTCTCAGAACGTAATAAAATAGCTGCAGTCGAAGTAAATTGATATTTATTTTTATTTCCTCCGATATGTTAGTTTATTTAAATTCCTTGGTTTGGTTTTTTCTTATGTGAATCAAATATCGTTTCATGAAAAAACTTTTTAGTTGAATGCTGAAAAGTGTACTTGAGTATCAATCAAAATCTCAACGATTATCAAAACCATATTATAACTAAAATCATATCGGTTTTGCTAGGATTTTAAACGGTACATATTTAAAAAATGTTAAAAAAAAGTTATAATATCTATTTTAAATAACATTTTGATCAATAAGAAACTAAGAAACTTTACAAGAATTTATTTTATCCAAATTATTAAGCTTTATTCCATACATTTTAATTTCATATTTTAAATACTTTCGAAACGATTTCAAACCATTTTTACTTTTTTTATAAAATTGTTGAACACGCATCATAAGGATGGAACTTTTTTTCGTGTATTCTCAAAAGATCGCAAAAAATTAATATTTGTTTTTCTAAATTTCCAAATTGTTCAACATAAAATGTAGTTTCCGACAGATAAATCCCTTTTGCAATAGCTACAAACCAGTGTAGTCGACATCACTCATATTTCAACCCCGTAGCAAGCCCAGCTCTCTTATCTGACGCTTTACGACGGGGTAAAAGGAAGTGCTATTGACACTGGCAAAAGCAGCCAAATCTCGCACTTAATGATGTCTGCGAAAATATTTCTGCAATCACGATTATTTTACACCCGCAACCTTTCATGAAAAATGGAATTCCTTTGTAGCCACCAGTGCGCTAACAATTTAGGTGAATTCAATACATAAAACTGCAGCTTTGTTGTTGGTTTAGGTTGTAGTAGGTATACACACACGTTTATTATTTTTTCCGAAAAATTAAATTGTAAGTGAGAAATTCTCATCTTGTACATACAGATTTCCTTTTGTATTTAGTGTCAGTAGTTAATGTGATTTCCCGTTTGTTTTTCTTTTCTTACACATTCTTGTTGAGCCATAAAAGGTTTCCAAAAAGTTAATTTTCCAAAAGCAAATTGAAGAATTTATTTATCAAACAAAGGTCGCTCGTCAGCCTTTGCTCATTGTCATCAAGACGGTACAGACGGGAATGATCCTTACTCCTCCTCCTCTCCACGACTACATCATTATACTCCTCGCGCTACGTTTTCATTTGTTTGTTTTTAGTTTAGTGATACGTTGCATTAAATTAAGAAATTATCACATCATATTTGAAAATTGGTTTTTGCGTTTAAGTAAAGAGTGTTTTTGATGTTTTCAATTGGGTGGTATGCCGACCTCGCGGTACGACGTCAAATAACTTACAAATCGTTTAAACATAAAATTGCTATGTTCAAATAGCCCGGTTTTTGTTGTTCCATATGGGGTTAAGTCTGAATTAAAATCTGAGAAAAACCATCAGCGGTTCGGTGAAAGTTGTACGAAAACTTAAACTTAGGCTATTAACTTAATTTAACTTAGGGCCTAGCGCGGTTTAGTTTAGCTACTGAAATCTCCTGATTTTATAGCTTCTATTACTGCTCTTCCGTCCCCGATCTAGTCGAAGCGCGAGTGTCTGCCTTCACCGCCGCCGCCGCCGCCACCTCCGAAGCCCGCGTCCGTTGCTCAGGCTGCCCTTCTTGAAGCCGCCGCCGCCGAAGCGACCACCACCACCGCCGCCGCCTCCGTAACGGGAGCGTCCGCCGCCACCGTCGTATCGGGAGTTGCGGGCCATATTTTCCAGGGCAGGATTGATTTCCTGAAGAAGAATTTAACAATCATTAGAATTTTTAAGAATTTTGCTTGACTAATAAACAGTGTTAAACATCTTAAAACACATCCTTTTTTTTTGCTATTGTAATAGCAAATATTTACGTTTTTTAAATTTAAAATTTATAGATCTTTATAAAGTCGGATTTCTATATAGACCCAATTTATCAGGGGTCTAAGCTAAATAAATGTCTATTTTTTTGATTGGCTGAACGGTAATGAAAAGCATTTATATACTAGCTTTAAACAACTAGCTTGTTTTCCCAATAAAAGAAAAGGGGCTGCCTTTAAGACATTTAATTAAATGAATAGTTTGTACAGTCATTAGATGTTTATACTGCCTAAATAATAATAATAACATTGAACTCAACTCACCTGATTAGCCTCTCTGAGGACATCGACCAGCGCCTTGGCTTGCTTGGCATTGTTCTTGGTGAAGAAGGCAAAGGAGGTGCCTTTTGTGTTGGATCGCCCTGTCCGTCCGATGCGATGAATGTAGTCCTCGCTGTTTTGCGGGTAGTCAAAGTTGATGACATACTTGATGCCGTCCACGTCTACATAGGTGTCCGGGGAGAAGAGAAGGTGTGAAGATTAATCGCGAGCTTTTGGCTGTTTAAACTAATTAAGTGGGGTATAATATATAATTGACGAACAGTTTTCAAATTGCCAAATGATTTTCCGCTCTGCGCGCTCGCTTGCAACAATTTTTAGCGTTTTTCCGAGATGTTTTGAACACTTTGAACACACTTGTCTTTTCTTTTTTTTTTTGTATTTTTTACGTTAGCATACATACTATTGAGTCTATGGTAGTTTTTTTGTTTTGTGGGTTTGGTTTTTTTTTTTTTAGAGAAAAAAGAAAATGTTTCAAAATGTACGTTACCTTCTTGGTGCTATAAATTGTTTCACTCAATTTTTCTCTCAATCAAAATCTCTGATTGGCGTCGCGCAGCTCGTGGTCCAAACTCTCCCCAGAAACAACAAGGTAGCGATCTCGATCGCACGGCGAAGCGGAGAGTTTGTTGCATTGAGCCGCGTGCGCCTCTGACTAAGCTCTCTTCTCACTTGGACCATTTTGGAGATGACCACAGAGAGGAGACACGACCATTACATATAGATTTCAACACTTTTTGGGAGGATTAACAACAACAAGCGGGCCGCCTTTTCGTCCAGGAGCAGTGGGCTTTTGTAATGCGGCGGCAAACGCAGGCAGTGGGTGGTGATCTTTTTGAAGGACGCAGCACTCAGCAGCAGCATCTTCGCCTTGATCCTGGAAAGCACACACATCTCGTCTCCTGGTCTCGTCCTCTCGGCTTAAGCAAATGTCGGGTGTTCTTATTTGGGTGTGTTTTATGTTGTGTGGGTGGTGTCAATGTGCTTTGCTTTGCTTTTGCTTTTGCTGTTGCTGTCGGCTTGGTGCATGTCCAATTCTTGTGCTTTCTCAAGGGCCAGGCCACCGCATAAGTACTTTGCACGCCGCCCTCCGCCTTCCACTGCTGAGGGAAAAGCTGGCTCTCTGATGGCTCGGTTCAGTTGTTGTTGTTGGATCTTTGGTTTATTGGTTGTTTTGGTTGGTAGTTGGTTGTCATGGTCGCAAAAACGTTTCATATCATATCATATCATATCATTCTTTCTCAACGAAAAGTCGGGGACTGCAGAGGCCACATATGATGCATGATGTTGGGGATATTCGATATTCGTGTCTCTCGACCGTCTGAATCTGAGAACTTTCATCGGTCCTTTTGCGCAATAATATCACACAGGGTGTGGTATCAACAAATATCATCAATACAGATCTGATGTTGGCAAAAGTCGCTCAAGTCACGAGTGTTCGCAGTGGTCGCCGCTCATTCATTATCCTCCCCATCATACTACCAAAATCGGCCTCTGTAAACGAGAAAGAAACAAGAAGAGAGAGAGAGAGAGAGAGGGGAGAGAGAGAGAGAAAGAGGCAGAGAGACACGCACAAAGACAAAAGATGTGTGTGTACCAGGTACACCACAATGCACATGAAGCATACGCATTCCATACATTTTTTAGCAGGGGTTGGGCCGGGTGTTTCGGGTGGGGGCGGGACGGGGTGTGGGTCAGGGTCAGGGGGTGGGGTAAAAGTTCAAGTTGATTATTCGATTTTGGCATTCGGCTTACGTCTAAGAACTGTTTCTGAATTGGCGCGCTCGCTAGATGTGGTTTCGATATACCGGGATATATCTCTAGGTGCGGTTAGGGGATTCGGGTGGGTGGGTTTTGGATTTAAGTTCTGCTCGCATGTGGTGGGTAGTGTGTAATGATGGTGGGTGGTGATCGGTTAGGTGCGGTTTACTCTTGTAGTGATGGTATGTAAGCAATGGCCCTAGCAAGTGTGACCTTATCGCTAGCAGGGCCCTCCAAAACATTCTCTCATCTGGCCGCAAACTACGAGGTAATCTACGCCGAAGTGGGAGCAAACTTACCCAGTCCACGGGCTGCCACATCGGTGGCCACCAGGATGTTGGACTTGCCCGAGCGGAATTCGCGCAGGACGAAGTCTCGCTCTGATTGCGACTTGTCGCCATGGATAGCTCCACAACGAACGCCGAAACTCCGGATGAAGCGCACCAGGTTGTCCACTCGCCGCTTCGTCTCCACGAAAATAATGATCTTGCCGGGGCTTTCGCTGGTGTCATAGATGTCGGACAGGAGGGTCTTTAATCTAGGTTGAAAAAAGGTACAATTTAGATTTAGATACTTTAAAAAAAAATTACTTTTAAAGTTGGTTCCCAATTCACAAAATATGAACTTGCAAGAAACATTCAGTTCTTGAGTTTAAAACTTCAATAAAATAATTTTAAAGACTTGAGTTACAATTCAAAAACTTAATCGTTTTATAAGATCCAGAAATGAATTCACAATCGTCTCTACTTACTTCTCTTCCTTGCTGAACTCGTCGCAAACATCCACCACCTGGCGGATGTTGTGATTGGCGGACAGCTCCAAAGAGCCAATGTTGATCTGGATGTAGTTGCCCAAAAAGTCTTCGGCCAACTGCTTGACCTCCTTGGGCCAGGTAGCGCTCCACATGAGCGTCTGACGGTCGGGCCGGATCTGTGAGACGATCTTCCTGATTTGGGGCTCGAAGCCCATGTCCAACATGCGATCGGCCTCGTCCAGCACCAGATAGGTGCAGCGCTTCAGGTTCGTGGAGCCGGCAGAAAGGAAATCGATGAGACGTCCGGGTGTGGCAATAACGATCTCGCAGCCGCGCTGCAGATCCCGCATTTGGCCGCCCTTCGGGGCGCCGCCGAAGACGCAGGTGTTGCGCACATACGACGAGGAACCGAATTCAGTGGCCACCTGCTGGATCTGTTGGGCCAGCTCCCTGGTGGGGGCCAGCACGAGGGCGATGGGTCCATCGCCTCTTTGCAGCGGCTGCTGGTTGTTGATGTGGACAATGGCGGGCAGAATGTAGCCCAGTGTTTTGCCCGATCCTGTCTTGGCAATGCCAACGAAGTTCGAGCCACTCATGGCGATGGGCCAGCCCTGCGCCTGGATGGCGGTGGGCGCCTTGTAGCCCTGTCTGCGGATCTCCTTCATGACGTAGTCGGGCAGATAGACCTCGGAAAAGTCTTGGATGGGATTCTGAGCCTGTCCGCGTACTGTGATCTCCTGCTCATCGCGATACCGCTGAACGTCGTAGGGCGAACGGCCAGCCACGTTGGGGTGTTCCTGGTAGAAGTTCTTCTTGAACGGAGCCAGATTGGAAAAGTCGACTGGGCGCATGGGGAGATCCTGGCTTCCGCCTCCGCCTCCTCCACGGCGATCGCCTCCGAATCCTCCGCCGCCGCCACCGAAACGGTTGCCGCCTCCGCGGTCATCACGACGCTTCTCCACGCGTCCATTTCTTACGCCATGGTAGTCACCGCCGCCGCCTCCGCCCCCGAAACGATTGCCACCCCCGCCGCCTCCACCGCGTCGGTCATCTCCGCCTCGATCGCCTCCGCGACCGCCACGTCCACTGTGACCAAAGTCGCGATCGTGTGGTGCCCTAAAAAAACAATAGACAAACATTAGTTAATAAATTAAACTTATCTACTTTTATAAATAAAGGAACGCTCAAGAAAAGAAACCTCACATATTTATCATCTTGCAGCTTAGTTCATCTTCGGGGAAATAACTTATATGCTTTCAATAATATCCACAACTTCAATTTGGTTTATAAATTTGTTTTCAAGTTTTGCAACAAACAAAGTTTTATCTAATACAATGTTTGTATATCAATCCTAAAAGAAAAGGCACTCGCACCTTGCTGTTTATTTTTCAAGGCTGTGATAAAACTAAACTATTTACAAGTGTTTCTTGATGAAAAATAACCACCCATTGTTTATATAGATTTACCAATTAACACTTCAATAAAAATCGAATATTCCAAACATTTATTTGTGTATGGTGAAACGTGTGAAAATCGCAATTGGTTCTGTATTAGTATGGCTTAACTGTGTGTTAAGTGATTTAAGGGTTTAATGCTCTGTTCAGAAATATAATACCCACATTTCATTCGTCCATTTATGCTTAGTTTGCATCAATCAACGTTTACTCAGTGTCAGCACATCAAGGAATTTTATTTACTTAATTGAAAACGAACGATTTCATTTAATCTATATTGCTTAATCAATTTCTGTTGAATTTTTCCATTTTGTTTTTAAATTTTTATTTTTATACCGGCAAAGGGCAAACTAAATGTAAAACTAAACTTCACATTTATGTTAATCAACAATGCCAAAACAATTTGAATGATTAACCAGAATCCTCGCATTTAAATTTCATAAATAATTATTTCACAAACTTATAAAGTAAACTTTAAAGGGCGTGGTAGTTTCTTTTATACTGTTTTCGATGTACATTTGTTTAATCAATTCCTTCTTATCTTCCATCTATAATTATTTTGTGCTGCGCACTTTAGCGAAAACGTTTTGGTATCAATTCGAATAAGAAGGTTGTCTCTGCTCTATTTTTTGAGCAAAAACAACCTTCAGCAATTTAACAATATTCAACTATGCTTTTATTTTTCGGCTCGGCCTCGACAGCTGCATTTTCTTTTCTTAAGTATTTCTTTGGCAGAAAAATGGGGAAAAAGAAACGAGTGACTTGGTGGCTTACTTTGCTCGCATGCTGCCGTTTAGACGTCTGCTAGTTGGGACTTGGATTTCAACTGCGACTGGTCGACTTTGGAAGGTAACTCTTCGCTTTTCGATTTCTTTCGACGCTGCTAAACAGCTGACATGGAGTTGTGCTACAACCGCAATAAACTTAAATAAAACTAATTGCGTGTTAGGGAAATTAAATAAATTTCGAATAATACAAACAGTAAGGGAAATTTGATTGACAACAACATGCAATTCGAGCAGGGTTACTATTACTCCCGCTCACCACGCTTATCCACCCCAATTTACCTGCCCTAAACTGCTCAACTAAACCACCCCGGGAACAAAGCCCTGTGTTTATTGCTCTGGCATTAATCAACTCGGGAACTGTATTGCCAGCTTGGCTGGTTTCTAGTCAGATCTGGCCATAGTATAGCATTACGAAGTACTTCAAGATTTATATTCGAGGTGGTTAAAAAGGCCAACCAAGTCTCAAGTTTATATAAATCAAATGCAAACTCTCAAGTTAGTACGATGAAATCAGTAATTTAAACATTAAAATAAATTTTTAATGTTTAACTTATGTGAAATAATTTCAAAATTATTGTTTAAAAATATTTAATTAGATATAATATACGAATAGTTAAAATAGGTTTGAGAGTTAAAAAAAATCTATTTAAAGGTACCCTTTATTTCAATCATCAGTAAAAACACTTCCAAAATCTATGTTTTATTTTCCCTAGCTAGATTTTTGTGATCTTTAATTGCCAACACTTTGGGGTACACTATGCAAAGCCATCCTTCTCGATCCAATCCCTCCTTTTTGCTTGTCTATTGCTCTGTCAATTTGGAACCCCATACCGCCCCAAATGTCTATTTGTAGGGCCCAGTGGCACGCTAACATTTGTGCCCAACTAGCGGAGCGGAACGCTATGAACATTTATGAGACAGCCAAATGTCTCGTCCCTAGTTTCGAGGGGGGAAACACCCGAAGGGGCAAGTCCCATGGGGCACCTCCGACTTTCTGTGTGTCTACCTGTCGCTTTTTGACATGCGAAAAGACGAATCGCGAGCTCGCCAAAGGGGGAAAACTCCTCATCATAATCAATTGGCGTCATTTGACATTTTAGACTAATGGGGCCGTTTATGTGATAGGATGAATACGCGAACTGGGTTATTGATTCAGTTAAATTTTTGAAGACACATTTCTCATCTTCCCGGTAAGCTTAAATCAGTTAGAAAATTTGACTAGCTCTTGATATGGGCCTTACATTACTTGTGGGGTTCATAAACAAAACAAAAATGTAATAATTTAACAATTTTAGCTTTTCATTTTGTTGTTCTATTTTGATTTCAACCAAAAACATTGCTTTTTATAAAAATTAAAAATATATATTTATATTCGATTTCTATGAAATTAATTCTATCTTGAACATTTTATGATGTATAATTTTTTGTTAAATAAAAACATTGTTTCATTTTTTCACACAGAAGGGATTAGAGAAAACGTCTATAAGACTACATATACGTTTAAAGCGTAAATAATATATTCTTACATAATAATAGAGACAATTACAAAATCTCAAGATCAATTTTCATTTTAAAATATTTGGCTCTGGTCTTTATTTAAACCAAGAGTAAAAAAATAAAAAATGAAAAAGATAATTGAATACTTTGTTTGAGAAATATTAATACCAAACACGACCTCCAGATCATGAAGTAAATTAACTTCGATTTTTGCATAAACCAAGCAAAACAAACAATTTTATTTACGGTACTATTAAGCTCCGAGAAATGAGAGATTTATTGCCTCTTAATTTCGTTCGCATTAGTCAAGTTGGGCAAAAGTACCAGAAACATCGTGATACAAAAACCTCGTGTGAGCAAACGAAGGAACACGAAAGAAAGGCATGTTGGCGAGTGAGCGGGACGGCGTTAGACAGTGACAGCCGCCGACTGTTATACATACACGAAACTGTGCTACAAGCACGCGAAAAATGCCGCCGTCAACAGGCATATACACACATGCATACAAATATATGTATGCATATATGCGGCTGTGTGTGTGCGCGTGTTCGTGTTCGGGGCATACAGACAAATTAAAATGCTATAAAAAAGCAAACGAAGCAAGAACACGTTTCACAAATCAGGCAAATTCTTTTTATGACGTGCGCTGTCGGTCTTGTTGCTTTTTCTTTTCTAT
Source organism: Drosophila fuyamai (assembly GCA_018153365.1). NCBI lineage: Eukaryota > Metazoa > Arthropoda > Insecta > Diptera > Drosophilidae > Drosophila > Drosophila fuyamai. The sequence continues at coordinate 162,397 of JAECXW010000011.1, forward strand.
ATCTTTTGCGGATGTGGGGGATAAACAAAAAAAAAAAAACCTCGAACTGTCAAAATTTAGCAAACCATGTGTTTTTCCTCCGCGCTCTCCCTCTGCCTCTTTGCCATATCTTTTTCACTTCCACTAATTACTCATCACCTCTCACTCGCTTTTGTAGGTGTAGAGAAAAATGAAACGAAGGGTGATAAAATGGCGACAGCGGAAAAAACCAAACGCGTTGCTTAAGTAGTGCTAATACTTACATTATTCCTTCAATTTTGATTTCCTCTTTATTCTCGTCTGGATCGGTAAAAAGCGACTTTCGTCTCGTCCGATGCCCTGCTCTCGGGATGGAATCTGTGAGGTCGTCTAGGTTCGAACTTTCTCGAAACGCCCGCTGCGACTGGAGACTACTGGATGACAGTAGTGCTGGTGCTAGTAGTATCTCCCGATTCCTGCGACTCCCGTGGAACTGTTGTCGGTGTTCGTTGCAGAGCGAAGAAGGAGCGAAAGTGCCGCTGCTGGCGGAGGAGAAAAGAAAATGGCGACGTTGCGTTATACATTTCTCGGAACCCGAACCCGGGGAAATCAATAGCAAGTTGCCCCAACCGCAGGCGGCCGATTGGGGCGTGGACCCGCCCACCCGGCGGGCCATATATTGCACTAGTTTTAGCATATTTCACAACGGCAAAATACACTTTTCGGTTATGCCAATTAATTATCCACAGCTGCGCGGCATCCGCGCGTGTCTTACCTAACCTCGTCCAAAATTAGAGTGGCCGTAGATGGAGGGGAAAACTCGAGCAACGGCTTATAGTGTGCCCGCCCCACGACCGAGAGAATATGTCGTGTAGAGTGACCATATTTTAGCGAAGACTCAACCCATTTCGTAGTTTCAAACAATTCTAAAAACTTCCAGGGCTGGATGTTGAAGCCTGGCTTGCACTATTTAGTTATATCAAAGACCAATATAATATAATAATAATATGTAATATATATAAAATATAAAAGCCAGTTGAAAAGCCAGCACAAAAAATTCGTGTGCAAAAAAATTTGGAAGGGCGTTACGCATCTTAGAGATTATATAGGTCTTTGCTTATAAGGTGTCATGAGGTGTTTGCAGTACTGGATCCATAAAATTACTGTTAACTTTTAAACAAATCTCACATTGCCGCAAAGATGAATGCAAGTAGCAACTGAATTATTCTATTAAATGGCCAGCTACAGTTATAGACATAAAATTCATAATTAATAGCATAGTTCCACTGGCCAATATTTTCCTATTTTGCCAGTCGCACATCATTTTACACAACAGAAATGAAGTCAATTAAATAACAAAAAAAACTTTACTATCCAGCATTAAATACTAATACTTAGCTATGTATATTTTGTCAGTCTTTGAGGCCTTATCTTATTGTTTTGGCCAATTAATAAAAATAATATAAATATATATTTCTTAAACGGATAATAAGAAAACGGAAAGATTTTTTCGTGTTGTAGTATTGACCTTACGACACAATTGCCAAACCAAATTGATACAATTTATTTTAAAATTTAAATTTCACTTACAATACGGTGAATGAACATTTAGTTTTTACGCTAGCCTACTTGTTTTTCTAGGCTATAAGCCTAGTACTCAGATCGAAAAACGAATTCGCCAGCGGAAAAGCTTGAATTTTTCCAGTGTGATAGCACTGAGAGTTTTTGAGAGCTCATCAGTATTGAGCGTGTGTTGTCAATCAGCTGGGCTTGTTAACAATCAGTTAAAATTCAAAAATCGTATTTGCGGGAAAGAGCCTTTAAAGGATATTCTCAACTACTTTTGGCCAGATATGTCACCTGAAATGAACTAGTGTTGGAGAAACTCACTGACAGTGACGTGCGTCAATTTAGAATCGATGACTGAAGCCTAGTACCTACATAGATCGACGAAAACTGTTCGTCAGTCGTGAGAGAGAGCGAAAGGCAAACCGCTGGCGTACACTTTTCGTCGGAATTTTTTTTTCCTTGGTACTCAGATCGAACAGATTTCGTCGATCTGAGTACTAGGCTTAAGTCATCGATTCTAAATTGACGCACGTCACTGTCAGTGAATTTCTCCAACACCATAAAAAATGTATACTCATTATTTATTTTTAGACTACCTAACTCTGATTTGGTATTTTGGAAAAGTCCATTTGCCTTCGCAACAACTCTATTTATTTTTGGGGGACTTCTCAAAAACCCATTAGCTTGTCATATCCGTTGGTAGTATTTAAATCTTTTAATTGCGTTATTTCGGGGGCACGAGCCGGTAAAAAAATGATTTTCATGTTTTGCTTGGTTTTGGTGGGAGCACTCTCGGTTCTCTACTTGGCCAACCGGACTTGTTGCCAAAAGCAGCCTCCCAGATCTCGCAACATGGAGGGCGAAGAGTGTGCCAGCCTGAATCGGATATTCAGCACGCGGCACAGGTTAGTCCAGGAGTCAGCCAAGTCCTAGGAAGGCTTCCCTAACTCCTTCACTTCTTTGCAGTGTGCCGGGCGACAAGTGCGCCGTGTGTCTGATGGATATGCAGCAGGAAGACATGCACCTCACGAAGTGCTTCCATGCTCTGGACAAGGCCTGCTTCTTGGTGTGTCGCTCTATTCGCGGAAACTGCCACATCTGCGGGGAGCCACTGTAGCAGCCACTGGATTGTTTAGGAGCTGTGCAACCACAGATACTCCTTAAGGATGAGCAGGAAGAAATTAAGTACATACATATGTATTTCGATACATCATCAGCATAACCAAGATAAATCCCTTTGAGGGATAGCAACTAACAAATGTATAGCGACAAGCCATCGAATAAATCCTGCTTGGCAGTTAATTGTCAAATGTTTTGTTAAATAAACCGTTTTTATTCCATATTCTGGACAAAAAGTTTAAAACAAAAGATGGGAATTAAGGGGACCCCCATTCTCGGTTTCAAAAAATCGTTTTTTTTTTATTTTTAATTCGAACCTATAACTATTCAAGAATGTTCTCTTTACAATTTCAAGTGTAAATTTCAAAAACTGTTGACTGGATATAGTCGATTTATTTTGGAAGCCTCAGGTGCCGGCCTTAGCTTCTCAAAACTTGGAGTAGGAGATTATTCAAAAACTATTAATCCAATCGGTTACAAATTTTAATACGTTTTTCTATGCATATATTAGCTATAGCATGAACTAGTATAAATCAAATTGGTGAATATCTTCTTTTTTTTACCTTGATTTGTGGCTGAAAAGAAAGCGATTTAAAAACAAATGTTCAAAGGTCCGCCGTTTTGTTAATTTTTTCTCGAATTTAAAAATCCTAGTATATGCTATAGCCATACATATGTATATTCTTCTTAATCCCGTTGGAATTTTTGGTTTCAGATGTTTCAGTGAGCTTAAATCCCATACGCCGACGAAAAGAAGAGCTTTTGTTTAATGACAAAAAACGAAAAACAAATTATGTTAAATTTTTTTCTTCAAATAAATGAATGCAAAGTTGCAAGAATGCGAGGGTCCCCTTAAAGGTAATTATTATTAAAAAATTTGAAATGTGATAGAAAATTATTAAACATTCGACAAAAAAGAACATATTTGTGTAGGCCAAAAGAGAAAATTAAGAAAGCGTATTTAATTAGTCTGATGTTTAATCATTTTTTGACAGCGTTGGTATAAGAGTTTGATAAATACATATGTAAATGGAAATGTGTTGCAAAACCCCTTACTAAGCTTTTGGCCTGATGCTGGTGATCGTTGTTCACATCTCGCCATCTCCGAGTGCGCTAAGTCATCGGATTAATGTGCGGGTTAGGCCACATCCTCCACTGACCAAAATACTGGACTATTATATCCATGATGTTATAGAAGCAAAAATACTTCAATTTTACATTCGGCTGTTTCCTAAATTGAAGAGATTGTACCCATTGACTTTTACTCGATCACATATGTAATTTTTTACTAGATACCTTTTTTACTGGATACCTAATTATTGGATAGGAAAATACTTTTAAATACAACATACATATGTACGTATTCGGAAAACTTTTACACCCTTGCAATTTTCAACCATATAAATTATATATACTTTTGGTCAGCACCAACATAGTGAATCTTTATGTTTTATCTCAAATTTCTGGCTCCTTAGTTTCCGAGATCTAAACGACTAGTGATCCCGATCAAGAATATATATAGTTTTTATAATCGCACCCTTTTTCCACCTGCAACATATGTATATTTCGACGATGTGAATATACGCCGAAATTATTAATTTAAATTTCAAATCAAATGTTTGACCTTTATGTGTGGTATAAATTCGAGAAAACGTCTCTTAATATTATACATTTTCCCTTTTAATGTGGAGACTTAAAGCAACGTATTTGGGGTATTGCTTATATTTAGTATTTGCCAGTTCCATTTTCATATTTATCCACTCTTGTATTTTTTCTCTTTCGATTCACACAACACTGGAGACAGTTTAATAAAGTCTACGAATTAATTTATTAAATAACAAATCAATGTGATTTATAGAATCTCTGAATCAGAACCCATTCACAGACCAAGTAGATGGCAGAAGCTCCGGTACATCTTGGCCCTCCGACCTTGCAGACATCCGTACAACTCGTTGATCTTGAGGCAGTCGATCTTGCTAATGGTCTTTCGCTGGCCGATCCTCACTCCAGGCTGCAAAGGGGTCATGGTGGGCTTTTCACCCTTCCGCTTGCTGAAGTAAAACTCCCCGTAGTGCATCACCGAATTGTAATCGTAGTCGAAGGCGTACTTCCCCTTTTTCTTCGAGACCAGTTTGAAGTTCTTTCTGAATCGTGGGACGATATTGTCCCAGTGGATCTTCACAAAGTTGTCGCGATCGGCTCGGGATTGTTCGTGATATATGCCTATGGCGTGCATCAGTTCGTGCATTATTCGTCCCTCGCTGCTGAAACAGTGGGCACTGTTGTCATCGGGTCTTTGGAGGGACACCACCTGCTCTCCTCCCCTTCTGCCCACATAGGACCAACATCCTTGTGGGCCTTCCACAGGTGGCTCGATCAACAGGTAGTCATCCACCTCCCCATCGTAGGGCACAAACCGCACACAAGTTAGCGAATTGAAGGTTTTCACGGCTTGAATTATAGCCTGTCTTTCCGGATTGGCGTAGCGTGGACTGATCTCGAAGGGAATCGTTCCATTCGGCCACAGTCGTTTTGGATGTCTCATTGGATTTACACCCAGACGAAGAGTGATATAGGTGTACGGATCAATGGCAATGTCGCCTTGAAAGAGGCGAGGCATTGTCTCCGGATCGTCGATTCCCAAGTCATCATCGCCAATATCGGGTCCAAAGGGGTCGTATTCGTCTGCCAGGAAAAGGAATAAGTTTGGTTCATAAAAATATTTCATATATTTCAATAATTCAATGAATGATTAATAAAATAGATTTTGAGTTAATAATACAAATCTTTAAATGTCTTAAAAACGAAAGATAGCTTATAGAAGTATGGACTTAAGGGGAATATAGTTTATGAGGTGCAAAATTGGTAATTGTTTATTGGCCATACGGATAGTCTCAGCTCAATTTTGGTGTTTGCATGTGATAGGGCAACATTTAAACAACATGTGAGAATATTTTAAAAATTGAGTAAGATGCAGGTAATTTCCGGCGGCGAAGAAAACACGTTTTGCGGTGTACACGATAACTGGTCAGAGAATCAATCTGATTTAAAAAAATCAAATTGCATTAGTTAAAGGACAAGATTCCTCAGGTAACGATGTGGAGTTTTTATTTTTTTTTCGATTTTTTAAGGCACTTGAAAGTCAAAAACCCCGATTTTCGCCCAAAACGTCGAGTTGTTCTAAAAATAATATTTAAAAAAAAACAAACTTGACAGCGTTACCTGAGGAATCTGGTAGAGATTTAAGATTTTAACACAATATTCTAAAAATGTTGTACATTCAGAAAAAAAAAAAAAATGCAAAAAAAAAATTGTAATACTATACCCCTTAAGAACAAAAACAATATAATAATAAAAACTATATATATGTTTGGATTGCAGAGTTAACAAAAGCAAAATCTGGTCAAAATTAAAAACTTGTTTTGGCACAGGATTACTTTAAACTTATTTATCTTCTCATATATTGGGTGCTTTAGAATTTAAGCTCGTGAAAACGTATAATTTTGTGTTAGGGGTGAAAATTTTATACTCTCTAAAAAAAAAAAAAAAAATTTAAAAAAAAAAAAAAAAAAAAAAAAAAAAAAAAAAAAAAAAAAAAAAAAAAAAAAAAAAAAAAAAAAAAAAAAAAAAAAAAAAAAAAAAAAAAATCTCCCCTTCCCTTTTTCCCTTTCTTCTCTTTTCCTCTCCTCCCTTTTTTTTTTTCTTTCTTTCCAAATAAATAAAAAAAAAAAAAAAAAAAAAAAAAAAAAAAAAAAAAAAACCCCCCCTAACTTAAAAACAAAAAAAAAAAGGAAAAAGAGAGAAAAACCAAAAAAAAAAAAAAAAAAAAAAAAAAAAAAAAAAAAAAAAAAAAAAAAAAAAAAAAAAAAAAAAAAAAAAAAAAAAAAAAAAAAAAAAAAAGTGAGTGTACATTTTTAAAGATCCTATAATACTTTCTTTAAAAATCGGAATATAAAATGAAAATCGGATCTACAAACATGTGAATGGATAACATTTAAAAGCACAATCTTAAGGCCCGAACTATTGGAGTTGAACAAAAATGCCTTCAATGATTAAATTAAGTATTTGTAAAAATCGGATCTACAAACATGTAAATGAATAAAATGTTGAAATTTAAAAGCACAGACTTAAGGCCCGAATAATTGAAGTTGCATTCAATGATTAAATTAAGTATTGGAAAAAACTGGGAGTGGAACGCACCTGCCGCCACGCTGCTGAACTCGTGCTCGAAGAAATCCACTCCAGCGGGATATTGGCGGTCCGGGAGCTTGGCACTTTCACTGGCCGGTGGTGCCGATAGCATCGCTAGCACCACCGTCAGCACAAGCACCTGCACCACCGCCGATCCACTCAACTGAGCACACATTATAGAGCTGGGATTTGCCATTGCTGGGAGCATATTTCCATTCGATCGCTGTTTGCTCACTGAAGCCACGCCATGCCGCATCCAAACCGAACGGCTGCACACGAAATTGGTAACTGAACCTGGCTCGAAAGCCCAAGAGCCCAATAGCCCAAGAGCTACCAACAGTCTGCAGTCCGCCGGCCAGATTGTCAGCCCGCCTGGCACTTTAATTTATGCAAAATGTGCGAAAATAAAAACTAAATAATGCTGAATGTTGGGCAGACGCGACGCAATCGGCCGCGTGTAAACAAAACCCAAATCTATCGGCTGCACTGCACCTCGCTTCCCTCTCACTTTTACGCCACTAACTCTCTGATCAAACTCCGCTTAATCTCCCTGCTTAAACTCGGCTTGGACTCTCTGACCAAACTTGGCCGAAACTCTCCGATTAAACGCGGCTTAAATTTGACTGGACGCTCACGTAATTTAAGCCGAGTTAGCGGCTTTGGGCTACGTCTCTCAGTGATTATGGCCTACTGCAAATGAAATTCCCTCCTTTTTCGGACACAGTGCTTACACTTTGTAGGCATTTAAAAAAAATGTGAAATAAAATTAAGTTTGAATATAACATGTAATTTAAAATTTATTTTTAATGCAAAATAAATCGGTATTTCTTTACAAATTATTCTCATTTTATATATTGAATTCTTCATGAATTATTTGATTATTAAAATAAAGTCTCAATAAAAATGCCCTTAAATTATCGCCAATCATTTGTAGGATAAAAAATAATATTTTATAACTGTAGGTAATTTCAGCAGGGACATCAATGTTTCGGTTTATTTTTTCAATTTACTTTACGTGTTATTGTTGTCGTTGGTCAGGTTCACGCTAGCGCTAAACGTTTAAATATAATATAATAAATTTCGCAAATTGATTTCGCTTCTGCTCTTTTTTAGATTTGCTAAAAGCAAGCCCAATACGAAGCATTTCGAAAAAGTGGACTGACTTTTAGACTTTTACATACAAAAACAGGTAAAATTTGTATTTAATTATAAACTCAAACTAAGAAATACAGTTTTTTGCATTAGTATTAAATATATTTGAAGTATACTTCTATGTAAGAATTTAAGTTTCCATTTTATATTGGGGTTCATAATAAATACATGCGCCCAGATTATAAAGATTTATTTACTTTATTTGTGCTTACTAGAAACCCAATTAATTTTTCGCGTGCACACCATACACCAATGTACACTCTCTTACTGACTGTCTGTCAGTCGGTCTGGTTTTCCATTTGTTTGTTTTCCAATCAAACTGTCTGTTTGTCGGACGGTTTTGATATGCGATACCTTGCACTGGAAGATATTCCAGTCTGCACTTTGCACTTTCCTGGGACTGCAATTAGTCAGTTGGCAGCTTAAACTGTTAACCCGGAATACCTTATCTCCACCTGGGAGGGGCTTATTTGAATATCCACTTTAATCGGTCATCATTAATTAGGCGAAATTAGTTTTCCGTTTTAATTAGCATAACAACAACAGCACAAGAATCTGGCTCAAACACATCTCATCGCGATAGCCGAAATGAATTAGTTGCATTTGCGGCAAATTAAGTTTTGATTTTGAAATGGGCAAGTTAATCGAGGGCTTTGCACTTAAGATGGAGAGTCGATGGCAACCGAATTAATTTACTTATCACGATCATAACAGCTACATACGTAAGGGCGCAATAGTTATACACATACATATTTCCACAGGAATAGTTAATAATTTATATCGCAAATATCTGTTAAGTGTTTTGGATGTCTAAAGCTATAATATGATTGACATTTGGTAATAGTAAACATAGTTTATATTGAAAAATCGTAGAATAAGAGGTTTTTGCCAATTTGGCTTATTGTTTTTTCCAGACTTTAAATTGTAATTTAAGCTGTTTTAATTGAGCCATTTTGAAGACTTGGTAATAAACTGAAAAACAGGAAAAAGGTTCTAATAAAACAATCGAAATCGGCAAAAAATTAAAGTTAGCATGCAAAAAATATTCCTTCTCTTCTGAAAAGTGTTAGCAAATGGACAAGGTGTGTTTCCTTCTTGGCATTTAGTTTTTCCCTGACTGATTGTCAATATGGACTGTAATTGCAATATTTCCACTACTTGGAATCATAAACTTGTCCTTTGCCCCCACCCCTCTTTAACCCACATCGACCCACTTCGGCCCACTTTAACCCATTGAAAAGTCCACTGCTGAGGGGTCTGTCTTCGATTGAGTTCGCCACTTGACTTTATGTGTCAGCTGGGCAATAAAAATGCGACACCGAGTAATTTTGCGCCACATAGGGCTGGAAGGAAAGAGACGGTGGACAGGAAGGGGGAGAGGAAGTAGTGGCAGATGGCAGGCATCAAAGGCAAAACACAAACAATCGAAACCGAACGAACGAATCCAAAGCCAAAACCCAGCGACTAATTCAAAGTTGTCACGTAATAAAACACAGAAACATCGAAGGCAAAAACAATAAGCCACAAAGGCGACAAACAATCAAAGAAATACAACGAAAAAATAAAACATTGGAAATTTGCATTTTTGTCGGGGCGAAGACAGCCGGCAATCGATGGCGACAAGAAATTTAACAAAGTACAAATTGTTATTTGATTTGATTACGTAATGACGTCACACATACCCCAACATCTGCCTTTTTCTCTCTATGTCTCTGCCTCTGTCTTTGTGTCGGTTTTTGTTTCCGTTTGTTTTTGTTTTCGTTTCGCCTCGGTTTATTTTGACACCAAAAACTGATATCTCCAATTAGATTTCCAACTGAATTAATTGGATTGCATTAAGGCGGTTTCAGTGATTTGTGGCTCAGTTGATAGCAGCACTTCGCCTCAGACTGCATTAATCTGCATAATAGAAAGATAATAATTGCCGTTTGTAAAGCTGCTTAAATGGAAATGGATTTCTTAGTTGGATTTCTGGAATATTAACAACAGATATTCGGTGGGGTATTAATTATAATGTTCGCGGAAAAGAAACTTTTTGCGCCTTTTGTTTTATTCTTTTGTGCTTAATAAAGCGGAAGTGCAAAACTTTTTTTTATCAAGATTTCCACCGCATGGAAAAACTTTTAATTCCGCTAATGTCGAATTTGAGAAGCTGAAACTTACTGTGAGTGCGTGGGAGGCATGGGATTTTCTGCCAACTTCATATTAAGTCGTTTCTAGGCGGTCGGGGAAAAGGTTTGGCCTAAGTCGGCTTAACTATGAAAAAGGAATAGCAGAGCCGGAAAAACTTCAATCAACAATGATGACAACTTAATATTCGACGTTGGCTTAAAAACGTGTAATAATTATGAGGAAATTGAAATTAAATTGATCGCGGAAAGCTCAACAATTAATGAAATTTTTCTTCAATCATTAAAACTGGAATATGATATTTTTGAGAAAGTCTGAGATAAGTATTGAGAACACAATATTTTTTGTTGAAATTAAAATATAGTAGTTTTGAGGTATATAATAATAGTAACAAACAAAAAAGATTTTAATATTTACTAGTTTATTTATTAGCTTATAGATTTTGCTTATAGATTTTATTAGCAAATATGATAATTTATAATTTTTAATAATTAATATAATTATCAGCTTAGGATAAATTAATTAAATATATATATATGTTTTTTATAAAACTTATAAATTTATGATTATTCAATTAGTCTTTAAAAACACTTTATATTTTAAGTGAATAAATCTCTTTTAAAAAGCCTGGGGGTTTGAAGGATGCAACACCTTGGGATATATTTATTTAATCTAATTAACTTAGTTCTATCTTAAATTCACCACATACGAAATCTCTATATAAAGCCGTATATTTTTATAAGCCATCTGCCATTTTCCTTATGATTTTTTATGGTTCCACTGGAACTTGAGATACATTTATGTGGATTTTATAGTATTCTGAGATTTTATGACACTTGAAGTGCGACTCGGCTTAATGTATTTCTGTGGTATTCGTTTTTCAGGAACTATTGCAAACATTGGCATGTCTCCTCAACTCCCCTGCCCTTTTTTCCGACAGATTCGATTCGTGCAAATAAAAAAAGAAAATGCCGTCGTAGGCGTTTCCTGAATTATGCAAATCGATTTCAACGCGGTAAACTGCGAATGCGAAGTGAATGTGATAAATAAATAAAAACAATAAGCACAAAAAAATGTTTTTGATAACACATCAAAAATTCCGGGATTTGCATATTGCCAGGAAGGATAACTATTACTGAGAGAAATCATGTTTTGGTTACTATTTTAAATGTGTCCGTAATTTAATGTGGTATGTATGGTATAACAGACTTACATTAAAAATGTATGTGTAAATTATATGTTGTTATCAATTTAAATTCATTTATCAAAAAGAGTCCATTAAAATAACAAGAAGAAAAGTGTCACATTTTTTTATGAGCATTAAGTTTTTGATAATCTTAAAACGATAACACAATAGCAGGTCTCAAAACCGTCTTGGTTTTCTAAACCTTTTTATTCAGAGTGGCGTTAGATCTTTTAGTTGCTTGCGTGGCAATTATAAATTATTCACATTGCTAAATTTTTATCATATCAATGTGAGAGTTGCCTGCTGTCCCCAGGGGCTCTGTCACTGGCTCCCCGTATCTGTATCGGTCTCTTTCTCCGGCCCTCGCCCCATCTCTTTCTCCTGTCCCATCCCCTCGCTGCTCCTCTGGACAGCACGCAAAGTTCATTTAGATGCATGCCCCCAGATAGACTGGCAGCCATTCATTGCCCCGCCCACATTGTTGCCCACTTTTAGGCAAATTGCTTGAAATTGTTTGTAGGCCGCAGGGCCGGCAAATCGCCAACTGCTTGAGTCGGAAATTAAAAGCAGCACTTGAGCAGCAGGCCCCGAAACTCAGACTCCCCGATTCACCCGGCTATATCTGGCAAATGAATCAGACCTAACCAGGCTGACACCCAAAACGCTTAGCCCTGGCCATAAATTCAATTTGTTGGCTGGCTGCCTCGAGTCACCTGGCAGTTCCACAGTTCGGCTACACGGAAAGAAAAAATTTCTTACACTTACAATTTCTTACACTATCTACAGTACTGCAGAAAAACTTTGTAGCCAAAGCATTCAGATATAAGAGTTCAGTAGCTTAGTTTTCTTCGGTCTTCCAGAATAAATATATAAATATATTTGTAAATTATTTCTTATTAGTTTAAGCAGGGATTTAAGTCATTAGAAATCAAAGTTTGCCAGTATCAGTTTCAAAACAGTTAAATATATACCTTTATAAGCTGAAATATTTATTTTAATGAGTCATAAATAATTTTGCTCATCAAAATGTATATTTAAAAATGCATTTTTAAGAATGGGCTTAGGTAAACTCAAAATAATCTGGTTGGAATGGCAATTAAATTTGAAGTTATAAAAATATATATTCAAGAGACTATAATAATTGTTTCTGTGTACGAATGCCGTACACTGCCTCGTCCTGGACACGTGCTAATGCACAAACCTGGCAGTCATTTGTCTCTCCCTGCTGCGCGTTTATCACATTTTATCAATTGTCCAGACGTATCCGCTGCTCAATCAGTCGTCCTCCTTCTTCCAGCGAAGAGTCACAAATAGAAGAACAGAAGGACATTGGGGCAATAACTACAGGCATTTGTATGCGGCACCCTACAATTAATGACAAATTCAGAATTGTCCAATCTGTAATTATATCAAAAGTTAAAGGTGCTTGGCTTTCCGTAAATGTGGTTGGTAAAAGGGCTGGCTAAAAGTAAGCCCAGAGTCCTTTTCTTGTAGACTCTTGTATGTCGTTTGATGTAGTTAGTGACAGGACTATGATACGCTCCCTTATATGTTGCAAAAATTATGTTAATCATAAGATGTGCCTTACTATTAAAATATAATAAAAACTACATAATAAAAACGTATTTTTTCGTATTTAGCGTTTAAAGGGTATATAAAACAAGAGAGAACGCTATAGTCGGGTGCCCAGACTATCAGATACCCGTTACTCAGGTAAAGGGAGTGCGAGGGAGATGGAGATAGAAACTTTGATCACGCATAACTTTTTAACGAATGGTCCGATTTGAAAAATTTCTTCTACATTTCGATAGGTATTGAAAAACACAATAAAACTGCATTTTTACTTTTTCGAAATATTTAAATTTTTAAAATCGTATATAAGCGATTGTGGGGGCGTTAAAGGGGGCGTGGCACCTTTTTGAAACAAACTTGCGCTGCGTAGGAACTTCTGGAATCTGCATGCAAAATGTCAATCTTCTAGCTTTTATAGTTTCCGAGATCTCAGCGTTCATACGGACAGACAGACGGACAGACAGACGGACAGACAGACGGACAGACGGACAGACGGACATGGCTATATCGACTCGGCTAGTGACCCTGATCAAGAATATATATACTTTATAGGGTCGGAAACGCTTCCTTCTACCTGTTACATACTTTTGCACGAATACAATATACCCTTTTACTCTACGAGTAACGGGTATAAATAGCAACAATACCCAATGCCAAGAGTTCAAAAAATTAACATTTAAATAAATGTATTTCGATCTATTCTGTGCGTACTCAACAGTCAATTTAATGAAATCAAAGCACTGCCTTGAGATGCATTGCAAACTTATCAAGTCCATGCTATATTATATCAGATTGGGAACTGAAATGCTGTGCGAGCTTAATAACATCATTATCGCTTTAAACTGCTGCTGTTTTTCCAGTTCTCGGGAATCATGATGCCACTTTTATTTCAAGAAACGATTACACTTCGATCTAAATCAGTGCCAATTCAACATAGTATAGTGCAATGTGTAATGCGTAATTCATTCGTACATATACAAAAATGAATAGTCCATCGATCTCTTGTCCCTTAATAATTGTAGTTAAAATGAAAGTAATTAGCCATATATTGAAAGACTTGTGTTTATTTCCAGTTCGATCTGTACTCATACAAGGGGATATTGGGGAAGGGTTGCCACGCCACACATGTTGTTGGCGTTCCGAGCCAGCTTGAAGTAGCCACTCTCGCCCCAGGCTGTTCCATAGGAGTTCTTGATTATCCAGTAGTCGCCCCACGTCGGATGGGTATCGAAGCCCACCACCAGGACGGAGTGTGTGAGGCTCAATTTATCGGACCTGCACGCCGGAATGCTGAGGAAGCCACCGAAATACATTTCGAATTCGGCATGAAGATGGTCAATGGACACAGCCACGGGCCCAATGTTGTAGACCACTTCGGCCAGTTCCCGTTCATCCCGGCTGGTTAGAGTAACGTGGCCACGAATGATGCCCGGACTTCTGCAGGTTGTCAGGCGACATACCTCACTTTTGGGTTCGTAGGGATAGGACTCCTTGGTGGCGATGCCATTATCCTTCACGTAGTTGAAGGCCACGCTGACCCAGCCTCCTTTGCAGCCACCCCTGCGAGAGGGCACGCAGTCCAGCAGGTGTTTGGGCGACAGTGGCACCAGCTTGGAGTACTTCTTGGCCAGGTGGGCCTCCAGGACACCCGAGGCGGAGAAGGCCCAGCAACTGAGGCACTCGGTGCCCTGGTTTCCCACCGGCGAGATGTAGCCGTACTCCCGCCAGTCTATGCCCCCGGATATCTGGTCGTAGCGCTTGTATCCCGGCGACTTGGTCACGCCCTCGGTGACCGGCTCCGGAGGAGTGGGTATGGACGTACGGTACCTGAAGAGCACACTCTGATCTGTGTCGGAGAACTCGTTCAGTGCCATCTGGAATCCCACTTTGCCCTGGGAGTAGAGCCTGTTGTGATTGGCCATGGCTGCGACCTTCTTCTCGTACAAACCCCGATGAAAATTGTCGTTGAACTTGTACTCCTTATTGTACTTAGCCTTGTACGCCGCCCACTCCGCATCGCTCACCGAAGCCATTCCCAATTCCACGAGGGGCAGAAGGAAAAGTACTTGCACCACAAGTAGCCGAAGAGAACTCATGGCGAACTGCACAATGCGAGTGTAGATTTGAAACTGCGTTTCAGCTTGACGAGATCGTCAGATCAGTGCATTCCAGCGATTGGATTATCTGGGGTCACCTATTCGAACTGCAATTGAATTGAGAAAGGAAAAATGAAATAAAAATGTAAAAAAATCATCGATTGCAAATTCTTGGTGAAATTACTTCAGCGAACTTTTGCAGTAAGCTTAATGTACCATAATTAGGTACCGTGTATTTTTTGGTTTCATTTTTTACTATATTGTAACATTTTTATACACCAAGACCTACAAGTGCAACACTAGGAAGTTTAGACTTCGTACTTGTACTTTTACACTAAGTTCTAGAATATACTTAGTTCTTACATTTATATTCAGTAATAATTTTATTGTATTGATGGTATTTTTAATGTTTTTTGGTAGCCTTATTTAATAGCTGTAATCATAGGTGATAAGTTAATCGCTTAACTCTTTTTTGGCATTTTAACTGGAAGTTTGGCTTGAATTTACTGTAAAGTGGTTAAGATTGCCAATGTAATAACTAACAAATATGTGTTGAAGCATATTAAAAGTAGACATGGTTAAGTTTCTATTGATTTCTCTACACTTTTAGATAACGGTTTATTTTAAAAAGGTTCCCTGTAATCTTAAATTAAAGTGCAGCTCAGTGAATTAAAAATTTGCCCTACATACACAATACATACCTATACATATGCCTATTTTAAGGACCTGAACCCATTAAGGCTCATTTAATACAATGCTGATGAATGCTCGTCAGAGGATTAATCTGGAACTATCCTTAAAGTTTAAGGTAAACGTCAACTGGCTGATATCAGGTTAAGGCCGCATCACAAAAGGTCGCTCCGAGTGATTGATCTGCCACGTTTTCGGGGTGAGAATCTTGCGCAGATCCGGCGCTTGGCTGCTGAGCCCGCGTTAATGTCGTTTTGCATCCCTAGATTTGCCGAATTATATTGCTGCGGTTGGCTGCCTCATTTGTCGGGCGTTTTCGAGCTGGGGCTGGGCGCCAAAATCAAACGCGCTGGCAACGCGGCACCAGCCCTTTCCCCTGGGAGGCATGAATTTGAGTTATGACCGGAGCGGAACTTTTACGGGCACCCGTAAATTTTTGGGGGACTGGCGCTGCCACCGGCTTAATATTCACACCTTTCGCGGGGCCACAGAGATGGCCCAGTTATTTATGCGCACGCATTATGCTTGATAGTGGGAGCTGGGGCCGGGGTCCTCTTTTCTGGCTGATTGCTGATGGGTCATGGTTTATTATTTACTTTGCCGACGTCCCAGACCCGCTGCCCCGCTGCCCCGCTTCCTGCTGTTATTGTAATTGAAAGGTATAAATAACATTAGGCTAACAGCAAATAAATTTATGTTGTTTATGCTTCCTATCTCGCCGAGTGTGTTTGTACTCGGGGCTGCCCTTTGACCTTTGTGAGCACCCTTCACGGCTGTTGCGTGCGGGGCTAATCGCTCATGGGCCATCCAACATCGAGGACCGACACGCCGAGTCGTCTCGTCCCGACGGCTCATCATCTTCTATCAATTTATTGGCATTTTCCGGGACCCACTGCGGCCAGTGTTATTTATTATTTACACTACACATTGATTACAATTATTACTAATATTATTATTTGTATGGCCGCCCCGGGGCCCCGCCCCTTATCGCTTATCAAATTCTCCTTGCCGCTCTCTGCACTTTTCGCTTGATTTTGTCCGTTTTTGGACCGCAGGTTATTTATGAACTCCCGACGCTTGCCACGGCCTCAAGGTATTTTTCAAATAATAAATATTCCTTTTCGGTTTTGCTTCCCCTGCTGTTTGCCGCACGGTTTCGGGTCCAAAGGGTATGCAAACTTTTTCGGGGATTGTGGTATTTAATTAAAGAAAATATCTAATTTTGGAAATTTTGTAAGGCATTTTCAGCTCACATCTGGAAAAGTAATAGTTGAATTGATACGTAATGGTAAAAAAATATATTTTATTTTCCCAAGAATGTTATAGATTTATTAATCAAAAGATCGATTTTAAAAATATATGTGCTCATAATAAAAATAGCTTTCTTTAAAAAATAATTATTATTTTTCTTTTCCAACCTATCTTTTCCTTGCAATGAAGTCCTCAGAGTATTCGATAAAAACGAAGATTTTTTCTAGACTTTCGGTTTTATCTCTCATATCTCCTTTGCATGTAAACATTTTTTTATTTATTGCTTTTTTTATAATTGAATTTGAATAATACATAGACACAACACTTGGCCAACAAGGCAACTTGGCTCGAATGTCAGTCTGTCCATTTGTTTGTGTGTATTTTTGCGAGCGTGTGTCTGTCGCTTTGTGGGTTATTAAATTATTGTTGCCTTTTTCTTTCGTTGTGCGGGGACTAGACAGGCATGCAAATACAATAAATGTATTTAAAATTGACAAATGGTTAGCAGCATTTGTTGTTGGCATTGCCGTTAGCTTTGTTAAGATTTATGTTGAGGCAAACAAAAATACACAAACATGTATGCAATTGTATAAATTAAGCCGAATTCAATTGAGCGAGTGTGAGCTTAGAAATAAAGTAACTTAAGGATATCCTATGAATTTAATTTGAATGGCTTAAACAAGGATGTGCAGTTTAATTTAAATGAATTTGGATTGTTTTTATATGTCGACCAAACAAATGTTATTGAATAGAACGCCATTTTAATGAGCTATGGAGATAATAGAGGAAATCATGGAGAAACACTAATTTTAAATTCCTTGCTATAAACCCTTTTTGGGAATTGTTAAAATCGACTTAAAATAATTCTTACACGTTGAATCAAACATAGAGACTAATTTTGATTTTATTTGAAATAAAATATTTTTTCTACATAAGCAAGTGTGCTGTTGTTTGTAATTAAGGTCAGGATTCAGAGTTCAGAGTTCACCCACTCTTAGCCTTCACCAAGTAGACAAATAAATAGCACCTTTTTAATTTGGATTCCGATGTATACATATGTGACTGCGACAATTTATACTTATTTTGCTTATTTTGATCAGTTAAAGATTCATGTTCTTCTAATTAGCTTTTGTGGCACAGCAGACAAAGGTACCGAAATCAGCTTAACTACCCACATGCCTCCCCTCGCCCACTTGCCATTTTCCTTGGAGGACCCAGCACGCCTAAGCTCTTTCTATTAAATATGTATTCGAGAGGTACGAGGCAGGATGGGATTCGCAATGGAATGGGAAGTGGGACGCATGTGTGCCCCGCCGATTGCATTTGTTTTTGCGGCAGTGCGTGGCCACTGCTCTCGAAAATACACAGTACGAATTAATTATTTTCCCTCGTTTGATTCCAGAA
Source organism: Drosophila fuyamai (assembly GCA_018153365.1). Taxonomy (NCBI): domain Eukaryota; kingdom Metazoa; phylum Arthropoda; class Insecta; order Diptera; family Drosophilidae; genus Drosophila; species Drosophila fuyamai. The sequence goes on from JAECXW010000011.1 coordinate 180,715, forward strand.
TGCAATTATATATTTTACGGTTTTAAGGCCTATTAATACATCTTGGTTTATCTCTTCGCCTACATTTTTGTGTACATTTTGTGTAAATATAAAAAAATATTCAAATATTTAAAACCATTACAAAATCCAAAAACATAACTAAGAAATTTGAATTTTGTAACACCCCGTTTGAAACAAAAGAATTCTTTAACACTTATAGTTAATAGGTTCAGATTTTTTTAAGTCATAATAAAAACTCGAGGTTGCCATGGGCTGCTTTAAGTGAAATTCTATTAAATACTATACTTTGAGTAAAACCGTTTAGAGATATCTGGTCAAGTGAACTACTTTTGGCGTGGGCCACTTAAATTCGAGGGAAAACGATCATATTTTCTATCTGTGTAGACTGGTGGCTACTAGTGTCCACTAAACGGCTGTTAGCTCGGCTTCTGGGAGGGAGTGCGTGTGCCAGGCTCATGGAAAATGCATGGCCAACGACTAGACGATGGAGCACTCTCGACAGTTAACGACTCGTCCCAGAGGAGACCAAAGTGATTGCGGCTAATCAACGTTGACCACAGCTCTTGGCCAGGTTCCGTATCTGTATCCGTTACCTTAGTCTCTGGCCTTGACTTCTGTTCTGGTTCCGGGTAGAAATCCGTGGGGATCCTTAGTTTGTGGACCATTAAAATTAATCACGAAATGTGACGAAAAGTTTGACCGTTCGGTGTGGAATACCTGCGGACAATGTGTTAATTAATTGACGAGGGCGATGTGTACATATTTAATAACAACTTGCGATTTGTAGGCCAATTTCTGGCCAATTGGCTTGCATATTGGACAAATTGATTGCTTCAATCATAAATTGGAAGTCGTTTAAGATTAAAGATTTTTATATGTTAAGATTAATGGTTATGTTATAATTTTTGTATTTTTAAATGACTCAGAAACTGAAAGCTCTTCTCTCTTTCAAAAATTGAAAAAATTAATGACAACACGTATTTGAGTTTTCCAAAAATATTACTTTATGTTTACTTTCTTTAACAGATTACCTTAGCAGATCAATATTAAAGGATTTTCCCTTAAGGATCGTAAACAATTTTTTTTTATTTTGCTTTGTATTAGGATTTTTGTTATAAATAAAACAACTTAAAAAAATTGTGAACGTATATGAACAAATACCCGCCAGGTTATACTATTCATATTAGTTCTAATTGTAGAATGAGGCTAGTTTTTGTCTGTTTTTTGAATCTCTAAAGTTCCTTGATAGGTTCACGAGGTAAAGTAGGTTTCTGTTTTTTCATTTTAAAACATACTTTTAGCCTGTGAGGAAGAAAACGGGTCCTAATACTACAATCCGGTGAATTAATTTTGGACCGACGTGATGCAAGACATCCTGCCAGCAGCCAAAAGACCAACGAAGAGCTGCCGCGGAAGTGGTCATGCAAGTGGAAAACGTGACATCCACACAGCAGTGCAATAGCAAATTGTAGGCTTACAGGGGGGATAGTGGGTGGGGGTTTGTTGGATGCTGCGGACTGAACCTTCTAACCACAATTTAGCGGGCGGCAAATGCAAGGCTTCGACGTTTGCGCTGACGATGTGCAAACGCCGATGAATGAACTTGCAACCATGGCAGCGATATCCCAACACAAAAAAAGAACTATCATATTTGGTGATTCATATCAATACATATACAAAAAATTAAAAACAAAACTATGATATTTCAGAAAATAATTTTTGCTTGCTTTAAATAAATTTAAACATTAAAATATGTAGAGAACGTAAAGAATTTTTCACATTTATTGGAACAGAGCCTTACCAACGGAACCATTATTAAAAAAAATATATTTTTATTGCCATATCTTTTAATAAATGAAGGATTAGATAATTAAACCTTTTTGTTTATTTCATAAAAGCTTTTTAGTTTGTTGTAAAGTGTTTTGGTTTATAAAGCGTTTGGTTTTTACTTATAAATAAAATGTCATAAATTCTAAAATTATATTTGTAAAAAAGGTATTTATGAAGGAATTATAACACCTTTAGGAAATTCACCTTTTGAACATTTTTCGGAGTGCAGACCCTGCTACAGTTGAGCCACGTCCATCGGCAGAGTTTCAGATCAATCCGGCAGGACCTCGTACCGGAATCGCTACAGTCGCATTCTCCGGTTCCAGTTCCGCCGCGGGGTGTTTGCATTGACTGGTCCGCCCACTCATCCATCGTCAAATGAGGTAAAGTCCTAATGAGTTACGCAAAACGCAGTCCCAGTGCACCTCGATCCCGGCGGCCCAAAAAGCAGCAAGCCCCGCTCCGAGTGGTGCATCTATTTTGAATGCCGCTGCGGTGGTTTCGGTGGTGGCGCGACTTTGGTGAGATGGGAAATACTCATAGCAGGGGTCCGTTCCATTGGCCATTGTCGGGTATTTGCATTGATTATTTGCAATCCAAAATCGCGCAGTTATCTTTGGTTCAGCATACTCGTACATCGGGCGCATCCTAATTGAAATCGTTCCTGCTCGGTCGTCCATTGTGGTTGAGGTGAACAGGATTCAAATGCGCTTTAAGCGGATCCTGCACTGACGGAAAACGCCATCGAAGTAGTGTGAATATTTAACTATACAAGTCCTTATGGTAATAGAGAATGCTTTAATATCCTTTAATTAGACTGACCAAATAAACATTGAGTAATCAATTAAGAATGAACAAGAGAGAACGCTATAGTCGGGTGCCCCGACTATCAGATACCCGTTACTCAGGTAAAAGGAGTGCGAGGGAGATGGAGATAGAAACTTTGATCACGCATAACTTTTTAACGAATGGTCCGATTTGAAAAATTTCTTCTACATTTCGATAGGTATTGATAAACACAATAAAACTGCATTTTTACTTTTCCGAAATATTTAAATTTTTTAAATCGTATATAAGCGATTGTGGGCGTTAAAGGGGGCGTGGCACCTTTTTGAAACAAACTTGCGCTGCGTAGGAACTCCTAGAATCTGCATGCAAAATGCCAATCTTCTAGCTTTTATAGTTTCCGAGATCTCAGCGTTCATACGGACGGACAGACGGACAGACGGACAGACGGACAGACGGACATGGCTATATCGACTCGGCTAGTGACCCTGATCAAGAATATATATACTTTATAGGGTCGGAAACGCTTCCTTCTAGCTGTTACATACTTTTGCACGAATACAATATACCCTTTTACTCTACGAGTAACGGGTATAAAAACTAAAATGAAACTTGTGCCAACAAAAGTTTTGATTGATGTGACTCAGTGGGTATTGTGCTCGAATTTAATTATTTTCACACAAATTTTAAAGCCTGTTATTTCGCCATCCGTATTCGTACTCCATTTTCCGTGATTATTATTTTCCTTGTGCGCAGCAGCCATCAATTAGCTGTCGTTTAATCACCTGAAACAATAGCCAGCCATTTGAGCTTTATAGTTTGTTAATAGCTGTTAATATGTGTGCTCCCCAGTTATTTGGCCGGCTATCTCCGCCTCTAACATATATGTAGCCGTCCCGGCGACGGTGTACCATCTGTCATTTATGTTGTAATTATGGTTTTTATTGCCCATCGGCCATCGCCTACCGCTCCCCACTAGTCGGGCCATAAGCCCAATTGCTTTGGCATCGAGCGCTTTTCCGGCATTTGAGCACTGTCTCACACTGTACTGGGCACATACACACGCTGGGGATACACTTACGTCAGTCAAATATTTTGGACCTCTTCAGAAACCCCAGGTAGGGGTTGGGCTTGGGTTCGAATGGTCGTTCATCTGGTTTATTGGCCACTTGCTTTAAATTGTAAATCCTTGGCCCGGCAGCCAAGTCAAATGTCATTTGACAGCAGCAGCCAGCCAAGTTCTTCGCATCCGACTGCCACTCAGTCAGTCCGCAGTCCATAGCTTTCGCCCTGGCTCTTTGTGTCCCCATCCGCATCTCCAGCTCCTCTGCATCCATCTTTCGAGTTTTCCGGGAAAGTATTCGCCCCTGTGTGTGTGTCTGCGTAATTGATTCGTGTTAACTCTTGACTGGCAATAGACGAGCAAGCCAAGCAAATGCGGCTCGCAGTCATCCAACACTCGCCGAAATCGGGGATGACAAGATTCACATCTCTCATGGATCTTAAAAGAGTCTATAGTATCTGTCGCTATCGGAAATAGAGACGTTGTGCCTTTGGTTATGGTTTTTATTTAGAAAATGCATTGAAAGCAGTTCTTTAGAGTTTAAATAGGTAGTTAACTACCTTGGTAATTTTGCACTAGTTGGATTACACTCCTGGTCATGTGGTTTTATAAATTCTACTATAAAAAGTTATGGTCGAATCAGTTGCAAGAAAAGATATGGAATCAAACAGAATCGATCCACATTTCAATATATATTTTTAAAGACCGACTTTTGTTCGTTTTTCAGTGCTCCAACTCTTCATCTGTGGGTCCTCTGTCCCAGCATTGGGCCCCAGCAGTCTTTGTGCCGGACACATTGACTGTCATAGATCATGCACTTGGTTAAATCAAAAATGCCTGATGTCAACTCTCGTTTAAGCACACGATTGCAGCAAATATCTGGTCTGCTCTGCGTCCTCTTTTGGCAGTTGTAATTTGAATTTTATTACGTGAATCCTCTAAGCATCGTTTAATTACATTAAATTGATGTAAGCAAAAAAGGGAGCAGACGCGGATCCTTTGCTCCGCACTCTCCACACATTTTTACCACCCATCCCAGTCGGCACGAATCGTCTATAAAATATTCATGAATTTGTATTAAGTGCGCGATCTAACCCAGTTTATGCCAACGAACGCAAAAAAATGCAGTTCTCCTTTGGCAACTTTTGCAACTTTGGCTGTATCCTTGCTCATGTCACATTCCTCTTTTTTCAGTTTTTCCTGTTTTTCTGTTCAGTTTCACTTCTATTTCTGGGGCTGTTTGTGCGTTTTATTTTACGACTCGGCTTACCTGGCCGTCACTCTTTTTGGGATCTGGAGTTTGGGAGGCCGCTTGCCACGGAATATGGTAACTAACGATGATTGAACGCTTTCGGTTGGTTGATTTTGTCGCGCAGATACAAAACCTCCGCACACAAGTTGACACCTCCAGCACACTCCCAGTTTTCGGCGCATTTTCCCTGTTTTCCCCCGCTTTTCCACATGCCGAGGCATACAATTTGCGAAAGCTTCAGCCCCTGTCGTCCCGCTGACGATTGTGCAGCTGAAGTACGTATACGCCGCACTCTTAGGGCTGCAGTTGGAAAGTTTTGCATGAATTTGGCGCATTTAAAGGATTAACGTCATAAGCTTTGGCGCTACACACGCGATGACAGATGAATTTTACACAGCTGCCAGCCCACATGGCGGGTACAAGTGCACTGGCGGAAAAGTCGGATATCTGTAAAAATAAAGAAATGTTAAGAAAAACTCGCCTATTAAATTATTATCGAATTTCATAAATATTTAAAACCACGTTTTGGTTCGAGTTCGACTGTAATTAACAACATAACATTTTAATTTTAGTTTGCGTCATGCTGAAAACAAAACTTGTATTTTGTATAACTATTTGTTTGAAACTTCAAGTTTAAATAAAAGCGTGCGATACTCATGTAGGTAAAATATTACTGTGGGACTTTTGTTTACCTTTTCGGTGATTGCCCTTCACATTTCCGACCCTATGAAGTATATATATATTCTTGATCAGCATCATCAGGCGAGTCGATATAGCCATGTCTTCGGTCCGTTTCTACGCAGACCAGCTCCTCATATTTATATCTATTGAAGAGAGTTTGTCGAATATAGATTCCTGTTTTGTTTATTATCCCTAAAGATTATAAAATGAAAGACCGATTTTTAAGGGGATACGGCCACAGCCCAAACTGTAAGAGCAAGAGCAGCCAAATTTTTTCACAGTATTCCATTGGGGGCGTGGGCGCCCACTAAGATCCGATATGTCCCCCCAGTGGCCCCAAACAGCTCCAACATCCATTATTCTGAGCAAAAAAAAGTTGATGTATTTAAGCTTAACTTCTAAACTGGTTGGAATTTCGATATTTGGTTTTTTCCGAATTTTAGGTTTTGAAAAGGCCTAATTAGAAATCTAAAAGAAATTTTGATATCCCCCATAATTTGGGGGCTACGTTTAAAATTAACTTTTCGATTTAAAAAATCTAAACCGCTGCTCCGATCAAGATGATTTTTCGCTGAATAGTTATTCTATGGCCCAAATGCTTAAGTTTAATTTTTCAAAATTTTAACATTTTTTAAGTATTTTTTAACGAATTTATTTAGATTTTCTAAGTCATTGCGTTGTATTTTGCGGGAGCCTGTCGAAGGAACGAAACCCAGAAGCCAAGAGAGCGACGGCCGAGAGAGCAACAGCCAAGAAAACTGATGAGGGGAGGGGTAGTGCTGCAGGGAAAGGGGAGGGGAAAGAGGCAATTTAAGTTAAATTTGTTTAGGATTTTAAAAACTTAAACTGCTGCTCCGATCAATATGATTTTCGATCAATAGTCAGTCCTGTGGATCAAATGCTTAGGTTTTATTTTTCATTTTGTAGCAGAAGTAAGAGCCTTATTTAATTTTCACCATGGAAGAAAATAGAAAATTACTACAAATTCTGTAAGCAAAGCCAAAATGTTTCCAAGTTAAATATTAATCTTAAGATTCGAACTTTTGACCAAATACGTATGTACATACATATGTATATTTGGATATGTTTTGATTTGCTTATATGTACAATACATGTACATACATACAATGTGTGTGTATGTTTCTATAGATGCCAATCTTTTACTGTGTGTACAAAGGTTTTCGTTTCATTCAAAACAAGAAATTTGAAAACAACAAATTCCAATTTACAAACAAGTATACATATTTGTGCGCAAATTAAAATTGCATTGATAACATTGTAACTGATAAAAAGTATACAAGCTCACGACTTTTACTTGGATCACTTTCATCCCTAAAGATTATAAAATGAAAGACCGATTTTTAAGGGGATACGGCCACAGCCCAAACCGTAAGAGCAAGAGCATCCAAATTGTTTCACAGTATTCCATTGGAGGCGTGGGCGCCCACTAAGATCCGATATGTCCCCCCAGTGGCCCCAAACAGCTCCAACATCCATTATTCTGAGCAAAAAAAAGTTTATGTATTTAAGCTTAACTTCTAAACTGGTTGGAATTTCGATATTTGGTTTTTTCCGAATTTTAGGTTTTGAAAAGGCCTAATTAGAAATCTAAAAGAAATTTTGATATCCCCCATAATTTGGGGGCTACATTTAAAATTAACTTTTCGATTTAAAAAATCTAAACCGCTGCTCCGATCAAGATGATTTTTCGCTGAATAGTTATTCTATGGCCCAAATGCTTAAGTTTAATTTTTCAAAATTTTAACATTTTTTAAGTATTTTTAACGAATTTATTTAGATTTTCTAAGTCATTGCGTTGTATTTTGCGGGAGCCTGTCGAAGGAACGAAACCCAGAAGCCAAGAGAGCGACGGCCGAGAGAGCAACAGCCAAGAAAACTGATGTGGGGGAGGGGTAGTGCTGCAGGGAAAGGGGAGGGGAAAGAGGCAATTTAAGTTAAATTTGTTTAGGATTTTAAAAACTTTAACTGCTGCTCCGATCAATATGATTTTCGACCAATAGTCAGTCCTGTGGATCAAATGCTTAGGTTTTATTTTTCATTTTGTAGCAGAAGTAAGAGCCTTATTTAATTTCCACCATGGAAGAAAATAGAAAATTACTACAAATTCTGTAAGCAAAGCCAAAATGTTTCCAAGTTAAATATTAATCTTAAGATTCGAACTTTTGACCAAATACGTATGTACATATGTATATTTGGATATGTTTTGATTTGCTTATATGTACAATACATGTACATACATACAATGTGTGTGTATGTTTCTATTCGAAAGTAGATAATGTGCTTAAATACAAATAAAATGATTTATTATACCCGTTTATCGATCAAATGTGGAATCTGAAAATAATACGTTACTTTGCTGTTTTTGTATTAGATGCCAATCTTTTACTGTGTGTACAAAGGTTTTCGTTTCATTCAAAACAAGAAATTTGAAAACAACAAATTCCAATTTACAAACAAGTATACATATTTGTGCGCAAATTAAAATTGCATTGATAACATTGTAACTGATAAAAAGTATACAAGCTCACGACTTTTACTTGGATCACTTTCATCCCTAAAGATTATAAAATGAAAGACCGATTTTTAAGGGGATACGGCCACAGCCCAAACCGTAAGAGCAAGAGCAGCCAAATTTTTTCACAGTATTCCATTGGGGGCGTGGGCGCCCACTAAGATCCGATATGTCCCCCAGTGGCCCCAAACAGCTCCAACATCCATTATTCTGAGCAAAAAAAGTTGATGTATTTAAGCTTAACTTCTAAACTGGTTGGAATTTCGATATTTGGTTTTTTCGAATTTTAGGTTTTGAAAAGGCCTAATTAGAAATCTAAAAGAAATTTTGATATCCCCCATAATTTGGGGGCTACATTTAAAATTAACTTTTCGATTTAAAAAATCTAAACCGCTGCTCCGATCAAGATGATTTTTCGCTCAATAGTTATTCTATGGCCCAAATGCTTAAGTTTATTTTTTCAAGTTTTTAACATTTTTTAAAGTATTTTTAACGAATTTATTTAGATTTTCTAAGTCATTGCGTTGTATTTTGCGGGAGCCTGTCGAGAGAACGAAACCCAGAAGCCAAGAGAGCGACGGCCGAGAGAGCAACAGCCAAGAAAACTGATGAGGGGAGGGGTAGTGCTGCAGGGAAAGGGGAGGGGAAAGAGGCAATTTAAGTTAAATTTGTTTAGGATTTTAAAACTTAAACTGCTGCTCCGATCAATATGATTTTCGATCAATAGTCAGTCCTGTGGATCAAAGGCTTAGGTTTTATTTTTCATTTTGTAGCAGAAGTAAGAGCCTTATTTAATTTCCACCATGGAAGAAAATAGAAAATTACTACAAATTCTGTAAGCAAAGCCAAAATGTTTCCAAGTTAAATATTAATCTTAAGATTCGAACTTTTGACCAAATACGTATGTACATATGTATATTTGGATATGTTTTGATTTGCTTATATGTACAATACATGTACATACATACAATGTGTGTGTATGTTTCTATTCGAAAGTAGATAATGTGCTTAAATACAAATAAAATGATTTATTATACCCGTTTATCGATCAAATGTGGAATCTGAAAATAATACGTTACTTTGCTGTTTTTGTATTAGATGCCAATCTTTTACTGTGTGTACAAAGGTTTTCGTTTCATTCAAAACAAGAAATTTGAAAACAACAAATTCCAATTTACAAACAAGTATACATATTTGTGCGCAAATTAAAATTGCATTGATAACATTGTAACTGATAAAAAGTATACAAGCTCACGACTTTTACTTGGATCACTTTCATTTATTATATAGCTCTGCCAGTATCCTTCTGATTCTCTCTCTTGAAGGATCTTCTACAAAGGTTGTTTACACAAAGGTTTTCAAAAAACGTGCAAATGAGAAATAAGAAAGTCTTGACAACCATACTCAAAACTAATTTTAAGCGAACGAAGTCGCGCCGGGTACAGCTAGTAATACAATAAAGTAATGTAAGGATTATTTTTGGTTCCCTTTCAAAATGGTTGAAAGGTATTATTTTTATTGGCGTCTATTAAGTAGTCTTATTTATTGTACAAGTCTGTCATTTCGAAAGCTTGGTCCATCTTAGTAGAGGACTTTAATGTTCAACTATACATTTTATTTTTGCTGTGTTTTAAGTTTTTATGGCTGTGGTGTGCTTTCTGATGCTCGACTTGGCACTGTTGCCGCGGCTTCTTTATCCGCCAGTGTGTTGCACTTCGTCGCCGCTTTTCGGGATTGCAAACATTTCTAAGTGCGATTGCCATCCCCGTCGTCGCTATTTTGCTTGGGATTCCTTGGGGCTTCAGTCTGACAGTCTGTCATCAATCAATAAGATTAAATGTCAGCGCAGCTCTAGTTTTGCTCTGCACTTGATGCCCCCAAAAACTGTATAAATAAGTTATCATTTACTGTTAAATAGCTAAAGATGATTCATCAAAAAATCGATGCAGTTATCGTCTCATTACGTGCGTTCTTTTGTTAAAAACGAAAAAGTGCATTTCTTAATGTGATTGCTGATGATGTTCAAATTAACGGTATGGACATCTTACAGTTTTAGTTCATTTTCCTACGTTAACTTTCAGTATTTGAAGCACTTAAAACAAATTTTAATTATTTTTAAAAGTCCTAATAAAAGTCCTAATAATAAAGAGTCGCAATGCATCTGCCTATTAATATGTTTAATTTTCTTGTTCGATGCACGATGCCTTTAAAACTTATTAAGTTACCAATTTGTATTTTGACTGAACAACATTACTTATTGCCTCAATGAGTGACTGCAAATGCTGTTAATACTATGCATTTAAAAATACAACACAAAATTTGTGAACGATTATTTTGAAGCTTGTGCTAATATTTCATTGGTCCCCCAAAAAGTTGTGAAAATATTTTGCCATTATTCATTTAGTGGAGGCTAACATTTGTATTTATAAAAATTTTATTTGGTTTAAATCAAAATTCGTTTCGCCGGCACATTTCGTATAAATAAATATTACAGTTTTTTGCCATCCTTTTTGAGTCATTTGTAGTGTTTTTACGCGCATTTGGTTACGGGGGCAGCAAATGTTTTCCGTCATCTGCTGTTGTGATGATTTAGCGAGCGCAATCAAAATGATGTGTATAACAAATTTACCGTTATTTATGCATACAAAAATTGCACGGCAATTAACTTTAGCAAGGGTGTTGCAATTGGCGGACCTGCTGTTCAAACCCCTCCACTCCCGCTGGGTAAAAAACGCAACCGACTGGCTGGTCATGTATATAGAAAAGTCATGTTGCATATTGACGCCCCTCCCACCCGATGTGCTGCCCCATTCCTTGGCCAGTCATGTTGAACAAACAGCAGTGGCACGGACACACAGAAAAAGAAAAATCTGGATTAAATATGGATTACATTGCTTTTCCAATGCAATAATACATTGCTTGTACTACAGGTGATTTCACTTAATACTTTTATCTTGAGTAGAACTATAGAATTTATAAAATTCTTCAGCTAGCTGAGTTATTTTACATTTCAATCATATCTTAACCATTAATGTGTGGTTCCGAGGTGCCAAACATTCAAATAGTTCGTTTTTTATATTTTTATAAAATATCAGGTTGAATTATCTAACTAAGCTTTTTATCCAGCTGTACAACTAAATAATTTTGTTTTTATGTGAAAACAAAAGGTTTTAAAAAGTTTCTTAGACGATAATATATTAAGCTATTCTCTATTGTAAATGCATTTAGTAGTTGAAACGATTTATCAATTAATTTTATAAATAAATAAGGAAAAAGATTAGTGTACATTAACTATACAAATTATTTTGTATTGCTAAATTTATCCTATCCCTTTATTGTATTAAATAAAAACTGCAATATTTAAAAAATCGGAAAGACTTTTGCAGTGCATTGGCACATCTGTTACCCCGTTTTGTTAGTTAGCTGGCTAGTTTCCCCCGTTCCAGTTGAAAATATTATTGGTTTAGTTACATTTGCATTTGTAACTGCGATTTACACAGCGGAAATAAAACACAAATCGCTGCAAACCGAACGGTCCGAATTGCACAAAAGAGTGGAAGGAAATTTGGGTGGGGATTGGCTTGGATGGAAGTCAAGGATTGTTGGACTTTTTGTTTCTCTCCGGGAAAGAAACAAAATATAATTGCAAATGTCTGACAACTGGTTTTATCGGTCTAATGGGCGAGGTTGAAGGGGTAGCTTACTTACCCTTGGAGGGGTAATGAAAACACAATTTTAAGACATGGATTTCAGGAATTCTTATTGCGTTGAGCTCAAGGTAACGAGAAATAGTAAATGGCAAAAATGACTAAATAAATTAAAAGTTACTTGAAAAAATACTAAGTTCTTAGCATCAAAAATTATTCACTTTCTATAACGTCGACTTTAAAGATTTCTGTTATTCCCCAAAAATAATAAATAAGTTTAAATAGGCTTAGAAAACATAATAATAATATTCGCATATGGTAAATTATTTAATAAACTAACACTGTTCATATCGCAAAAATTATGAGCAGTGTCCCGAATTGCTCCAAAATTAGCTTATGTTCCTCATTTAACTATGAGAAATGATTTTAATCTTATATAAATATTAATTTCACAAAATTTAAAAACATGAATTTGGTTAAAATTAAATTAAATTAAAATAAAATATAAAAATCGTTTCAAAAACAGCCTAAGAATATTTTCAACGTTGATCTGAACAATTACAAATAACTGTAAGTGTAATCATAAATAGTTGAAACCACTATTCCTACATTTCTCTTAGTTCAAATACATATTTATCCAAAAGCCAAAAATGGCAGGAATTTAATGGAATATAGTTTCCGCTTGGCTGCTGGGAGAGGAAATGAAATTAAAGCACCTTCAAATGGTCTATGTTCCAAATCAGTTTCGTAGGTCTTTGGGTGATTAAAGGTGATCAGGTGGAGAGGAGTTGCGCCCGTTTTGGTCAATGATACTGCTGCAATATGCAGGCCGAAATTCCTTGGCGTGCGTTGCAAAGTTAGAGGGAAAGCCTTTCACTCAGTCACTCTCTCCGTCTCTGTGGCTTTTGGATCCCCTGCATATCATCAGAGCGGGAAAACTGTGGGGGAGTTGGGAAATCGGGGCTTTTGGTTGGGTAAACGGATGCCGTCTTGCCAGGTCGCAGTTGTAGCCGCCACTGTGGCTGCCGTTTGATGATGATGAAATGGCGTGCCGGCAGATACTGTGCACCGGCCACGCCCACCTCAGCCCACTCCGCCCCTCGTGCTGAGTGTGCGCGTGTGTGCGCCTGGTTGTGTGGCCTGCCAGAAAGGAATGTGCAATAGAAACCAAAAATATGCGATATAATTCCAAAGCACAATAGCATGAAGTACATCATCAGTGTGGATTTATGGTTGACTGCTAGAATAGGTCAGCTGCCGCATTTACTCCGGAGCCGCAGCAGCAACATCAGCAATTGGAGCTGCGGAGCCGATGCTACCGGGGCATCGAGCTTTAGGTAAATTACATGCACAGGCTCGTGCACATGCCACAGTAGAGCTGAGCACATATGCCACGCCCTCCGAACAAACAGCCACCCACCACCCACATGCACAGGCAGAAAAATGTCTTTTATCTTAAGTTTTAAGAAACTAAATGAAATCGTTACTTATTCGTTAATATTTCAAAATACAACTAGAGCACCTGCATACTTTGCAATTAGAGATTTTCACTGTATACCAAATTTTTGTAGCTTACAGGATTTATTATTGTTTATTTCACATATGCATGACAGCAAAGGCATAAATATCTTTAAAGCCAAACTTTAGTGAAATAAATGTTATTTTAATAATATCATTTATATTATTTCATTTTGATTACTTTCCCTCATAGCTACATCTATCCGTAAGATACCCGGTAAATAAAGTACAGTTTTAAAACTATTTTCTGATTAAAGAACAACAGTTGTAATTTTCTTCTACGTTTTTTAGGTACGTTGAAAAATGTGTTTTTTCTTTGTTAGCGTTTTTTCCAGAATTTTCACCGGATTTTGCTGCCGTGCAGACGGATTCACTTTGGTTTGGCTGCCTTTGGTGCTGCTGTTGTCTCACACGAATCGCATGGTTCGAGGGCGCTGAAAAATATTGAAATCCCACTGACTGACTAACCGAACCGGGCTGGATGGAGCTCCCAGCTCCTCCACTGCTGCCCCCCTCTAATGACGTGTGTTTGACATGAAATATTCATATGGGCGACAGTCAGATAGAGCTTTCCTGTTTGCCTGCTTTCCGGGGGCACACGCAGCCGGAAAGGTCTTTAAAGTGTCACCAAGTTTCGGGCGCGCCCTTGGGGCAAAATGCAAAACTCAAATCGCTTGGCATTAGTCTAATGGCCGGCCCAACTGGCGCTGCTTTTGGCCGAAAAACCTTAAAAAGGGAAAACCTGGAGACGTCATCAGCGATGTCTTAGCTTAAATTCGGAAAGAAACAAACGAAACGCAGGGCTTTCGACCTTCTGGGTCCTGATTTGTAATTCAAAGCCAGTTGGCTGCTTTACCCGGCCATGGCCGAAACATATGTTACGAATTATAAGGAATTAGATTCATAATAAAATAAAGGAGCCACCGTCAAGTTGTAATCAAAACAAAATATTCCCCATTCCGTTCCGGGAAGCCCCAAACTGTCCGCACGAACGGATCGCCACCCCGGCAATGTTGCTCCGGGGCAGCAACATCACAGTATCAGCAGCAGCAGCAGCAGCAGCAGCAGCAACAACAGCAGCAGTAGCAGCAGCAATCAGTGCACAGTGTGTTCATGGTTTTGGTAAATTCCTGGCTGCCATCAGGTGAAATTTGATTAGGGTCGTAAGGGCAATGATTGAGAAAACGTGATCAAATATGTTGCCATAAATGTTTAAATGTTGCTGCTAGCTTTTGTCCCTGCTCATCCGCCTGTCAGGCCCCAAAACCCCCTCGAAACCCCCTTTGATTGCCGTTGTCCGAGGGACAGAGTGCATATGAAAGGGAAAACTTGGGTTTATTATGTTGATGACTTTTAGCTGTGATTATCGTTGCCCATTTATGCTTGTCGTCGCCATAACGCTTATAAATGGCCCCGCATTTCCGCTTCTCCTAGGTCCCTCGTCCATTTTAATATTTTGAATTGGGTTGCGTAAGACCATGCAAGGAATTAGTTTTGTGCTGGATTCGGAAATCGTGTTTTTCTTGTAAAATATTTTTATTTGCCACTTAAAAGGGGTTTTGTTTAAAACTATTAAAATATTTAAAAGGTGTTTTCTATCTGACCTAGGACCGATTGGCATTTAGGGTTTAGCTTGTTATCCATCAGAGAAAGTTAAGGTGAAGTCAATTTGTTGGGAAACTGTGGAGTATTTTTCGAACGACAAATCTTTACCGACTGCCAAGCAGGAAAAAGAAAATTTTGTTTTGCAAAAGTGTTGACTTTGTCTTTAGTTAAGAGTTACGCGATGCCATTTTAAGTTTTTACATCACTATCCTTTGCTGTTTTGAAATCATTTACTTTCTTAGCCAGAGACAATTTTCTGGCTAAAATTTGTCGGTCGGCAAAACGATTTTAAACGACTCTTGTAACATCACCAACTGTGAAAATTTTGTCGTTTAAAATATGAATAGCACATTTTGAAAACGAATGTGTGTTCCTTAACAATTTTACTTTATGTTAATTTTTGCTGACAGATTAAAAACTTATGTCAGAACATACGGCTCATACGACCCTAAAATTACCTTATTAAGAAAAGTGACAACTAGAATGTGATAAATATTGTAAATGTATTTATCAGGAGTGACACAAAAAAGAACTGCTGCTGAAAAGGCATACAACAACATATTTTGAGTCAGAAAATTCGATGTATTTCATTTCAAGTTTTTACAGCATATTCTTACACATATGTATGTATTATTGATGATTTCAAAACTGTGATAGAACAGTATCTACAAGATTAGATCAAATTCAAATAATACGTTAGCATATATAGGTACACTATAGTTTTTTTTTGTTTTTAATAATCAATAATCATGAAACTAAAAAGTCCTCAAAAAGAGATAAGGGATAAGACTTAGTTGCCCCTTTTAAGTACCCCATTAACTAGCAATCTACATATGTCACAATCCAATTAAATTTCGCCGCTTAAGACAGCAAACACATGTTAACATAGCTGACTAAAGCGAGGGGCCAAATTAATTAACACTAGTCAATACAGACTGGTTACCTAAGTGGGTTAAGTTTTATTTAACCGTTAACTGGGCTAATGCAAGAGCACACAGGCAGACCGAAACGCCCACGGTAAAATGGGCGTTTGGCGGTGGAAGGCGGTGGGAGGGGCCCCAGGCAAGGTCACATGTAAATGGCAACCTATGACCCAATCTGAGCTCCATATTATCGGGAATTAAACCAAAATTTCAGCGATGATGCGGTTAATTTAGATATGGATATGCTCGACCTCAGACATGTGGCTTGGCCCACTGGCCACGCCCACTCACCGCTTCCCATTTGCAATACAGTTCGCGTTAAGAAATTAGCTCTATGTTCATAATAAAAATAAAAGTTTGGGCTGATTTTAAAGGAACAATACCTTTATACATGCAAAACATTAAGAAAAAAGAAAAAGTTTCGCAAATTAAATAAATTACTTTTATAGTTTCAAACAGTATTATATTATAATTATAATTATTACTGTTTGATCTCTGCCTTGTTAATGAATGTTGGCGGCTTCTTAAGTGGATTTTAAAGGGTTACCCTGCCCACAAAAGGTCCTTTCTAATCAGGCAGTTAGACTGGCGTGTGGGAACTGAGTATCAAACTACGGTCTTAATTACATTAACTAAGTGGCGGGTATGGATTACGGCTATACGGCATAGCTCGAATGCATATTGCATTGTGTGCGGTATTAATTAGTGATTGCTTAATTTAAGCAATTAGAGTGTCACGGCAGCGTCATCGCGATGATGTAGATATAGATATAGCTATAGACGTCGTCGGTGGCAATGATGAAGCTGATCATTAGCCGCATTGGCCGGCTTCTAGGGGCTTTTGTCGCCGGCGTAAGCGCATTTGCATAACTTATGCTGAGCCCATCCTAAATCAACGACCCCTCGTCGAACTGGCGGCGTTATAAAGCTTAAAACTCACTGTTCGCCCGCAAGGGTAGAAATGGGTTATTTGGCACTCAAAGAGTTGACATTCAACTCAGAAAAGGAATTAAACTCAAATAAAGAAAGGATTAATATACGATTAAAATTCAAGCTATTATGAATAAAATAAAGTAATGGCATAAAGTAGATGGACAAAGTGTAGTGTTTATTTCATTTTTTTCAAAAAATTAAAATTATTTTCCATACAAAGTAATTGCCAATAATAAATTATGAGTAAGAACTATAGTATTTAAATAAATTCTTTAATAAAATGGTGTTATAACAGAATATTTTTTGGACATCTTTATATGGTTACTTTTGTCTGAATGTTCATTATTAGCTATTAGCTTTCTTATAGCATACTTAATGGGAAAATAAAACAGTCATCGATGAGTATTTTGCGTAAAAGTTTTCGCATGAATCTAATTGGTATGTCAGAGTCGGGTTGTTCCCTAACCGAGCAGCCAGGATTGTTGGGTCCCTCTGGGGCATGGTCCCATCATTTCTAATTTATAAACCTAATGCGGTGCTGACGCAGCAGTAGAAGGGGCAGCATTAGTGGCAGCGGCATCTTCCAGAAAAAGAAAGAGGAGAAGGAGCCCGAACAGCAGCTGCATTGTCCTGACTATTTAAAATCATTTAATATGCAAGTGTCTTTGTCCCGGGCTCTGAGTCTCAGTCTGCGAGGGCAAGTGCGAACGCGAGGCCGTCGACTGTCATATTTATATACCGTAGTGTGTATTATTAAAGTATGTAAAGTAGAAGTTATTAGTATATATATTTTTTATATAGCCGAGTCATATAATGTTTGTCTTCCTCTGTGTTGTGTTGTAGATTCAAACTATAAAAGTAAGATTGATTTTGATAGATTTAGAGTTCTACGAGGAAGTTTGTTTAAAAGGTGCCACGCTTTAAGCCAAATCGCTTATTACATTTTAAAATTTAAATATTTCAGTAAAATGATTTTTTTTTTATCAATACCTATCAAATGAAGAAATTTTTCAAATCACATTTGCTTTTTTTTTTTGTTTTTCATTTGAGTGCAGCGCGGAAATAAAACTTTGCCATTTGGCAAAACAAGGGCGCGAATGTCGCGCTCCTTGGACGCACGTCAGCTGGCTTCCTTCCTCGCCTTCGAGTGGAGCTCGCGAAAAAGGACATGCATTTTCATATAATGCAGCTGCAGAGGATTGTACATTATTTAGCATCCTTTGGGGAGGCAGCGAATGCCGCGCCTGAATAATTGAATAGGACGCGCTGCGTAATAAATGCTTTCTGCCAATGTGGTGAAAGTTTTGGCACCCCACTCAAGTGGCCTTTGTGTTTATTGCCCTGTTTTTTCCTCTGAAACCTGGGGGCTGGAGCGTGGCTCATCGGCTGCCGATCAAGTCGGCTGTCAAGTGGTCTCTGACATGAATTTTTCAGCGGCCTACTTAGCCGGTATAAAAATTGTTTGCCGCACGTGTTCATTTCCATTAAATTTCTATTAGCGGGCAGCGAGGGGTTCCCAAAGAAGCCCCAGCAATTAGGCAATCCCCAAAGCCCCAGTCCAAATTGTTCATCAAAATTTTCCGCGTGGGTTTTGTAAGGGGATATGGGAGTATCTCTGTGCCTAAAATTGTATTTTTCACTTGCGAGGAATTTCTGCCTAAGAAAGTTTTTGGCCGACGACTTTCAGCGTTTTGGAAAAGGCCCGTGTTGGAAAAAAATAATTTAAGTAGTTCCGGAAAATGTACAAGACCGATAGGATAAATCATTCACAGTTCATTTTGCGCTATGCTATAATTTAATTAGTTACACATTATATTCCATTTTATCGTCCTGTATTTTACTGCTTTTTGATAATTTATTTTATCAAGTACGATTACCAACTACGATTAAAAATATATAAAAATTGTGTTTTATATAGCACCTTATATTCAGTGTTTCATACCATACTAGTTTCTAATTTGTTACATAGAAAATTAACCATTTTTGCCTAATAATCAAGAGTAAATGATAGGAAAGCAGAGAAAAAGAAAGCAAGCCGCCAAAAGTTAAATGCAAAGTTCTGAATGTGAAAATGGGCTAAAGTGAAAGTTTTTCCTTTTCCTTTTTTCGGCGGCTCCTGTTGCCGGCTCTTCATATTATTATTATCTGCCTTAATTGTTTTTCTTTCGACTTATTTACTTCGAGGCCCTTCTGGCTCTTGACTTTGGTATGTGGAGGTGTGGAAATTGTGGAAGTAGGGAAATTTTAACAACTTGGCTAAAAATCTATTATTACACTCGACACGAGGCCAAAGGACCGGACCAGGTCGTTTATTTCCGCACGGAAATTGCCCTGTGACAAAGCGGTTTTATGATCCCGTCACCGTACTGAACCACCAAATCACCCCCCACCCGACCAACCACCTACTTACCGCCAACTTTCCACCTATTTTCCCCCACACTTGTTGGGCCTCTTGTCCTGAGGAAGACATCAGGTGTTCGGATGATTTGACAAAAAGTGTTTGGCGTTTTGTCGAAACGCGCGCTGGAGATTAGTGCGGATTTTATGGACTTACGCGTCGTCAGCTAAACTGCGTGCGAATCTCACGGCCACTGGCAGGAAAACACTCTGTACATGGAAAAAAAGGTTGTTAGTAATTAAGTAAAAATATTTAATCCTTGAGAAAAGAAAACTGTATTTATTTTTTTTAACAAAATATCTTAAACTTGTAAAAATATTCAATTGATTGTTATTAAGGTAACAGATAATCATATTACAGAATGTTAATCAAGTTGTTTGTAAGCTCAGAGACAAAGTTCTATATTTTAAGCTAGATTGGATATTTTAAAATTATCAATTACAAATTTTTTAAAGGCTCCTGCATTATAGTATCTAAATATTCGACAAATTTATTTCTTAATTTCTTGATTTCTCCGTGTATTTTATAGGTCCTCCCCGCTCCAGCATGCACTTGCCCAACTTTTGTCGTTTCACGGCTGAAAGTTTCCCCAGCTTGTGGCTGTCGCTTTTTGTTGGCTCCCCCCTCCCTCCTGTTGTCTGTTTTAATTTGTTTACTTTTATTATTGAGAGATGCCAGCCGACTGCCCTCTGCGGTCTCCCACCGACCCACCTGCCGAGTTTGATTGGCTCTAAGCCCCTGTACAGGCGATGTCCCCCGTGTCACGGGTCGCTGTCAATTGCTTCTAGTTTTTCTTGGGGGCGGATTTGACTTCTGGTCTGCCGTTTGTTAATTGATATTCATACAAGACGTGCAGATCAAGATGTCATTGGCACTGAGAAAAATGTTATTGTTCTTAATTTAAGTATAGCGAGAATTTCTCGACAAAAAATCATGGAATCAAATCATAACGGCTGAAATAATGTAAGCTTATTTTATTTTTATTTTGTTTAATTTGAAGAATATTAGACGTGCAATTTTTGAAATTACCTTTGAATATTTAAATAAAAAAACGGCAAACACATGTCTTTAAATAAGTTAGAATTTAAATCGCTAAGTCAAGTCTATCAATCTATCGTATTTCAAACAAATATGAAGTTATCGACGGGAGTAGACACCAAAAACTAAAAATATAGCCCTTTTTAATTAATGGTATTAATAGTGAACCACATTAAATTAAAAAAAATTCAGCATGCCTTATTCAAGAAAAGGTAATAATGTCTCTCCTGAAAAAAAATATACCTTACTTGATTTTGCTTTTTAAGCGGTTGAGGCGGGATATATAATATACAAATACTGAAAGTCAATGTCCAGTTAATTTGGATCTATTATAAAATCCAACGAATGTGAAAGAACTTTATTAATTAAATTCAAAGTTTAATTTGAATTACATGTGATTATATAATTATAATATGTTTTTGCTGGCAATATACAAATCTTTGATTTGAACAACTATTTGAAAAGGTATGCTATCCTAGGTCTTATATATTACAGTCTTCAAAAGGAAGTATATCCTTTTTATACAAGATATTGTCTCATTCTGCAAGTAAGTCGTCTGCAAGTCGGACAATTGGGACCCACTTAAATTAAAGGCAAAAAAACATTAAAGAGTAAAAAGTATTTTTTTCGAAGTACTTTAACAGAAAGACTAGTATTCAGTATTCGTCTATTATTTTTATTAATATTTGATTAACGTTTCCTCCCGAATTCCCAAATTGCGAGCTGACATCAAAGGTTGTCCTCTGTGGAACTGGTCTATCAATGGCTGGCGGAACAAAGGCACGTCCGAGACTCATTAATAATTTTTGCTGTGCGCATAATTATATAAAACACAGGCAGCGGAAATTGCTAAAAACTATGGCAGCTACCAGAAGCAGAAGAAAAAGCAGAAGCAGCAGCAGTTTTTGAGCAACGATGTCAACGACAACGATGACGCACTTAACTTTTAGTGTAGCCTGCAATTTTTACTACACAACTCAGCTCAAAGAGCCATTGCCATCGCCCGTCATTGTCGATGACTTCGTCCTGCCACTTGGCTGCAACTTTGTCTGCCATCAAAAAACGGCGGAGCGGTCCGGCAGCCAATAGCCATAGCCATCGCCATCGTCATCTAGCTGGCGACCATAACTCTTTGTCCCGCTCAGCAGTTATTGAACATTTTCAATTACTTTCAGTTGAAAGCATAAATTTTTAATAATTTGAAACATGATAAAGGGAAATTAAAGGCGAAACTTTGTGCCAAAAAAGAGAAGAGTGCCGAGAGTACGCACTGAAGGGGGCGTGGAACGGGGCGTATTGGATGTCGCGCAGGATGTTTTATCAAACTATTATAATTACGTTGGAAAGACAAAAATTTTAATAAATGATAACTTTTTTGTCGTCAGCTCGTCGCAACTTATTAAAAGTATAACGCACAACGTGAAGGATCTCGACGGGTTTTTGGGGGTTGGGAGACCAGGGGACCGAGGGCGTTGCTTTATTAACGAAATGTTGCCAAGTAAATTTTGTTATCAAAGTTTATTACGCCATGGGATGAACGCGCCTGGACACGGCTGCAGTGCGAATATTTAAATAGATTTTTAATATTTCCGAGGAAGTTACGGTGACATCCTTCGTAAATTGATTAGATCAAGCTGCACTCGTGGCAATAAAGGAAGCACTCCGACGAAGTGCTGGATAGTCAATATTTGCATCGGATATTGGACACCGAAGCCGTCATGCTGTCGGGAATTTTTAAGTTGCTTTTAAGTACATTTGACTGCGGTTTAAATGACGTCGTTATAAGTAGTTCTTACAATATATCAATCAGGCTAGTGTTATTAAAAAGAAAACTCAATTCCTTACTTTTAATGTATATGATAATATTTATAATAAATTCAAGCAAAGGACCCATCGAATGAGGAAAAGTAGTAGTGACAACAACTAACTATGCGCAACAATTGGATCTCTAAATGGCAATATGGAATGGACGTAAAAGAGCTTAAAAAATGTAAAAAGTAGGTTAAAAATTAGAGTAAGGTGAGGCATTTTAAACTTAATAACAATACGCAATTACAGGGAACTCCCAAGTTCCAGCCCCTGCCAAAAGTTCAGTCGAATTTTAGCCTTAATTTCCTGCTTCGCTTCTTCCGCAACTTGCTGAGAAAACTTTTCGCCTAGTCGTTCAACCAGGGTGCTAAATATCCAATAGCTACATCACATATGCATACATCTATGCAGTTGTCTTTCTTTCGACTCCTCGGAGGAAACGCTGCTCGCATTCATTCATTTTTAAATGCGACCAAAACATTTGGTCCATTTCTTATTCCTCGCTCTGTGGCAGATTCCAGAACTGTAGAGTTGCCAAAATGGCAAAAGTTTTTGGCAAATTATAACGCAGGCACATTCACAGAAGCGGAATATTTGAATTTAATTTCGGGACAACGGCTGAGTCAAGAAACGGAATAGCTGCAATGGCGACAGCAGCTGTTGAGCTACTTTAACAGTCTGCTAGCTCATTAAGTTCCCGCACACACACGCGCCCAGGATACATCTGTGTGGAAAGGACGAGAGCCGGAGCAATATAATGCGGCACACAAATAAATTTGTCACAGAAAATTTTGCAACTTTGTGTAATCCGCGGGGGAAGGCGCCGTCGTCGACGACGACGGTCCACCCAAGAAACCACAGCGCACAGAATCTAGAAATCAACGAGTTTATCTCATTAAAAAGTTATTTTCCGCAGCAGCTGCAAACACGCGACTTCGGGGAGAGGGAAGGCGAAGGCGAAGGCCCAAGGACTTTCCTACACATGCCAACACAAGGAAAAGGCACCACTTTTCCGGACAGGGGATCGTGGGGATCCCCGCCATGTGTACTTAAAAGTACAGCCAGCTACGAAATATGTAAATCCACTTCATTTAATTTCGCATTTAGCCAAAATGCTAACAGCAAATGACAAATATTCTTGTTAAGAAGCATAAATGCACCACTGCTGCGGGAGGGGAAAATCAGGAAGTCGGAGGGAAAGTAATAATAATACACTAAAAAACTATTTACTTCTTTAAACCACCAACATTAACTTTTCTAAAAACTAAGTTTTCTTTTTAAATAAATAATATAATATTTTGTTAGCTATTTAAAATAAAATATATTAATTACACTACAGTTTAGTTTTAATATATGCACATTACTAAATAAGTGTATTACTATATCATTTGAATTTTTGTTTTAAAGATGTAAAATTAAATTTACTGACAAATATCAGTGTCCCAGAAAGTTTCTAAAGCTGCTTTGAGTACCAGAATGTCACTTTAGGTATTATATTTAGAATTCATGTTAAGTTTCTTAATGAAAATTATATTATTAATTTATACCAAGTGATGAACAGGATGTTTATAAAAATAAATCTAAATAAAAAACATAAATTCTTGGAGGTTGCTGGATATTTTTAATCAAGTTAATGTTTCCCTGTTATTATAATTAATAAAACTATATGTAAATAGCCTTTCTCTCCGTGCAGCCAGTCTGGCAAAGAGACGCTTTCTTGCCTCAGCCCGACTTGACTTGGCTTGGCGTCTTTCCAAATGGGCCTTCGGCATCGGGGAAGCCTCAAGGCAGTGCCATCGTCCTGTTGTTGCCGGTTTTGTTGGTTTTGCTCGTGGTGCCTGTGCTCGACATACTTTGCCCCAAGTATTTTCCAACTACGCCGTCGCCGCCAAAAAGACAAAGTACATTTCCGCTGGCAGTTTCCTGTTTCCGGTATTGCTTTGATCCAGCGCCTGGCACAAATCCTTGCCACAGCTCATTGTCCTGCTACTGGATTGCAGTGCTGTTTCCTTGAAAAATCGAAGCATCGACTCGAAAATTAATATGGCTAAGTGCAACCGAAAGCGAGAATGGCAAATCAAACAAACAGGAGCACGCAAATGAAGTGCAGGACCAACGGCAAGGTGGGAATATCCTTCGTTGACCCCACTTTCAGCAGGTCCAGACTGAGGATTTGCATTCTGCTTCTATGCCAGAAGCCCCCTCCTCCAACCCACCATCTGTCAGGTCATTGTTGTTGACCGTTTTTGAATGCTTTAGCAGTTTGGTCAATATTTGTGCTGCGCTTTTGCGTGTCCTGTCCTTAGTTTCTGGACCCTGGCAGGATATGCAGATGTCGTAGACGCAGCATATGTACACTGAAAAAAGCCAAAAGAATGCCTCTCTTTCTGAAAAAAAATAAGTCATATCTGAGGGATAGTAAACTGATATTGTTTATAGTATGCCTTGTGTTTCTACCATCGATATTCAGTCGTTTACCTTAGTCTTTTTTGTATTTTAGCTTTTTTGTCAACATTTAATGCACCAGAATAGTACTTATACTTGCCCTAAAACTTTAATACTCTTTAAAAAATTTAAGAAAACAATTAGGAAAAAGCTTAAGGGATGTGTAAGCTGTTCTTTTAAATGCTAATCATAAAAAGTCGATACTATTAAGAAACGTAGACTGAAATGCTGTTAAGGACTTGGACTGTAGTTTATATCATAGAGCCTTTTCCCAAACATTAGAATTATTAATTCAAAGGCTATTGAAATAAAACAAATATAGAAAATTAGGGAGTTCCCAGACATTTTGATTTTCCAAGTGCACAAATCCAGGTGCTTTTACTCAGGCTTTTGGTCAAGCTCTCCCTTCGTTTTTTCAATGGTTTAACAACATAAAAACAGGCTTACACCTCGCTTAGGCTCGCCCACCCACAGGCAATAGAGTCGGCATCTAAGGGCATTTGGCCAAAGTGTATACCTGCTGCCGCCCCCGAAACCCGAGTCCCTGGACACCTGAGCTGCTGTCTTTGGATTCTTCAGTGGATTAGCATGCCAACCAACTCCGCCCAAAAGTTCCCTGCCATTCGAAATTTATTTTCGACAAATTTCAGCTTTCTTTGCCGTGTGCTCTCATTTGGTGTAATGGATAAAACTTGTCTAAAACTTATTGAATGTATTTTCCATTTCATGGATGGATATCCATCAATTTGTGATGGTTTTTCTTGCTGCTGTCATAGTTGTAGCTCTCCATTGCATGCGGTTAGCTTGGCCCCAATGCATCGCATCAATGGTCATAACAACAAGCTCAAGCCCAAGCCCATCCAATCCACTCCCTCCGGCTCGTTCCTTTTTTGGAGTCCATTTTGCGAGTTTTAGCCAAGATGAGTGCAGACAGTTGAACTGAATTATGCACACGTTCCATATGCCTTTCAATTGCCTGTGGCCACATTGCATATACATATGCTGCATTTATGCCGAGCCAACTTCGAGGGAATCTGAAATCATAATTGATCTGCTGCCGATTCGAGTTAGGCAGCATACGGTTTTCGATTTAGGAGGCGATGATAATTGCGATTCGGGATAACTAGGGCAGTTAGCTAATTGTGGCCAAAGTGAAGGGCTTTTAAAATCGCATATTTTGGTAGTAGACATTGAAAGGGGTGCAATAAGTTTTATAAATGATATGATACGTAGAAAACAGGCAGATTAATTGTGTTTAAAGATATTTAGTAAGTCAGTAAGATAACAACTTAACAGAAACTGCGAAACTAAGAGACTTTGTACCAAACCATCTACTTCTTTTCTTTGTTCTGCCATCTATTGAAATGTGCAAGGATTAATACTTTCAGAAACATATTAACAGTCGAACACACACATTCCAACAACTTTCTTTGACCGCTTTGAGGTTTTAATTTGCGTTTCGGGGCAACTTTATCGTGCTACCAATCAAAGGTCAACCACTCACTCGCACACACACATTCTGACGAGAAACCCAAAACTTTATGCAACATTTGCATGGCAAACTGCTTGGCGCTGTATAACTCCTCCCCCGGAGGGTATTAATGGAAATCAATTCAGCTGAAAATTAAAGCAAACTTGTGCGAAATTCTTCGGAAGTTGGACGGCCCTCTTTTCTCCGGCCGGCCAACCCATTTCGTGTCCCATTGATCATCCAAATGTTACGCATCGGCCCACATTCACTGCCAATTTGTTGTCGCCTTTGAGCTGCCTTTGTGTTATTTACTAAAAACTTAAAGGACTCAATAAAATTGCCCTGGGATGCAGGCGCTATCCCCGCTCTGTTCTGATCCTATGCAAACAGGCAGATAAAAAGTTGCCCAGTAACTGACAGGAGCAGAAGCAGGTCGTCTGGCTCTGATTGTTATATGGAGAGTTTCCGAGCCGAGTTCGCCCCGTGCGCCGAAAGGTCAGCATTTGTGTTTGCTTTGTAATTTGTTTATGCAAAATTGCCAGAGCCATTTCATAATGGGTCAAAAGAGAAATCAACTTTTGTCGAGAGTGCTTTAAAATGCATGACAACCACAGCCACTAGCCGGGCCGGAAAATGCGCCTGATTGCTGCCAGGTTGTTGTCGTCGTCGGCTAAATGGACCGGATGTCACAAACTAAAGTTCCCAGTTGTTGTTTTCTTTTTTTCTACCTTTGCAAAGGGTATCTGAGCTTGGTCAGCTCTTAGTAACGACTGAAAAGCTGGAGATTGGACATCGAAAGTAGTATAAGATTTTAAGGTTCCCAAGGAAACCATAATTGCACCTTGGGATGGCACATTTAAATTTTTTTAATCGAAATTAAAGAAGAGCACTTTGCAGTAGCAGCTTTGCTATCATACTACTATTATAAATAGGAGTTGGATATTCAAGCTAATTAAGGTTTTGTTTCAAGAAGGACAGAATATAGCTGTATAGATGGCTGATAAACAGCAAGGGTATTCAGGCTTCAGCCTTCCTGACTTAGTTCTCACTCTAGTTCCTTTTTTTGCAATCACACACACTCACTGAAATGGTTTTGACCGCCATTTGTTGTTTGGACGCCGGACCGTCGGGTTGATTTGGCTTTTAGTTTGCTCTGTTCCCCCCGGGAATTTGTTCCTTTGTCCCGTAAAAAGAGTTTTCATTCGAGGCTCCGGGTGCGAGACCCTAGTTTTGCATAGTTTAAGGCTTTTAGTTTTACACATTTGACTTGACAACTTTCTGGAAAGTGGAGGCATCTTATGCCGCTCGGTGTTAATATGATGAGCATTCTTTTGCCCCCATTCCAAGCTGAGGTGAGGCAAATTGCATTCCCGTGGGATGTTTGCACGGAATCAATACAATATTGGGATCGGGTCGGAAAAGTAATTGCAAATGTTTGCAAAATTGCTATTTGATGACGGAAGTGCAATGCATTTCCCGTCTGCGCAGTCTGCATTTTCAGTTGCCTGATGTATATATATATGTTTGGTTGGTAATGGAATGGGGTGACTCTCACCTTTATTGGACAGGTGTGGGTAAAAATGGAGGAATTGTGTGGGGGAAGCAACAGTTGGCGTTGGATAAAATATATCTATATGCCTAGCAGGTTACTCTGTTTCACATATTTTTAAGTTCTTGTTAATGAATATACAAAATTCAGAATGTATTAAAACGAGTTTAGAAGATCTGATAATATTTACAGTGGCCCGAAGGCAGATATAATTTTAATAGTATGCGATATTCAGGAGAGGCTTAAAAATCATTTTATTTTGTATAACCTTTCTAGTATATTTTAAAATATATATTATGTAATACTAAAACAAGAAAAATCATTTTTTATAATATATTTGAATACCATTTAACAAATTTTTAATAACATTTTATAATCATTGCTTTAAAAAAACAAAGTTTTAATATTACTTTGTTTTTAAAAATATAAGCATTTTATGATTTCTATAAAGAATCTTAAGACTGTGCTTCTGTTATTCCACCTTTAATCTGATTATATTCAAAAGGTTTTATGTTCGATTGCCGATGGCACTTTCTTGCTTTCAGAAGGTGGCGCCTTGCAAATAAAATTAACTTAAATTGCCATAATTGCCAGAAATATTTTTGTATATCCTTGAAAATTTCCAGAGGCGACGGAAGCTGGAATGAAAGCCCTGAGGTAAGCCACTTGCTATATGTACACATTTGCGCAATATGCGAAATGTGAGTATATATTTAAGCGCATATTTATTTACCTGAATGGATGACCAGCGATTACAAGAATCCCAGTTGGAGGACCAGACCGAACCGATGCATTTGCGTTTGCAGCTGCAAGTGCAACATTTCACTGTCACTTATGCATGTCCGCTTGTCATTTAAGCACAGCTTGACTCGGACCAGATATATATGGCGGATGAATGTGCTCACCGTTCGGATATATGTTGTTTTATTTACGACTGGCAGGAGGCAGAAGACTGAAGTTCCTCCCCGCCTGCTGATGGGTCCAGTGAATTAAATTGTAAAGATTCCTCTCGCATTCAATGAGCCTGTTTGCAAGTGGGATGGCTTCCCTTTTGATTTTTTGATGTACCTCAGCCTTGGCCCCTTTCAGTGTACCCATTTAAATTAATTCCCCAGCAGATTACTGATGTAATGGCAGACTTAATGTACACAGCAAATTAACGGTGTGCCAAGACAATGGAATATGTTGCGAGTCACTTTGCAATCCTGCGAATGCAATAAGTGCGAATTCATGTGAGGCATTGCTTAAATTCCATCGTTGCAATTAACCCATTCGTAACGAAATTAAAGTGGCTGCCTCAAAAGTGTTTGTTAACCATTTATGTTATAAGTAATGACATACTCTTTATTGAGAAGTTAATTGCTATTATTATTACTAAACAGGGAGCAAAATATTATATATCCTCAAACATTTTCGACTTAAATTCAGATTGCTATATGTAGTTATTACTAAGTTGTATGTCTAAAATTATAAAATGTACAGCCTTAGGGGGTTAATTGGCTAATTTAATTTTCCAAAACTATTCAAGTTCGTTCGCTATTTAACTAATTAGATTTGAGTCTTTGTAATTTTCTGGAAGGGGCTTGATAAGCATTTATTACTCGTACCCTAAGCCAAGCAAGAAAATTGAAGATTATTTAAATGCTCAACAAGTAAAAATTCGGGTGGGTATTTTCCCCAGTCCCCTGCTGCTCCGACTTGTTAAGCTCCGGTCAGTCGGGGTAAATAAATCTCACGGATTCACCCCTGCCATTTGGCAGATATGAACGTCGATGCGCTGGTAAAGCTTTCATTAAACTGACAACGCTGGGAGAAACAAAGCGCGAAACTTGGTTGGCATTGCGTAATTGACTTGCTGCTGGACCCCAGAACCTCGATCCAACAGGGAATGGCTGATGGGAGTGCTAAAAGTTACGTCCTTGTCATAGTTTTATTTGTGTGCGCCCCTCAAGTCGAAAGATGCCTTCAACTTGTGGCTTCGCTGCGTTTCCTCCTTGACTTTTTATACCCTTGCAAGGGTATTTCATCTCAATCAGTGTATTTCGTAAATTGTATTAAACATTTATAAGTATTTAAAATGCTAAAAAATCGCATCGCTTTTGATTATACTATATATAAGCTTACAAATTTAATTACTAAACGATTTCTTAGAAAAGCTTATTAGTTGCAATAATTAAAAACTGAAAGCAATATGCATTTTGTTTTGGAATTTTTTCTTATTCTTTCAGAATGTTTAATTTGAATCTCCCAGAGACTAATTTTGTTAGATTTCATCCAATTTTGAGGATTGTTCTGGTTTTGCCTAAACCTATTTCGTGGTGAGATAGATGCGATTGTATATAGGGTCAACTTTTGTGTGACAAGTAGACTAGAAATTTTATTCCCCTATTATATAATTACTTCTGTCCTAACTATGTATAAGCCTTTCAGAGTAAGTATTATGTTCTGACTATAATAAACTTGTTCCTATTATTTGAAATTTTGATTAGCATAAAATTGGATCTTATTTTTGTCCGTACTATATACTATCATTTATGAAATAATTTGTAAGATAAATATATTTACCTGTTAACTGACAACCAAATACAAACTTAGACACTGAATCATCACATACTCAAGCCTGCAAGGGTATTCCAAATTCCAGTCTGCACAGTAAGCCCTCGTCCATTTTTTTTATCTATTTTGTGGACGTTTTTTTCGGCGCTTACTTACGATAACTTTATGACGCTTATCGCTACAAATGTGCTTGTATCTGGGCGCTCGCCGCGTATCTCTGTATCTGTATCTTTATTTCGCCAGCGAGTACATTCCGAGCGCGCCACATAAAAGTAAAGTGTAGCCAAGTTGATGCTGTCGGGTGGGGTGAAGATTCGGGGAGCAGGAAACCAGCTTTACTCCTAAGTAACTTATGCCATAATTTCACCCGCTCCCACAGCCCCACTGAAGCCCAAAAACAACGCTGGCCACACTGGCGGAGCATCGTAATCGCAAAAAGGAGTCGTCTGGCAAATATTATTTTTTATATTTATTCGACTTTTTTCGCCTTTGCTGCTTAATGTTTATTATGAATGTTACTCGTGAGCGTATTTAGTTAATTTTATTTCACACAAGAGAAGTCAGAAAAAGGCGACCGACTCCGGCGGAATGTTTGCCAGTCTTTTCTTTTTTTTGCCTCCGAGTCGAGTCGAGTGCGGCTGAAAATTAAGTTAACGCCATCAAGGCATCGCCAGTGTCTCAGTTGGGTCTATGAATGGGTATATGCGGCTGGGCAAATTAGAAGCCAGTAAACATGGCGAAAAGGCAGCCGCTTATCTGCGTTAAGTAGATGAGAAAAGTTTGTGGCTCGGCGCGTTGATAAGTTGAATTACAGGCGCACATATTTCTTTCATGGGAGTCCCGACGACCCCAACCCCCTACTCCCTTACTCCCCCTCCATTAAATACCCACTCCCTGAAAACGTCTCCCAATTGGTGGATAGACACACATTACCTCAGGCGAACCGGGCACATGCATTAATTTGTTTATACTCGCTGAGCTTTGGCTTTGTTAACAAGACGAACTTCTAAGCACAGCTCAATCTGCTTTATGCACCCCCTTTTACACTGAAAAACAATGATTTTTATTTACAAATTCGCTCTTTTCAATATTGCTTAATTAAAAATTACATTAATTGTTGTGTTAAATCTCTCCAAAACATTTTAAAAAATTAAATGGAATTTGACAATACCAGATTGTAGTCGGTTTGCTACTATAAAGTAGCACTTCTTACCGTCTGTTACGATGAAACTTTTATTTTAAAAGAATAGCTGTTTTTAATAACCTTAAGAGGTCAGGGGCTTATATTATTTTTAACAATTTTCCGAATGAATTTTATTTGTAAGCTTTAGAAATGCATATTTTTGTAATTTATCGAAAAAACCACAGAAAATCAATAAAATGTTTTAGGTTACCAATCCCCATACTTTTTGGGGTAAACAAAAACAATATATTTTTTGTACCCTTGTGTTTTATAAAAGTAGGTGGATAACATTTTATTGCATGAAACAATAGTGTTACTTACAAAAAAATGTCATAAAAGAACTCTAAAAATAATAATTTTTATTTTACTTTCCTGCCAAAAGGTATAGAAAATTATTTCTTTGAGTGCATATTCCAGGTTTTATGGCTCAGTAGCATTGGATGGTGGCAGTGAGTAGTAGCAGGAGAAGTAACAGAGGGAGCGGCATTAAGTTGGCGACACTGTTGCCCAAATCTGCGCTGCTTAAATGCAAACTGCTCAACTTTGTTGCATTTCCAGTGCACTCAGAATGACCTTCAGATGAGGTGTGGCCCCCGGAATTGTGGGCGTGGCCCCTGGCAAACACGTCGCCAGCGACTTAATTAGATCTCAGTTTATGCCAGCGCGGCACTTTATAGCAAAGG
The DNA here is from genome assembly GCA_018153365.1 of Drosophila fuyamai. NCBI lineage: Eukaryota > Metazoa > Arthropoda > Insecta > Diptera > Drosophilidae > Drosophila > Drosophila fuyamai. Next base: position 212,618 of record JAECXW010000011.1, read on the forward strand.
TTTAAAGTGACCATTAGGTCGAACGACATTCCAAGCCCTCGAGATTGACCCGCCGGCAAGATAGGGACTCGGATTCAGGCTAAATGTGGTGCCTTTAATGCTTTGAAAACATACTCAGAGTACAATGTTATGCAATTACTGGTAGTGGAAACCGATAGAAATCAGGGAGTTTTGTTCTTCTGCAGGTAGAAAAAGCGGTTGCCAGGTCCAGGCAGAAAGACAGACTCCCGGAATTGCTCCAGATCGAACTGATTCGGTTCGTAGACGAAGGGCGGGGGCTTAACCATGGATGGGCGGGGCGACTCCTTCGCGATCACCGAGGTCTTCACTTCGGGCTCTGCCGGCTGGTTCCAGCGGGCCAGGAGGGCCCAGATGTCCCGCTCCTCCTCCACCACCTTTTTCTCCTCGACCACCTCGGCAATGCTCTCCTTGCTGGGGCTGGAGAACATGGGTCGCACCATTTGGCACTCCCTGCGCCTGGCGAAGTCATCCTCGATCCGCTGGACAATCGGATGACGGCGCTCCTTGATGACCGCACACAGATTCTCGCCATGATGCATGTTCTCTTGCACGTAGTTGTTGCGACGTATTATCATGTCCACCTCGAACTCCTGATCGTTGCCCATATCGCACTCCCGGAAGTCCGCGTACAAGACCTTGAGATGCAGTGGTTGGGTTATTAAAAACATTTAACTTTGAGAAACAATTACATAAAATAAAAAGTCATAAGCACGAAACTGTTGATACATGAATTTCAAACATTGAGAACATACATATGTGCTTGTTACTTTCGATAGTTCCAAAATCAAATCTACTTTAATTTATTTTAATTAGTACTTAATAATTTATTTTTTAACAAAACGATAATTCAATTTGTACTGTATTGGTATTTTTATCTTGGTTAGGCATTAATTATTTGTATACAATACATAAATGTTTTACTCTGATATATAAAATTTCCTGCCATGATGTATTTTTTATTGGTATTTTTCCGGGTCATTAAATTATTCTTCATGGATTTGAATAATTTTTAATTAGAGAACTTAATCGAACTTTTATTTAATATTTATGCTGGTGCATTTTGAACTAAGCAGGGGATTTTAATTGTTGAATTTATGGCTACTTTTCAATTGATGGTAAAAGGTAATTTATCTCTATATTTTTATTGATGAATGGTTTTGCCTATGAAGTTTTATTGAGTGTGAATATCTGTGTTAAGTGCAATCATTTGTGAATTAGTTTTTTATTCTTTTTAGCGAAAAAAGAGTTTTAGATTCGACACTTACCCTGAAATTCTTCTCCAGAGACCTTAGTATTTGAATTCCTTGGGAGGTACCGATGTTAATGGCGGCCATCTCGAGGCTGACCAGCGGTGTGTGGCTGCGGAGCAAAGTGCCAATATCCCGAGCAAAGGCGCCCTGGGTGCTGTCGATCCCTGAGATGTTGAGAGCCATCACATGCGGGGTGCCGATGAAGCCCGAGATGAGGGAGTGGATGGCCAGTTCACTCAACGGGTTGTGGGCCAGGCCCAGGTACTCCAACACCCCCTCCTGGGATTCGCTGAGGGCCTCGCCCAGGACCACCGCCGAGTTGGTGCCCAGCCGATTGTACTCCAGCTGGATTATGCGGTACATCCTCGGCCGCTTCAGCAAGTAGGACAGTCCTTCGCTGCACTCATCTGTCATTTGGTCGTAACCGAAGTCCACCTCTTCCAGCGAATCCATTTTCCCCAGAGCGCGGGCCAAAATACGGAACTTCTTGAGATCCAGCCGCCCGTTTCGCAGCTTGAAAGTCTTCAGGTTCGGCAAACAGCGCAGCCCTCTGCTCAGACGCACCATATCGCCGGCTGAGAACTTCATAACGCGGCTGTGGGATAGAAGAAAAAAAATTAAAACAATATTTTGAAAGTATTGAAAGTACTAAAAGAATGGCAAACTATGCATCAGCAGCCTGGCGGTATTTGTTTTAAAGAGGGTATTTTTTGTGTCCCGAAAAAACGGTCAAATATTGAATAAATTTGGTAGAGTGTAATGGAATAGAAAACATGATATTTAAATGGAATAGTTTATGTTGTATGTTTTATTATGTTGTTAAGTCTGATTTTTAACCATTAATCATTCGTAAATATGGCTTACAATTGTCTAAAAAATGCTTTTCACACGAGGAATCTTGTGTTCGAAATTACAATATGTAGATGTGAACTAAACAGTACCATTTCCCATATAAGATGACAAAAATGAACTTTTTTAAAGTACCTTAGTGTGTATTAATGTCAGCTGCCTCACCGTCTACAATAAGTTCAAAAGTTGTTATGGTCCATGCTTAACGACTTCTTAATACATTTGGGTGCAGTGCTTACTTGTGATAGTCTGTCACATGCGGAGGTCCCAAGAACTCCAACGTGAAGGACACCATGTTACCGAAATAGCGAACGAATCCCAGATCAATGTGATGGCAGTGGGCATCTGGATAGTCGTAGCGCTTGATCCGCTCCAGCATCAGCTGCTTGTTGCGCTTGTCCGGCTTTGTGTCCTCGTCATCCTCGATTTCGGGCGGAACGTTGATATTGAACACGTCTTGTATGGGCGGCTCCTTCTTCTTTTTCTTTTTCTTCTTAGCGGACGGGTCGGGATGTCTTAGTGCGTCCCGCTTTTCCTGCCGCCTTATCTTGCGCTCCTCGTGCTGCTCCCGCTTCTTGGCAATAGAGTCCCGCGCCAGCTGGCGGTTGGCATTGCGCTGACGTCGGGCGTTTCGGCGGGCAGTGTCCTCGTCCTCGCTTTCCACGCGAAAGAATTGGATGGCGGCCTCGCTACTTGAACTGGACTGCTCCTCCTCGCCCTCGCCGTCGATGCCCAGATCCGTGTCGGGCTCATCGCTGGAGACCTCCTCTTCGTCCGAGGAGGCGGAGGTTACATCGTCCTCGGGATCGCTCTCTATGTACCTGAGGAAGGCGTAGTCGGGCAGCGGCTGCAGCTTGCGCACGTGCATGGAGTTGACGGACTCCCAAACCTTTTCCGCCAACTGCGCCAGCCTCTTTTCCGGCTTCACGTTTACTGGACAGGACTCGACCTGCTCCACGAACTTCCGGCTCACGCCCTCCGACTTCCAGTCGAACTCGTTCCAGCGCTTCAGGTGCAGCGTCTTGTCCAGCGTCTTGCTGAGCACCACGCGGCGCCAGAAGCGCTGGTCCTCGATTAAATAGCATTCACTTGGGGTAAAATATAAATTTAATTTAAACTAATTAAAACTAGTTAGCCATAAAAAATGAATGATTAACTAATGTTTTTGGCGCCCTAGGGTGGACGGTATAAACAACATTTTATTCATATGAATGAATGAATGAATTTTAGAAATGAAAATGTTAGATAAACGTTAGTCTTATTTTGGTAATATTTTATGAAATTAAACACAGTCTGATTTTGGGAAAAGGACTTAGGGTCGAAATTAAAATAATATTCAAAGGACTTACCTTAAAGGCAGCTCCACATCAAGGGCGTCGTAAAAGACCCTCATCAGCTCCGGACTCGCCAGCAAAGTGGGCGATATACCCCGGATACCCAGCGTGGCCAGACTCTTAACGCACAGGTTTTCCAAGGTGTCCAGCTTGCCCTCGATGAAAGCCTCGGCAAACACCTCGCGGTTCCGTTCGCTATATAGATTCAAAGTCTGGGGCGAGGGCTTGAAGAGCTCGTATTCAGCCAGCAGGATAGGATCACTGGGCGCCCGGAACTTCTGTGCGTAGTGCGGCTGCACAGCCTCCTCTTCATCCTCAAAGTCCATATTGACGAGCTGTTTTTGAGTAATTCCTGGTCTTTTGTTTGTAGCACTTAGGTCTTGTTTTGAAGTTTATTTCTGGAATGTTGAGCTAGATTGTTTTAAATTTCTTCGTCCTTTATGAAATATACTAAAAACTCTTATATTTTGCAAAAGGCCCATCGATATCCAGCAAATTTACAAAAATAAAACCACATTAAATTATTATTAATCAGTAAAGAATTTTGGTGCTTTTAGTAAAAATTACTTCCGTCTTTTATTTTCAACTTTATGAATGAAACTTTATTGTTCAATATTGAAGAAACTGTATATTTTTAGTGCTTTTTAATATGCCAAGAACACAAAATCTATTTCTTTGAAATATCCACGATCTATTTGAACTTTTCCATAATATTTAGGTGCTCCAACTTATTTCGCAATTCCTTCAGGTTTCGACGTACATAACACCACCGCATTACAAAAAAGAAGTCCCCGACCATTTACCATGACTTTAGAATAAGCCTTTTAAGTTAAAATCTCTGACTTAACAAATCTTTATACATCCGATCTTTAATCGCCTCTAAAAAATGTAAATTCTATGAAAACAGTTTTAGTTTTCCTTGTATTTTACAGTCCCCTGTATGAATTAATTTTGTCAAAGAATATTTATATTCAAGAATATTCAGGGGACATAATTGGACTTCATATATCGTTATCTACTAGTATTTTTTCTCCAATTTATGGCAACCTATACCATGTCTTGAAAATTTGTGTTTTGACTCGTATTGCCATACTGCGGTTCCCATGGATTATGGAACATAAGAACATGGTACTTTTGCTCAGCAGCACCCAAATATCTTGGAAAAGTTGAAATGCTTTGTGGAGTATTCTAGCAGAGTACCCAAATATCGTGCGTAACGAGTGTTTACGACAGCTAATTGGAGAAAATTCGCCTCGGATATTTTCCACTTAAGGCGCACTTTAAGCGTTTGCTAATATTTGCTGCTAATGTCTCACAAGCACTTGCCCAGCACTCGAAGCAAATTTAAATTAAGCTAACCTAATTGAGAAGCGGAGAACAGTTTCTTTTTGTGGCCAGACCCACTTCGCCCGTCCCGCTGCCACAGTGCTCAGCGCTTTGTTTTGATGGGAGCTGCCAGGGGCTTCACCTTGCCGGCTATTTTTCTACCTAATGAAATAAAAATAGATGTTGTTAGAGCTGCTCGCTGAGTGTGCTCGTCTTGGCCAGGTGCTTTTGTGCTCGGATCGGTGATGGCCCTAAGTCTGGAAAGAGGTTTCTATGGAACATGTATATGCAGATGCTCTTACCCCTCCAACAAAGAAGGTGCACAGTGGGAAAACATGAGACTGTCAGACTCTAATAAAATCATCAGTAAAATCAATTAGATATTTTGTTAACTATGTTTTAAACTGTATTTTATATTTATTTATGAATATGACGAAGTTTTTGCTTCAGGCTTACTTCTTGTTTAAGGACTTAAAGAGCTGTCGTTCTTTACACAAATAACTTCGAACCATTGAAAGAATGTTCAGAAATGTATTGTATATAGAGTTATTATGTAGTCAAGATGGCTTATATTATGTTTTAAATACCAAGAATTGAATGATAAAGAACAAACGGTTACAGGTTCAAGTTTAAAATACTTAAAATTTTATAATAAAGGACAAATAAGACATTTTTAGATAAGAGCCAACGGCTGCCAACCTGGATGACATTTTTTACTGTGTGGACCTATGAAATTCCTGGCTTTTGTGAATTTGTTCTGGCCTGATTGTCTCTCCAGTAGAAGTGCAAGAAGTGTCCCCAGCTCCCAGTACAAATTAAGTGCACGCCAGGACGAAATTCACCTCCCGACCCACTTCTCGGCATCCACCCACATCTTTTGCCCTTTTCTGTAAACGACAACTGCATTGCTAAGTGGAACTTCGACCATGACTTTTGCTTTCGCTTCGTCAATCACCTTTTTATCTGGAAGGACATTACCAAGCCAGCTCAACTCGGATTCGGTCTTACCATCTTGTCCTTCCTCGCATGTCCTCTCTTGTGTGTGTGTGAGTGTGGGTAAGTGTGTGCCAAAATTTATTACAACCTTTGGGAATTCTTTTAAGTAGTTGCTCGATTCAAAATAATTTTCCATTTATCACTGTGATAACAAAACAGAGTTCCCCTAGCCACAAACCAGCGCGAAAATGGCGAAATAACATCAGGAGCAGCGAACATTATGAGTGGATGGGGGAGGAAACGAGTGCCAGCGGAGTGGGCGCGGCGAAGGACATGGGGGCGTGGCAATGGCTTGGCCAAAATAAAGTGCTTCTTCGCAAATCTCGCTCCCGTTGTAGTCGTCCTGGGAGTTGAGCTGAAGTCTTGCTGCGGTCGTTAGGGAGACCGCCTTGCCGGACTGGCTCTAATGATAAATGCCGGGCAGCAGGTGATTTAAAATAATTTCGGTCAGCGTGTGAAAAGTATTTGCTGTTGCCGCTGTTGTTTTCAAATTTTTGAAATTTACGACCTGCCGCTCGTCTCGCAGCAAAGTTCTACCGGTCGCCTTCAGGCGAAAAGGCCAAAAAGTTGGCGCGATTGCTTAACAGACATGTTTGCAACATTGGCCCAAGGGACGTTATAAACCGGAAATGTAGCTGTTCCCAAAAAAAATGTAACTTTCAGTCGCGACTCGACGTCCTACCCTTCCTCTGGATGGCATGGATGCCACAAAAGAGTTTAGCCGAAACTTTGCTTTTGCATTTGCCTCTTTCCCTGGCTGGACTTCCTTTTCTAAGGACTTTTGGCTTGCTGACTTCACAAAGCCGATGTCAGCGGCAGAAGCAGCCAGGATGGGCAGGTCCTGCCGGTGCAGGTGTATGTGGAGCTAGGCCACGGCCAGACGCCATGCATCTTTCATGGCTGCGGCTCGAAACTTTCATTTGTGTTCGAGCCAACTTTGATGAACTAGTCCGGCAATGCGGTGTGCACTGCGGAAAGCCTGTTTATTCTGCAGCCAGACAGGGCACGCCGAATTTGAGTCTTGAAATGGATTTAAAAATAAATTAATCGGTGAATAAATGGGCAGTTTTACTTATAAATAAGGCAGTTGTCCAATAGATTGGGTAGTTCAATAACAAAAATAATAAAACACTTTCATTGGAAAGATCTTTAACTTTAAAAGTGACAGGATCTTTTCTTATAATTACTAAATATTTAATTAAGAACGCATCCTGCCAAATGGAATTATTGTCCTGTTATTTACAACAGATAACAAATACTTAATGATACGAATAACTAAATGAGCATCCTTTTCAAATTTTATAAAAATCCAAATTATAATCTAAAAAATTCAGTTTTACTTAATAAAGTAAATGCCACATTTTCTATTTCAGTGTACTTCCCTGCCAACTTCGGAACAAAGTGCGAGAATTATGTACTCGGCCCATTGAGCAGCGCGTGTTGCGTCATTAAGCACACAGGATTCGGGATCCTGAGCAGCAGAGGGCAGCAACTGGAATGACCAGACGCAGTCGAGTGCATTTGCATAATCTACAAAGTTGCCAGGAATATTGGTCAAGTTTCCCACTTGTTTCCTATTTTTGCGAAGACTTGCCGCTGCTTGTTTATTAAGTCATCAATTAAAGAGGCAGCGTTGATTTTTAATGCCTTGACTTCAAGGGAATTGTGCACGGGCCATTGTCCACTGACCTGGACCTCAAATATTTGACGAGGCTTTGGACAACTGCCCTCGAATCGCTGCTTCATCAAGTGATGAAATTGGTTCAGTGCTGCATTAAGTCGAGTGCTCGATAAATAGCTCTTGTCTCGCAGATGTAAGCGATGCCTTGTTTGCGCAGCTCCTTGTCTTCCAAAACTCTTCATGTGGGCCTTATTTGACCGTGTTTAACCAGCTTTCTATGCAGATTGGCTTGCCGGCCTGTGGGGAGACCCTTCGGACCCTTCACATAAAATCTAACGACATCGGAGCCGTTCGATACTGGCTGTCGGCAACATTTACATACTTTTCGGCAGGAATTAAAATTCAGTCAAAAACAAAAGGACAAACGAAAAGAATCTATGGAAAATGGCAAAAGTTTAGCATAAACTTTTGGCGCTTTACATGCAAAACTTGCAATTGGCAGTGGCCGAAGCGAGCATGTTTTCCATCCCGGGACTGCTACTGCTGCTGCAACAAAGTTTCCGTAAGCCGATAGGGTTCTTTGTTTTAACGACTTAGTTTGCGGTCGGTCGAGGCTTTTGCCGCTTCTCCTGCGAAGCTGGCGAAGTTTCCCCGATTCTCGCTTGTCACTTCAAATCCGATCTCAGACGAGGGCACCTAAAAATGTCTCCCATAAGGACAATTGAAAGGTAAGCTCGATTGGCAAAAAATAAATATATTTCGGCCAGATAGTAGAGCTTAGGAACGGAATTTGAAAGAAATTGCGCATGCTAGGACTGTATTGGCTTTCAAAATTTATTGTACATATCCTTAAAAAGCATGAAAATTTCAAAATCGACTTCTGAAATAATGAAAGTGGTGTTTGCCAAATAAATGGAAAATGGCTAAGAGGATTATGTATTTACCTAAATGTAGACATCGGAGTTATTAAGGTAAAGTGTTATTTTATCATTTTAGACAATTTATGCCAGCATTGGTTACATTTTATATAGACATTTTTAAAGTCACTTGCCTATAGGATTTTATTCCAATCGAAAATAGAAATGTTCCGATTTAGAGAGCTGACCGCAGACACACTGAGTTCTATTCTTGTGGCTTAAATGGAGCTGGACACATTCCTTTCTGATGTAACACCCCAACACTTGGCTAATGAGCGAACATGTTCCGCCTAAACGGGTTTTGTGGTTTCAAGGAAATGCAATGTTGTAGTTAATTTGAAGCCTCCAAAGGCAGGTGCACATGTGTATGCAAACGGAGTCACATGTGTCGCATCTTTTTTTCATCATCAAACCTGATGCAATATAATCTCCTTAGCCGCAACGCATTTGAAATGTCGTGCTCGGTGTCCCCATTGCTGTTTTGTTCGGGATTCCACTGATGAGGTCGCAGAATAGCAGCTGACGCACAACGAGGACGCGGACGAGGACACTGGAGGACACAGTTGCGGTCAAAGTAATAGAAAAATATTACATTGTTTTTTAAGTCAACTAAACTGGAATTTAAAAATCAAAGTTATAAATACCACCAGAAACTTACTTCTAAATTGTATAACAAACGCTTTTGTTTTTCTGTTCAATAAATTTAAAGACTTTAACTCCAAATGGATCAATATATATTACGATTATAAACGATTTGAACTACATATAAGTATTTTAATATATTAGGTACATATATCCTTTTTACCTGGTCTGTACGTTCGATGGCATATGTGTGTTTGAGAGGAAGTGTGTGAGCGTAGTTGGTGCTTTCAATTAAAATTTCAACGTGCACGTAACAACTTTTATTGAAATTACGATTGCAGGCAGGTGCGCACACAGTCACAGAAATGGCGAGAGAAAGGTGAAGAAAGGCGGAGAAAGGGGAAAAGGAGAGAGGGACACGCACACACTCACACTCCCACAGCGTCCAGTGGCACTGCATACTTTATGGCATACTTTTAAGCGCAGAGCAGATGACATAGGCATGCCATACGGGCTGGCATTTGTAGAACATGGCTCTAATGAAGCCCGAATCGTGTTGGCACAATCGGTCTGGTATTCAAAAGGCGAAATCGCATCCAGAGCACGGGGAAAACAGACCCTGCACCGAAAGAAAATATACATATCGTAATTTGACGACTCAAGTCTGAGCCTACTTAATTGACCCTTACTTAATTGTTACTTTTAAAATTAAAGTACTTGAGCCTCTTTGAATTTATAGGGTGAAAACAGAAGTTCATGAATAGTAATTTAACTGTAAATTTAAAGTTTTTATATTAAAAGAAATCTAATGGTAATTGTTTTATGATTAAAAGAAATGAGTGATAAATAATTAAACAGGAATAATGTTTATTGGTTAGTGCTGTGCAATATTTTAACAATTGCATTATAGTACTTTTACAAAACAGATACATTTAAGGAAATCATTTTATATTTATTTATAGTTTTGTATATCTAGTTCTGTAACACTCAGTCTTTGCTTTTAATTGATTGCAATCGAACTTTCCCAAAGTGCATTTCGAGGTGGCATGAGCAGCATTTTGCACTCGCCAGCACCATCAGCGACAATTAATTATGCGGATATTTGATTAATGTGGTCTCCGCGGACAACACATTGGGACAGTCGAAGGTTCAAAGTGGAAAGCGGACATAAGGGAAGTGTGGATGCAAGTCCACAGAAAACGAACTTCAACTGTCACAATAAAACTTGCCATTCTTCTCGCTTCCTATTCATGTATTCACATAATCCAAGATGAAAAATAGATTTCACCGAAAATTTCACTGCGCAAAATGCTGACAAGGACATTCCGAAGGGGGTGGGGCCGTCGGGGGTGGGGCTGCCGGCGGTGGGTCGGCGGTTGGCTGGCTGAGTGGTTGGCTGCTCGCCTGGGTTGTTACATCAGCTAAATGGTTAAGCGCACTAGTCGAAGTCGGAGTGGGCAAAAAAACTGCTACAAATTTTATATAAAAAACAAAAAGGCTGCAGACCGGCGACTGCTCTAAATGCTCCCGAAATTGCTGTTGGTTTTTGCTTTCGCCGTGTCTCCCATTTCACCCAGCCCCTTTGGTCCCACCATACTGCTCTTTCTGGGCCGAGTGACTTTGCTACATGACAATGAAAATCTGCATTGCTTTTATTTGGACGCCTTTTTTAAATGCCCTTTGGTTGGCGGGCTTAGCCAGTTTACCATTATGTTTGCATGAGAAAGTACATAATATTCTACCATTTTTAAATAATTAATTAATTTTCAACTTAATTTTAACTTTATTAATAAATAGTTTCTGTGGCACCATAGATAAATAGGTTGGTTATCATTTACAATACAATTTTGAAGAGTACGATTTTATGTTTAATATTATTGAAAGTGGTAGTAAAAATAGTAATAGTACATAAACATTATGCAATTTGGTTATTTAAAAACTTAAGATATAGTTTTTAAGATTCATAGTTCTTTGGGTACGTCAAAACCAACATTAAATCGTATTATTACTTAATCTTTTAAAAGAAATAAAAGTTTTAGGACGATCACAAAAAATTCAGAGCTAAAAGAAGTGTTAAAACTTGTCGAAATTTACGGACGGAAATGAAAAAAATAGACGTTATAAAAAATGCAGTGTTATTATTTCGATTGCTTCATTCGATTGATCATCTTTTGAAGCCAAAGGAGTTAGTTTTCTATCAGTAAGTGCATCTGTAACATGACCAAGAACCAAGTACCAGTCGATTTCATGGCCTTGTTTTTGTCGGTTTTGGTGCTTCGTTTCGGAAATTGTCATTTTAGTATTCTGTGTTCGGTATTCCCCAGCTCTGCTGATTTTCTGCTGTTTCTGCACTTTTCCAGCTTCGTTTTTCGTTCGGTTTTTCCTGTTTTTTGTGATGCCAACACCCAAACACCCAAATACCCGCCGCCCACGGCCCACCAATCGGTCCATTTGGTTGACATTGCTGAATTAAACCAATCACTACTATTTTCACACTTAACTTGCAATTTGCATAAAATATTACCCAAGACCCAACAGTCAAGCAGCCGTCGCCGAGGAAAAAGATTGTGAGTGGGTCGGAAAAGCGGGGTGAAAAGTGGGGGGAAAAGTGGGTGGCAACCTTCGACTGGGGACGAGGCGGAATTCGGGGGCGGGACCAAGGGTCCTTGCAAATACGCAACCATTGACAGTTGCGTGTGAATTTATTTTATTTCTTTATGTATATTTTACGTTCGCACACGCTCACACTCGCGCATTTGCATGGAAAATGTATTTCGTGCATTTCCCTTACAGAGCGGAAAATATGTGTTGCCTACTGTTCTGAGCGCGCCACCTTCTGAATTTTCACTTTTACCATTTTCCATTGAAAAGACACGAATAAACAGATGAACTTCGCTTACTCTGGTATATGAACCTTTTAATAAGAGTACACTGTAAGTTAAATTAAATCAAAAAATATGTATATTTCATTTTATTTAGCTTATGTTAGTTATTTTTTGTTGTGTTGGAGCTACAATTTTGAAAACCAAATAAGGATCTACTTTATCATAGAAGATGCACATAAAAATAAGCAAATTTGTTTAATAAATTTGTTATCAATATCAATAAACGTGCGTCAAGTTTAAATAGTATTGAATTTTTAAGAACAATTTCATTATAAAAGTTGACATTTGGCACAAGTCGCACTTCAAGGATTTTTTGCTAAATTGAGTCTATTTCGTGTGCAGTCATTAGCGCAAATGTTGCCTAAAACTGTAAACTGAAAACTAAAAACTAGAAACTTAACTAAACTGAACTCGAAACAAAGCCTTACGCTACATTTAACAAATGGGTTAGGCACCGTTGCAGGCGAGAAGGCTTCAATGTGCCAGAGTGTGTGTTTGCCCGACAAAGGCTCCTTTGAGGATCTTGTTCGCGGCCAGGACATTAAATGCCCCTTTTGCACATGTCCAAAACAGAAAATGGGCTCCGTCTTTACGGGTCTGCGTTTCTCTTTTTACGGAAGTTGTTTGTGGCCCATGTGAGTGCGAGTGGGCGTGTGTTTTCCTGGGCGTTTCTGCCGTAGACAAAGGTAAAGTGCGTGCGATTGTGGCAGCGACCGGGTCCGGAAATTTGCATTTGATGTCCGCTTTAGAGCAGCCGTCTGGGCAATCGAATGGTTTGTGGCACTTTTTCCCAGGAACCGTTGAGAACTCTTTGGCATAAGCCGCTCCTAATGCCACAGTGGGAGAAATTATAGGTATTAGCCGGCAATCAAGCTGTCGCTCATATTATTATTTCCAGAATTTCAAATTATTTAGAATAACCTGTTATTGGTAACCTGAGGCCTAGACTCCAAGTATTTTGATAGTCAGATACAGAATTAAAAGTATATTTTGATTTATCATTGATCGCTTTGATAGAATCGTCTGGAGTGTTAACTTAACTTAAAGCTAATTTTTGAATGTTGTTAAATAAGTTTTCTGCTACCTATGTGGCAGCTTTAGCAGGGTATAAATAAATTAAGGTACGTGAAAGTGTTAAAAAGTATGAACAAATTTATTTTATCACAAATATCTAATGATAAAGGAAAAATGAATGTTTTAGTAAAAATATTAAGCCTCTGTTTTTCCATAGACCTGCCGATGGGTGCAACAAAAAAAATCTTTTTACATAAGTAACATAAAGGAGTCCAGATTTAGCAAGTTAACTTTATTTATCAAAGTGAAGTGCGAGTTTCGCAGAGAAGATCATCAAAATGCACAAAAAACAGCGTGCCAACTGAACTCATGTCGGGTGCTGTTTAAAATGTTGAAAATGGCAATGCTACGCTTACATGCACTCCACTACACCCACTCAAAAACACTGGCGAGAGGGGGAAGTGCACGAGGGGCTTTGGCGTTGTGTTAACAAATACACTTGGCAAACACATAATTTCGAGTATTTAACTAAAATAAACAGGATGTAAAACATTTTATTGCATGCGCTGCCCCGCAGCAGCAACAACAGCATCGCTTTGCATTTTAACATGGCACCCACACTCGCACTCACACTGAGACAACCCCGCACTCACACATGCACACACATCCGCCATTTGCATTTTAGTCACTTGCACTTTTGGCTGACGATGGCGATGGCGATGGTGATGGTGCGTTCAAAGAGCTCAAAGCCACTGAGCCTGCATCTGCATCTGCATCTCCATCTCCATCTGCCTCTGCAGCTGGCCATGATGTCTGTCTGTCTGTCAGTCAGTCCCCGCTTTTCGCCGTCTCTTTCCCGGCTTTTGTTCCTCTCCCTCGCTCCCTCGCTCCCCCTCAGCCCCTCTGCCCCACGGCTCCCTCTTGGCTGGCACTTATGCACATTTCCATTTGCAATTGTTATTTCCTTCTTTGTGCGCATGCATGCGGAGGACCCGAAGCGTTTTGCTGCTCGCTTCTGCTCCACACAGAACGAAATCCGCACATTTAATTTTATCATTTCAATAACATGTTGATCTTGAAAGGTATCAATCATAAATAGTTGGAATGTAAAGGAGGTTCAAATAAAAGTACTTCAAAAAATCAAAAAGGAATACCGTGCAAAATGATTGCTCTCCTTTCGCCAAAAAAAACATGGGTTTACTCCTTAAAAACAATCATAAATTTCTATAAAAATAACTTGTTTTCTTAATTTTAAATTTTTTTTATATTTTAATGTGATTAAGATAAGAAAATAAAGATTAAAAAGAAAAATTGTAAGTATTATCCAATCAATTAATTTTAAATGTAATGCAGATTAAAATATAGTCTTAAGTTGGATAATTTATTTCAATGGATTATTTAAATAATTAAGTAATATTTTAACAAAGTTACTTCGATTTAGTACTTGTTTTAAATGAAATCTAACCAGAAGTTAGGGTTTTCTTCATATTAAAATGAAAAATATCTCCAAAATCAGACAATATTTTTTCTGGGTGCACAATATGCCGCTTTAAGAGCACGCGTAAATTCTCATAAAAACTTGGCATGCAGCTAATTAAAAGAGCTGTAAATTACGCGTCTGTGTGTGCGTCTAAACTAGATGCAAATGCAAACGTTGACTAGGAGAACGAGACGCTGCTGCTGGAGACCGGTCACCTTAATTAAAATGCACAATTTTGCACTTTTGGCCAGCGCCGTTTTGTGCTGCATTTGCATTAAATGCGGCTCAGAACCCTTGACGACATCGTTCCCCAACCGCCGTACAATTTATTTGCCGTCTACTTTACACTTTGCCCGCTGCCTTCAAATTGGGTTTTATTTTGGTGGCGCTTGTTTTTTTATTATTTATAACTTTGTCCAGCACCCGTCGTCCTTCGCCCATCGCCCATCGTTCACCGTCCCAACAGTTGCGAGTTCGGTGGCTGCGGTCTGCGTTCATTTCGCGTATGGGCGAGTTCTCCCCCCGAAGGGTTTCGGCCTCCCCAGCTCTGCAATATTCACAATTAAAAAGCTCAACACAAAATTTACATTGTCGCTTGATGGTCTGGTGGGTAAAACTCCATTCCATGGACCAGCAACCGAGACAGACATCATCATCGTTGCAACAGTCATTGTCTGCCGCAGGATCTGCAAAGATGTGGCAGCGATGGTTTCTGACGACATTTCGGATCGAGGTCTCATAAAGGGCTATAACTCACTTTGGGAAAAGGTAGTGAATATTTATAAAAGAGCATGAAATATCATATATTCTAAAATATATCTAAAAAAATACACAAAATAGTCAAGGAAAATCGTTAATATCTAAATCTATATAGTACTAAGGCTTTTAAAAAATGTACCTTCTTAAAAATGTACAGTTTAGTTAGTCACAATTTTATTAAAGGCCTTTTAAGCATTGTTTTTTAAGAACACCTTTTTTTTAAGTATATGGAAATATCAAATGAACAGACGTGTTAGCTTAGTGTATTAATAATAAACTTTTAATATTTCTTTTTTTTTTTTATTGGGGCATATTCTTCTGTCTGTAAATATTTTTTATATCTTAACCAGCGCTTAATTTAAACCAAAGGAAAATATTTACTGGATAGATCAAAGTCTATTAAAAGCCCATTTTGCCGGGGGAAATCACTATTCGATTCCTTGCCATTAATGGGGACCACTGTTTTTTCTGCGGCTCTGCTGTGACTTTGGTGCACCATAAAATTGTAACGCCACTTTATGCGTTTTATGCTTTATGACCACAAATGAGTGCACACAATTCGCCAGACAGACAGCCATTGCCTGGGTGGTATGTAGGGTCAACTTTTATGCATGCTCACATAGAATTTGATTATGCCACGCTTGGCATTTGCACTGCACTCATTTTTTGTGTTGGATAAATGCTGAACTTTTTAATTTTAATTGTTAAAAGCTTTTTTGTTAACGTGCCCCGTCGGTGGACACTCGGCTCGGCTTTGCTCCTCCAATCTTCGGTTATAAAAATTAAGCAACTTAAATGCATTTAATGCCACAGGAAAGTTTTCCCACATGGAGTGTATAGTGCAACAGTTCTCCTTGTCTGATAAATTAAACAACAGAAGCGGCCATCGGACCCTCGTAGTCCGTGACCAGTTTTGCCTGCAATTCTGTCGTTAAACTTTCGCCCGGCCATAAACCACGCCCCCGCCCGTTCCGCCCCCTGATGCAGCACCTGCAACTGGAACCGGGTCCGCATCTGAATCCGAATCTGGCTCGTGGCACATTTAAGCGGCGCCATGCCTGCACTGCCGTCCATAGATAAATTGTCGGCGCGTTTAATATGAAAAGTTATGGTTGAGGCAATTAAAATCTGGCCAGCGAGTGCAGGCTCTTTAAGAGCAACAAAAGTCAAATACTTTTGGCTGGAAATCTGATATAAATCCGTCATGGTGTGGATTTTTTCGACCAGCTGCATGCGCAAAATTTCGAGAATGAACTTCCTTTTTGCAAAAAGCGGAGGAACTTCATTCTGGTGATTTTTTACAAGTTGAACGGTGGTTGTTTATATTTGTCATAAAGCTTATAATTTTTACTCATGGTATGTGTGGGCTTTTTAAAAATTTAAAATGTATTCAAAAGGTATTCTTAAATATTATTGCCTGTTTGAATTAAATGATCATTTTTTTATACATTTTATATTTATTTGGCGAAATATGAAACAAATAGTTTTCCCCTTGAAAATTATAAAAATATTTGCGATACATGGAATTTTTCTTGTCTTGTTTGTAAAAAATGTGTTGATTTTTATTAATAGGCAATATGCCCTTTTTTGTCGCAATATTAATAACATTAACATATCTTAAATTATAATTAAACATTCCTTTTCATTAAAAAAAAAACAAAACAAATTGTTCAGTGACAGTTGTTTGAAATTTACTTACTTAAAGCTATTAATTTAAAGGTTTTTCTTCTTATGCAACCAAATCAGTTTGAGATTATATTAGATCACTTATAATTCATTGAGAATTCACCTAGCTCAAAGTCAACTTATTTATTCAGCCGTTTACTGTACTAACTAAAAAGTATTTATCTTATTTCAACATTATTGCATGGCATCATTTCATTTATGGGATTTATTTGAAATGCTCAGTTTGTAAAGAGTTGTAGCCTGCTTTTCGGGGTTCCACTTGCTGCTTGCTTGTTGTCATAATTATGTCGGCATCCCTTGTTGGCATTCATAACGAATAACTACAGACGCACCACACTCGCACACCCTCGCACACTAAGAGCACACATGGTCGGAAGGCGCGTGCTTACAAATTTCGTAATCCTTTAACAAGCCCGGCAACTTCCGCTCTTACTTTGGGTCCTTGCGCACGACTCCCTCTGCTGTTCCGTTCCTGCTGTCATTGTCTTCGGCCTCATCATCGCATAATTAATCTTCAAAAAATCATCAGCCGTCGCAGGCATTAATCTTTGTTAAAACGTTTCACGCAACTTTTAGTCCATTGTTACACATACGCCGTGTGAGCCGCATACAAACGAGGCTCCCGCTCGATCTGCACTTCTGCCCCGTTTCCCGTCCCCCGATCCCCGTTCCCCATTTCATAATTCATAATTGTGCAGCTCTCGTCTTGCTAGTGGCGTAATTTAATTTGTGTTGCGAGGCGTGCTTTGTTTTTATCTACTAATTTCTTTCGACAAAAGACTTAAAGCCGGCGCACTCGCGAAAAAAATGCGAAAACAAAGAGCATTTAAGGGCTTTTCATGGCTGGCATATGCAGTCGATGTCAACTGAGTTCACTCGACTTCACTGGGCTGCAATGATAAATGATATGTCGCCGGCATCATAATAATGCAACTGCTGACGGGCGCGAAAAAGGGCGTTGTCAGCATCTTGGCTCTGTGTGCCCCATTATAATAGAAAATAAATGAATGATATGTTTTTGACACGTCGCTGCTGTCATTGCTCCCACTTCATTTTTACGTCCCACGACCTTTCGCCTTCATCGTCGGTCGACCCGTCTTTAAGTTCCCAGGTCCCGCAGCACGCACGCGAGTCAGTTAAAAAGAAAAGCCATCTTTTGGCATTGACAAGCAGCATCTGCAATCTCCTGCTCTCCATCATGCTCAATTTGCGCGAATTGTGTTGTCTTGTCTTGTTTTCTGTCTGCCGCCTTGTCTCGGCCCTTTGTTCGGTGTTTTCCCACTCCCCCACTCCCCCAAGCCGCCGACAATTGATTTAAATATTTTTGACACTTGTGCCAGATAATTGCTAACATTAATCATGGCCCAGCAGCTGTCGCTCTAGCTCACACTCGCTTACACACTCGTTTATGCTGGGAACTTCGTGATTTTGAGGCGAGTTTTGCTAAATCAAAGTTGTCACCTGCTTGTGCTGGAGGAATTATAGCATACTTTCGATTTCCAACAAGTTCCTAAAATTTAACGAAAGCGATTAGATCAGCATAATTAATTTATTTGGCCAACTCTCTTCAAACAGCCAGAGTCAAAGATCACGTTGCTAGTACTATGCCTTCCTATTTGAGCGTTAGTTTTGTAAACTATATAGTAAACAAATAATTAAATTGAATAATTTCATTTCATATCTTGTAATTAATTTAAGACAAATTATATTATAAATATCATTTTATAGACTCTTCTTGTTTTAAAGTAAAAGGAAACGCTTCTGTTTCTTTCAAAGAAAGCCTCAATATTACCAGAAATATTGTTTTTATTATTGTTTTAAATTAAGACAACTAAATATGTTCTCAACCCCTAAGTTAAAAAAATAAAAACGAATAAAAATAGATTATTTTTTTTAGATACCATGTGTAGACATTCTATTAACATTGTTTTTCTAAGTAAAATGGATTTAGTTAAATTATGATTACATCTTATTTTTCCATGTAAAAAATATGCTTGTAAAATGTTGATAAAAACCGCTTAACCTAACTTGAATTATAACAATTATAATTTCTATTGTTATTGCTTCATAAATAACAAATTAATTATATAATTTTTATTAACATGTATTTGTACAATACTAAAAAAATTTCTGAAGTATTGTATTTCTAACATCAATTTTGTATGTACCTGTATTACTGGTAATGTTAAATACAACCGCATGTCATCTTATGAATTTTAATATTAAAAAATGGGGAAAACATTATGATATCCAGGCAGGTTATTTTAAGGCATTAAATATTTTTCTAGCCATTAAAGACTTTGAAACAAATTTCAACAAAATGCGGAGTGTTTTAAATAAAATCGCTTGGCACAAACAAGTTTTTCCTGCTAATTTGTACGTAACTGTCGCAGTCGCAAATCCACAAATCCTCGTATTTATTTGGAGGAGCATCTCATCTCGAGCACCTGGCTGCTGCACTTTCGCCTTGACCTTTTTAGCCCCGATGGCGGCAATTAGTCGCAGGTTTCCGACCATCCCACTCGCATGACTTCAATCTGCCAGCAATCTGTTTGCCGCTTCGGTTGCCACCTCGTCAATTTATCACCAAATCAATCAAAAGCTTTAGGCAAAGTGAGATGCTTTCTCCGGCCCCGCCCCCTCCGCCCCGTTACATGTGTTGATGCATGGCCATAAGGGTGCGTTGGTGTGGGTGGGTGAAACATGCTGGGAAGCAAGTCCGAGGAGAAGGTCCTTCCCTGCATTCGCTGCCTTTGATCGTTTAGCGTGAAAATTTATTTGATTGCCTGCTATAAGCAACTTCGACTAATATGATACAAGCCGATCGCCTGCTGGTGCTGCTAGTCGCATAGCGAATGACTAATGCCAACTGTACACGGAGAAAAAAATGATTGGGGCTTGTAAAAGTGGTCTGAAACTATTTTATCTGAATCTATATGGTAATTAAATTTAAATGTTCTACAAATCGGCCACAGTTAATGTTTGTTATAATTGTTTTACTTGGTTTTTCGCTTTTAACACAATTATTAAATAGGCAATTGTCTTTTTTGTAGGCAGTACGCGGATTCAAAACAAAACTTTTTATTTATATTAATTTAAATTGATTTATTTGATTTAACAAATTGAACTGTTTTATTTACTAAATAGGGTTAAAAAAAGTTCAATTTAAATCAATTTAAATATAGTTTAAGTTTTGAACTTAATGCTTTAATATAGTTTAAAATATTGCATTAAAGAAAAAATACAACTGGCTATTATTATATTAAATTTTTTGATAGATTGGTAACGTTTATTTTTATTTGTCATCAATTTTGTAGTTTATTATATATGGGGCTTTTCTAAAGAAAGCTGTTTACAGTTTTTAAGTTGGTAATTTAAAGTTAAATTCTAGTTTGGTACGAGTGAGATTGCTTATCTCAATTTTTCCCCAGTGTGTATGTGTGTGTGTGAGCAGGGGCGGGGGCGTGGCTGTCGTCGCTGTTAGTTGAGCTTTATTAACTGTCTGTGAAGTTCTGCGCGGCACACAAAGCTGGCGGGCGAGAAGGGCGCCCAATCTCGGCAGGGCATCTCTATGCCCTGGCTTTCGATTCTGGCGCTGTTTCTGGGATTTGGGACTCAGGACTCAGGACTCAGGATTCCCGGACCGAGATGGGGCATGGCATGGCTGTGTTTGCCGGCCAAATTGCTTGTGATGAAGACAGTCAAGCGTCAATCAGTCAGTCACTGGCGTTGGCAATGGCAATGGCAATGCCTCTGAGCCTGACTGAGTCGGATCCTGTCCCCCTGTCCTGGTCCCCTTCTCCCCCTCACCGCATCTCCCCGCCCCCTGTCTTTTTCTCTGCCTGAGTCGGACTCCCAGGCACCGTTTCCGTCGTCTATGTGTGCGTCCCGTCCGATGTCCTTCTGGCTGTCAGTTAACATGCCTTTTGCGTTTGCCATCTCGGAGCTG
This sequence comes from Drosophila fuyamai, assembly GCA_018153365.1. Taxonomy (NCBI): domain Eukaryota; kingdom Metazoa; phylum Arthropoda; class Insecta; order Diptera; family Drosophilidae; genus Drosophila; species Drosophila fuyamai. The sequence continues at coordinate 233,287 of JAECXW010000011.1, forward strand.
CACTGTTTGCTGGGCGGAGAAGGGGGCGTGGCCGGGAGGGTGAGGGGGGAGGGGGTTTGGTCCATTGCCCGTCTCTCGTGGAGAGATAATCACTTTGGGAAATTGCTCATGAATGATTTGTTGGCATAAATCAATTTGATTGATGAGCGTCAATATACTTATATGCCGCTTTGATGTGGGCAATTCCAATACAGAGAGACCATGCACACATGAGGGCACAAACACACACGGGCAGACATAGGGGTCTCGTCTATAGCTGCGGAAAAGACAATAGTACAAATAGTACAAAAACCAACAAATTGATCAATTTTTACAACATTATTCCTTTTGCCATAGGTTTGTTAAATTAAATATTTTATAATTACTTCAAATATCCCATAATAATTGTGTATACTAGATTCGCTACTAAGTTCTACTCACAATTTGCGTTAACTAAACCCCTAATATTATAGTTTGATAATTGAAATATTTGAATCAGCAGATGTTGCATCCAAAAATACATTGGCATATTTAGTTCCTGTTTGCTATTATGTAAATTACTTCTTTGAAGCTGAACTAACCAGTTACGATAGCTTGAATCATTCAATCGGATAATATAAATTTACTTCAAAATATCAAAACTCTGTTATCTTCACTCAGGTACTGAGCCCTCACTATTATTGTGCCCTCGGCTGTTAATGTCTGTTCTACTGGGTGGGATTTGTGCAGGGAGCAACTAATTGATCAATTAAACATCAATTGCTTGGCCATTGAGCTGCGGGTCTTCGTCGTTCTTTGATTCTTTCCTTTTCTTATGTTGTCCCTTCTGGGTTACTCTGAACATCGGCTGTATTGAAGTTGGGAGCTGAGTTGGTGCCCTTCATAAAGCAAGAAACTGGTGGAAACTTTTCGCTATTTCAACTTGAGTTGTTATGACACTTTTAATAACTTTATTATTGCATTTACATAGTAGCAGGGCACGACGAGCAGCAGCAGCAACACCGCCAACTTGTCCTGGTTAAGTGTGCCGCTGTGAGTCCTCGGCGTCCTGGTTTTCCTCCCGGCCGCTTTTCCCTCCTTTTCCACCCCTGCATATGTTGGGGTTTTCCTTGAGGTGTGTGTTTGTGTGCGAGTGTTTCTTAGCTGTCTACGCAATTAAAAGTTTAATATAATTAAATGGTTTTATGACTTTGACTGTGCACCGAGTGCTGCAGTCGCCTGCTCCCTTTTCCACTTACACACAAAAAGAATACCATTTAAAAATAAGTCTTCAAAGTTTATGTTACAATATATTTCTCTATTACTTTGGATTTTATAAAAATTGGGCACAAATGCCGGTAAAATTCATAATAATTGTTAGCACTGGTAATAATAATTTGAATAACTAAAATTTCAATTATAAGGCGCCAAGACTAGACTGTAAACTTATAAGGGTTTTCAATAAAACTATTATTTTATGATAAAATATTAAATAAATATTAAGCGTGAGAGCAACATCAAATTTTGGCCGTTTATAAAATTGAAAGCTAATCATTTTAATTTTTGGAAAAAGTTGAAAACTTGTTGAGCGGGCGATGAAACTATTTTGGTTTATTAGCTCGCATTTTGTTTTCCGCAGTATTAAGCCAGAACATTTTTAGTTGGTTGCTTGCACTCGGTATTTTCAGTTTGCAAATTAAAAAACCAGGTATTTAATCGTCAAAAACGCCAGCAGAGTTTGTTACTGTGCAATTTTGACTGCCCTCAGACACGTTTTTAGCAGTAGCGTCTTAAGACGCTGACTGGTAAACACGTGCACTTTAAAATCCCCCAAAGCAAATAACAAGCTGATAGCAAACTGGAGCAGGAACTCCTGCACCCCTCGCCCCCCGCCGAGTCCCATGAAGTGATTAAGCCATCAAAGTTTGCTTTCGACACGCAGCATTAACGCTTCGACTTTGCTTAGCTGTGAGCTTTGAGCTGTGAGCTGTTAGCTGTTAGCCAAGTGCAGTGCGGCGGATGCCGGGAGCCCGATAATTACTTGGCCAGCGAGGAGTTTTGGGCAGACATCAGCAGAAATTGGCTGGCAGGACAATCGGAGAGGTCGCCATGGCAGGGCCAAAAGATGCTGTCCCAATGTGTCCGTCCGGTTGCGAAGTCGATGTCACTGTCGTTTGTCCTGTCGCTACAAATCTCCCCGACAGATGGCGTGGCGAGGAGGAGGCATCCCATAAGTGATGGCAGTGACCACGCCCCCATTCACATGAGGACAGCAAATTGCCTAATTTATTTAGAAGGATATAGGGGCTGGAATTCAAGAAGAAACTTTCAACAATACATGGCAGAAATTTAAGGAGTTAGATAAAAATGGTCTAGTATATAGAGCTAGAATTCAAAACTAAATCTTAACAATTGAAAACATTTTTACTGGAGTCTTACCAAAAAGCAATAGATCACACTCAATTTACGTAAATATAAAAAGACACGATTGGGAAAGTTTAATTTCGATAGCTTTTAAACTAAGTTTTCATATTAAATAAAATGTATTATACAAAAACGAATTTCAGGTCGATTTATGGGAACTCCACTAATTATACTTTGAATTTCGAATTGAAAATTTCAATTAATATTTTTGTTGATGGTTTTGGTTTTTAGTTCTTCATTTCCACAGTAGTTTTTTCCCCCGCCATTTGCTTTTGCCTAATCTCTGTAATTATTTAATCGTTTAAGGTTTAGTTTCATCCTATTCGTTGGCTGTCAGCTGCCAGCCTTTTCAGTGGCATGACCCAAATGCTTCACTCATTTGCATAAACATCTCCAACGCACATACAAACGGGGAACTGGCATCTACCGCAGAATGCAGAAGGCCATTTTGGGAACCGACAGCCGGCCGGGGCCCGAAAGCGATTGTGCCATCAGAAAAATGCTACACAAATCATGCATAATATAAATTAATAGCCATCAACTCTTAAATTTCGGCAGCATTTTAAAATCGGGCCTTCGGGCCCTTGGTGTAGAGCCACCCGCCGTTTCATGGCAAATTAGTAGCTCGTGGGCATTTTAATTGCGTCCAGCAGTGGGTTGGTGGGTCCCGGTGATTTGGGACAAGGGGCGGTTATGTGCGTCAAAAAATAAAATGAATTCATTTGTACCCTTTTCAAAGCCGTATAAAAGAAGGCTAAGACGCGGCACGCGGTCCCCAAATGACTTAACTCATTTAATGTGGCTCTAATGGGATACAATTTAAATTTAATTGATTTGCCCGACAAGCTTTTTATGGCCGCAAGAATTTCTCTAAATTAAAAATGCCTTTTTCCCGTGTCCGTCTGTGTCCGGTTCGTGAAAATGCGGAGCGCTTTAAAGGGCGCCAAGATTAATTCATGTTTCGCGCTCACCATATTGATTAAATATGCGGAGCCACGCTGGTGGCTCAAAGAGTGCCTGACAACAGTTGGCTCGGCTTTTGTGTTTTTTGCAGTGGCCCGCTGATTTATTGGTTTAATGCACCCACCAGCAGCACCCGCATAAACAGAGCGCAACAAACCGCAGCGGGGGCGTTGGGACAACCTTTGCTGCCCGCCGCCATTTCTTAGCCTGGCAGCTAATTTATGTGCGCACGCGGCAAGAAAATGCTGGCGAAAGGATATGCCAGGCGCCGGGAGCCAGGAGCCAACGGCGAACAGCCAAAACACGGCAAATAATTTTAATATTTTTCGGCGGTCGATGCGATGACCTGAATCCGGCAGAACGAGTATCTTTATTTCCTGAAAATAATTCAAAGTTTAAGTTTAAACATCTTTATTTCAGATTATAGACTTTATTTGTATTTATATTCCCGCTTATAAATATTAGTCGCATTCTGTTTGAGTTTTATTTTTTGGTTATATGAAAACATTTAACTTAATTCTTACAAATATATATTTTATTTTAATTTACTTTAAAAACTGTGATTTAAAAAACACCAGTATGAATGTAGCAAAATTTTTTGTTTAAAAATATTCTGATTTTTATTAAATAAATAATTGGCATATTTAAATATCTTTGTGTTCGTCAATATAAAAAGCTGTTAAAGCTTGAAGAAATGTGCCTGGTTTAGTTTTATTGATAATTCAATAATTATGGACTTATTGGTTTGGGTAATTATAGAGAAAAATACGAGAGATTGTAGCTACGGTATTTTCCCAAATTTATTTTTAAAAATTTGAATATTCTTATATTTTTCCGTGCAGCTAACAGCGAAAGCTTCCCCACATTTCTCATAGTGGGAATTATGTTTTCAGGGGGCGAGGTTGAGGTGGCAAAGTGGGAGGCTCGAATGTCAGCGAGCATAAAAATTCGCATTTTAATATTTGCCAGTGAGCTGTGCTGCGTTGGCAGCTGATTTGCCATAGGTCCTTCCAGCGCGTCTAGAGCTCCATCCCGCTTCCTTCGTCCTTCCTCCTGCGACCTTCGTCCTGCTCCTTCGACGTGTTTGCCTGCCACTTTATCTGCGCCCAGCAGCTGGCGTTTGTTTGCGGTTCCATCGCGCGTTGCGTGTTGACTTTTGTGTCTGAGCCACCTTTCAACTGCAACTAATTTATTTTATTTGCCAGCTGGCGACCTGGCCGCCCGCCCCCTCCTTCTCCTGGCCACGCCCCTAAATATGATTCAAAACAAGCATTAGAAAATGTATTGCATGGCACGGGGCTGACGGTTTCCGCTGCAGTTGATACAAAGTGTTTTGACGTTAAGAGCTTCCAGCTGGGTGTCGAGTGCCGCCACTTTCCACCGATTCCACGATTCTGTGTCATTGCAGTGGACAGGCTGTAAATGAGTTTTGTTATCTGCCTGCCAACAAGCGAACCAATTGCATTAGTTGGGCCGAACAGGACGGGCCAAGTGAAGGAGTCTAGTGTAGGCAACGCATCCTGTTCCTTCTTTCCTCCTGATGTAAGTAATGAGTAATGGCTTGAGTCCAGGGAATAAAACAAGAACTAGAACCGATAATCGAAAATAACCGATTCCAGAACCGGAACCGACACCGAAATGCAATCTTTTGAATCGGTACATCAAAGTTTTTAAAAAATAAGGCAATTATAACACATATTTCTTAAAGAATTGATAATCACAAAGTCAAACATTATTAAATAGCACTTTGAGAGAACAAACGAAGATTGTTTTTTAATATATAATAATTTTCTAATGTATATTAATATAATAAAAATATAATATAATATAATATATAAAAGATATTTTAACAAATTTTGTGACTTTATGAGTTTGAACCGGTTTCAGAACCGAAACTAAAAAATCTTGTAACTTTTATTTTATTTATCAAAGCATCAAATAAAAATATATATAAGTTAATTGATCAGCTTAAATATATAAAATAAGTGATCTAATATAATAAACAAATATTTATACCCGTTACTCGTCGAGTAAAAGGGTATACTATATTCGTGCAAAAGTATGTAACAGGTAGAAGGAAGCGTTTCCGACCCTATAAAGTATATATATTCTTGTTCAGGATCACTAGCCGAGTCGATCTAGCCATGTCCGTCTGTCCGTCTGTCTGTCCGTATGAACGCCGAGATCTCGGGAACTATAAAAGCTAGAAGATTGGCATTTTGCATGTAGATCTTAGGAGATCCTACGCAGCGCAAGTTTGTTTCAAAATGGTGCCACGCCCCCTCTGACGCCTACAAGCCACAAGCTGTGGCCACAGTTTTAATGCTATTATGAAAATTTGAATTGAAATGTATTTTTTTCGTCAATACCTATCGATTGGCCTAATAAAAGTTTGCCACGCCCACTCTAACGCCCAAAAACCCGTTAAACGCTTAAGCCTGGCTGGCGCCTACATTTCCGCCTTTCAGGGCACAATAGCGCCATCTAACGGATGACTTTGGAACAGCTGGCCAAGGTGCTCAACAGAGTCAACGTTAATTCTCGATAAGGATTTCAATTAAAGGAAATTGCGATGGTTTTCATTTGTCAATACCGAACTATATCCCAAGAACTATGCAAATCAAATGAAGTTAGCCAAATTGGAGGTCTGAGTCAAACAATGGCGTATGTGTGTATGTATGTAAGCATTGCACTCAAAAACATAAACAGAAACACAGCTGTTCGTGCAGGACAAAAGATGTCTGCGCTAAAGAAGCGCTGGTGCTGATGCTCGTGCTGTAAAGCTGCCAGCTCTAAGAGATCGCCGAATTCAAATTTATAATTTGAACTGAGTAACGGGTATCTAATAGTCGAGGCACTCGACTATTGCGTTCTCACTTGTTTTATATGTTTTTATTATTTCCAATATTTATTCTTCTTAAGTTAGCTATATTATAGTCTGTTACACAATATTTTTGTTCAAAATAATGTTTTTTTACTAGAACTAAACCAATAAATGTATTCAAAAGAAATTGTATTACCCAAAACTTTTTCCTTACTTTCAGGACGTTACCAAGTATTTAAAACATGAAGAAATTGTATTACCCAAAACTATTTCCTTACTTTTAGGACGTTAGGTTATGTTAATAACACGTTATGTTTAAATAAATAAAACTTGGGTGTATATTTGTAGGTTCTATACAATGTATAAGCTTGGTGCGAATATATTATATAACCGAGCAATTATAATTATTTGCGGCTGATTAATTTTGATAAGCTAATTTAAATAAAAAGGAAGCAGGAAATTAATTTTTTGATTGAAGCTGTTGTTATGAAACTAAAACAGTTAATTATAATTTATGGTTTTATATCTAAACGAAATGGCACAAGCCTTTAACATATTTTTGATATTGATTGCTCCATTATGATAAGAATATCTTGTCCAAATTATGGAATGCATTTTGTTTTACCACCATTGAGCATAAATAAGCAAATAACTGCTCAACCCCTTGCGGCCATTATTTAGCGTAATTAAATAGCGAATGAAAAATGAGTAAATTATGGAATGTGAAACGCTCGTAAATTTCCTTCCATGAGTCGTTGAGTCCGCTGACCAAACTGTTGCTCTGGTCCTTCCTGACCTTTCGACTGTTGATTTTATTAAAATCATTTCGTTTTTAATGGTCATTGGATGGCGGCATACACAACAACGGTGTACTTAATTACAACTGCATTATAATAACGTTACAATTATTGTTATTATTTTTTATCCAAGCACCCAAGCCATTGTCCCGACCACATTTATAAAATACCCATTATTCATGGCCTGTGCAGAGCTATTAATGTCCGCTGGCCAAATATCAGGGAAGTGAACACACCATTTCAAAATAAATTAAATTTTTATTCGCGTATGCGAAATATATTAAATGTTTTGTGCATAAGAAACTCCCCTTAATGAGCAGCACAATTAATGCATTCGAGTCGGGGGCTCCATAAAACCGATGCCATAAATTCAGTTTTCTGCGTCGGTAATTAGTGGCCAAGGTTAATGGCAACTGGAAAAACATCCCGTCGACGAGTTCATCAGGAGCGACTGGGGGAAAGCATTTCAAAGTTGAGCCGAAACAAAACTTGTAAGCTGATTCATGGCGGGGTTTTTTCATTTGGATTAACCAAAAGTTTTTTAATCCTGCTCAGAGCTTCTATCTAGTATTAAATCCTAATTACAAATTTGATGTGGAATCAACCGTTTTTATTAGTCAAATTTTGTTTTGTTTGTGTCTATTTATTTGAATTCCATTATTAAAGTTATACAAAATTGAAGGCTATATTTGAAGGTTACTACAGTTAGAAGATTATTAAATGTTTTTTAGAGTACAAGTTTGTCCAAGTTTATTAATTGCATACAACAAAAATAAAAAAATTAAAATGTTTTTCGATTTTTTTTGTAAATGATAGCTGACGAATTTTTAATTTAAGACATATTGCTTGATCAAATAACCTTAACGCAAAATGTTTTGTTAGTTTTAAATTATGTATTTAATAAATTTTATTTTAATTATTGGAAATGTGCAAAGATGTGAATAAAAATTCATTCTAATGTGTAAATAGTGTTTTTAATTTAACACTAATTTTCATGGTCTGATAAAATTGTTTAGCGGTCAAAATAGATCAGTTAAACTTTTAGTTGCAAGCTTTTAAGAACGGTTCATCATCATCATGGACACGCTGTAAATAAGCTTTACGATCTGTAAAAATAAAGGCAATTATTATAAATATGATATTATGTTATATAATCCTTTCCCCACTTGCAGTGCCGTTCTCACAGATAGTGCCATAACGCCAAGTATTTGAATAGTGTGCGGATACTGCGCTTCTCGCAACATCAGTCCAAAAAGCTTTCGCTGGCCGCCATTCATCTCATTCCAGGCCACATTGCAGATCCCTTCGTAGACCTCGTCGTACTGTCGGAAAAACATTAGCCGTTATATAAATAAGTGCTTGAATAAACTTACTCCTTGCTCAAGAATGGTGCCCAAAATGCAGTAGATGGACATGCTGTAGGCGGAAACCACAAAGAAAATGGCCGATGGCATGTGGAAACTGGACAAGTTAATGCAGAAACTGAGCATCATGGCCAAAGCCATGGACAGAACTTGAGTTGCGATCAGTTCATAATAAAGGCTGTTCACAGTGCGACAGTAGCTAAGAGTTAAGGGTTATTAATAAATTAACAGAAATATTTAAAATCTTTCGAAATAATAGGTGTTTAAAATAATCTTAGAGTGTCTATGTAAAGTTAATTATTTTTTATAAGTATTAAAAATAATAGCTGGGAATTCTAATAATCTAATTAAATTTACTAAGTTACGTTTTCATGCAGAATTAGGTTCATTTTGTTATGGATATAATTAACATAGGTATTTAAAAACTTTCAGAAATAAATGTGTTTAGAATAATCTTAGAGTGTCTATGTAAAATGAATTATTTTTGTATATATATGAAAGATGATAACTTGGATTTCTAATAATCCAATTAAATTTACTAAGTTACGTTTTCAAGCAGAAAAAGGTTAATTTTTTCCAATTTCCACAATTTGATTATATATACTTTGTAAAAAGTTGATGCCATTTGATCACTTCCAGTAGTAGATGCTGGCGCTTTTCCTCTCCGTTTATCCACCCTCCAACTGCGACCAAAGCTCTGATTTCTGCCTTCTGCTCCAAGGCGTCATTGAACTCATTTATCTTTATCTGCAGGATATCGGCAAATGTGAGAATCTGAGTCAAACCAAGAAAGACGAACAAATCGCCGGCGTAGAAACCAACGCCCGTCACGACGATTGTCACCTGTAATTACCAGTTATTAAACATTTGCTTAAAGTTGAAAATTAGCAACTGTTTAGTACTTACCAACTGAATCAGATATGTGACAATGTAGCCAAAGTTATTTTCCAGCGGTAGACCGGGAATTATGTACTGCATTGCGGTGACCCTTGTTCCATCATGAAGTAACATAGCCAGCGGAAGGGCACCCATCATGAAAAAGGCGATCACGTACCCGATGCGCATGATCCTCATGATGTGGAGCAATCGATCTATGTTCGAGTTCAAGGTGTTTCGATAGGCCTCTCCCCGATTCTCGTACTCCTCGTAAATGCTTCGTGTGTACAGGACTAGACGCCTCATCTTCTGGTGCTTTAACAGGCAGGTCAGGAATTTTCCAACTCCATGAATTAGACCACCGACCATCAAGCTGGACTTCAGCCCCTCTTCCCAGTCGCCACCATTATTGAGTATGGAAAACACTGCGAAACCCGCATAGTTTACAATCGCAAACGTCGTGGTCCAGGTGCGATAGTTGAATTCCAATTTGGGCGCCAACACATCAACGCCCAGTAGATTGGTCAAACTGTTGATGTTCTTGGATAATTCGCGGAACCGACTGGCCGGACTGTTCATCGTGATGTAACTGATTGGGACGTTAACCTGTCAATCTTTTATAGGAAAAGGTTTGTTTTGACCCGGTCAAATAAATGCAAATGTCCCAGCAATTTTCACAATTAGCAACCAATTGTGTAATTAATTATTTAATCGTTCCAGCTGCAATTTTTGTAGACCGCTTTCAACGTCTATGTTATAAAGAAATTTACTTAGGTAATTTATTGCGTGGGATTTTGAAGTGAATATAAATTGTATTTCATAATGTCGGCAATCAAGAGCTTTACAAGAAAGCCAATTGTATCTATATTTTTCTTCAAAATTTAATTTAAATGATCGAATTTTACATCCTTAATATGACTATAATTTCGAATTTAAGAAACTGTACATTTGTCAAATATTCAATTGAAACAGAAATGTTTCTTAACTTACAATTACTTATGTAAAACATTTACATATCTCCGTAAACGCAATCGGAAATTCCCAATTCAATAAGGAGCTTAATATTTTAAAGACTTGATAATCTTCGAGGCACAAGTCACATTGTTTGCATACTTGTACTTATTGCACAATGGGGGAATCTCAAAGTATTTTGCCTAAGACTTCTGCGCCTTGGGTTGGGCAATCGCAGGATTAACACAATAAAGATGCCTTTCCCTTTGTTACTCCCTTATCAGTGAGGGGGCCACCTTTCGCATACAACTATACGCCTTTGTTTCGAAAGTCCTTCGATGGCATTCATCATACGCACTGTTGTCTAATACACTTCAGAGTGCGGAACGTTATTAGTCAGCCCCCTTGGGATGGCCTGGCGGCTATATATGCACTAGTTCATTGTGTGCTTTTTGTTATTAATTTCCAAGCTATAAATTTTGCTTTGCCACATTTCTAAAGGCCAATCCCCAACTAAAACTACTCACTTGTACTTGGACTGGGGAATGGGGAATGGGATTGGATGGGACGGGATGGGACCTCACCTTTTGCACGCTCGAACAGCTTTCGGTTTTTGTCTGCGGTATTTTGTTATTCTGGCCGATCCAGCAGCTCCGCCTTCCATCTGCTGCATCTTTTGTTTATGCTTCACAATGGCCTGCCGCAGGTTTTTACTGCCTCCCATTGTGTCCTGGCCTGTGTGTGTTTGATTTCCATACCCCTTACAGGGGTATGCTTGTATCGGATGGCAACCTTTGTGACCCCAAATATATTTTTTATCAGAAGTCAGAAGGTAAAAATTATACGAAAGCAAAAAATATATGCTTTCGATTTGTGTTTCTATTTGTTTCTGATAGTAGCGATAGAGAAGCCTTTAAGTATGCACCAAAGGGACAGTGAATAACACGGTATCCCGTAGTCGAGACACCTTAGCAAACTGTTCCTACGTTTTCCTTCTGTTTCTTGTATTTTTTTGTCTTCTCCTTGGCTGCCTGCCTGCCTATAAAATGCAATGGAATTTCATATTGTGCGAGTATATATCGGCATCAACATAATGCTCTCGGATAATATTCCCTGGCATTTTTGCGCTGCGGCACGTAAAAAATGCAGGCTGTACACATACACACACAAGGCCGGCGTTACATGCCTGTGCGTTTGATGTTTAATCAATTGAAAATGCGAGTGTGTGCCATTGATGGGTCACCCCAGCCCCCGACCCCCGATTTCCCGAAACTTGGCGCCTCAACTTGTCTGCCTCGGACTGCATAATACCCAAGCCCGAGGTCGTGGCCTGGTGGTGTGACCCAAGCCAGGGTCGGATTGCCAACCTGACTTCCGCATCGCCCCGCCGGCTGTTTGCCGAGCTCAAACGGTGAGCTGCAGTCGGGTCTTAAGACGCGCTCTCTAGAAAAACATTAGCAAGATTGCAAGGTGCGTGTGCGGTGCCACACACTCGCACACCCACTCCCACACACCCACTTCCACTTCCTTATTGAAAGGGAATTGAACGCTCGACTTGCAGGACGGCTTCCTTTCGCAGATTTCCCCTTTGCTGCTTGCCGCCTGAATGGCACAAAGAGGAATAAAAATTACAATATCGCCGCTGCCGCAGACGATGCAATGGAAATGGAAGGCAAACAACAGGCACAACTACAGCCACACGCACGTACACTGAAAGAATTGAAAGGGAGTCACGATATGCGAAGGTTAGACCGGGAGTCATTCCTAAACAGGAGCATTTTCCCTTCGTTTCAGATTTTCAGATTGAATTCCATTGACAAGAAAAAATGTTAGCAATGGAACATTTAAATAAAAATGATTAATCACTAATTTATTTTAAAAAGTCTAATAATCCTATGATACCAGTATATAATTATACTTTCTTAAAATCAACATTAACAAAACCATTAAGCGTTTTCCAACGTAACAACATACCAATCGGAAGAATTGTAACATCAATAAGTTTATTTTCCTTTATAAAGTTGAAAACTGTGGGTCCATTTGTATAAAAACTATTAAAGCTCTGTTAGTAAGATCATACAAATTGTAATATGCTTAGGATAAAAAGGATGTTAAGACACTTGATTTTTAGTTGGTATTTCCTAAACCACATTGCCAACTTTGTGCTGCATTGTAAGACCGTATTTTTGACTTTAAAAACGCAATTTGAGGTCTACAAAATATTTTTGCTTGTGCAACTAAAACACTCTAGTGTCAACATATCGCTTTTGATATTAGGCGCCAGTTTTTTGCGCAGTGCACATACACACAAAGGAAATCGCAGAGCCTTAAGCTGCCTATGGAGGCATTCATGCGTTTGTGTGAGAGCGTGCGAGTGTGCGAGTGTGTGGGTGTGTGCGTGGAAGAGTGTTTCTTGTATTGAAACTTCCTTTAATGGCTTCCGGTTATCATTATTGGCACAAGGCATTGTCCGTCCCTCTCCTGCGGCTGCGTGTCTATAAAGATTAAACGCATTGTTCTTTGTTGATTCCTTTCGTCATGCAAAGAAATTAATATTCGCAATCCATTATCGTTTCTAATAGTCCACATACGAGCATACAGGCATACGAGCGTACACATCCACCCACAATGGCGCACATTTAATAACCCTAATGGGGCGGCTTAAAGCCTTAAAGCGAGTGCCGACCTTTGCCCAGTGTGCCACTGGCCTCGATGCATAATCAATCAATCGAAGGCTTTAAGCTGCCGACCAATTTGCAGCAAAAGGACCCAGGTCGGGCAATCTCTTTAAGTGTCCTTGCTCCTGGCGCACAGACACACACACATTGATAGATGGGCGGACCCAGTACGTCAGCGTCATTCGCTCCGGCTAATGATGACAAATTTTTTATGGGCATTATGAGCGCCAGTGACTTAAAGCGTGTGGGAATGGCTGGGAGCACTGGCAGAAATCAGGGGTGTTTGGGGATACCTTGGAGAAATAGAAGATAAATCTGGCAAAAAGTTCAAATCCTTAAAAGCCTTTAAAATGAGGGAATTGAAGTCAAACACTGAAAATCCATTTTCATAAAAATTATAAAATATTTGAAGATAGATCATTAAATCGTCTAAATGTTATCTTACATATACATTTTTGAAAATGTTGTTCATGTTTTAGTTAAGTATTTTAGGTATTTAGGTATTAGATTTAGGGACTTATTATTTTTTTAGAGTCGAAGAAGAGATTAAATAAAACAAGAAAGGAAAGCAAACTCGGGGGGAGGCGAAAATAAAAAACCCTAAAAAAAAATTAATAAAAAAAAATAAAAAAAAAAATAAATAAAAAATTTTAAATAATAAAAAAAAAAAAAAAAAAAAAATTTAAAAAAAAAAAAAAAAAATATTTTAAAATTTTTAATTTTATAAAAAATATAAAATAAAAAATAAACAAACCTTTAAAAATTTTAAATTTTTATTTATTTAAAAAAAAAAAAAAAAAAAAAAAAAAAAAAAAAAAAAAAAAAAAAAAAAAAAAAAAAATAAAATTTTTTTTTTTTTTTAGGTTATTATAAAAAAAAATAAAAAAAATAATAATTTAAAAATTAAATTAATTAAAAAAAAAAAAAAAAAAAAAAAAAAAAAAAAAAAAAAAAAAAAAAAAAAAAAAATAAAAAAATAATTTTTTTTTTTTTTTAATGTTAAAATTATAAAAGATATAAAAAAAATATTCCCCCTCTCCTACATATAAAAAAAAAAAAAGAAAAGAAAAAAAAAAAAAAAAAAAATTAAAAAAATAAATTTAAAAATTAAAAAAAAAAAAAAAAAAAAAAAAAAAAAAAAAAAAAAAAAAAAAAAAAGAGAAAAAAAAAAAAGAAAAAAAGGGAAAAAAGGAAAAAAAAAAAAAGAGAAAAAAAAAAAAAAACAAAAAAAAAAAAAAAAAAAAAAAAAAAAAATTAAAAATAAAAAATAAAATATATAAATTTTTTTTTTTTTAAAAATTTTACTTTATTTCCATAATAAAATTTTTAAACATAACCAAACAATGCAAAGCGAAGATTTTTGATTTGCTTATATCATGTTTAGTCCAACATCAACTAAATGCATTAATTTTTAATTTAACATTCTGAATATATTAAAAAATTATAAAAAATATTGCTAAGTTAAAACTTTTTAAAATTTATTTATTATTTTAAAAACAATTTAGTGGCTTGCAATTTGTTTTGTTTACCATTTTATTAGGGCTGGTAACTTGATATGATATGATATTAATTTAAGCAAATTTGCAAAAGTCAGGTTGAATTATCAAGGAACAAGTTAATACTGTTAATAATAATACAAGTTAATAATATGATTTATTGAAGAGCAACTGAGGTGCTATTTTCTCGTTGTGTGGACTTAGAACTGATGGGAGTTGGGTGTTGTCTGTTGCCTGTTTCGGTTTCGGTTTCTGCTCCCCGTTGTTGGCCAACTCCTGGTCAGCCTGGGCTCTTTATTAATTTGACAGCATCAACAGGAGCTGGCTGACTTGGCACGCTAATGATTGAAATGAACTCCGGCACGGCGTCCGGATCTGGGACTCCCTGCTCGGGAAAAGCCAGAGCAACGCCTACCGTCTAACCGGCAGCAGCTTGATTGATGGTTATCACTCACTGGACGTCGAGAAGAGCCACTACAAGGACGCCAGATTAAATGCTGTAGGTGTGTCATAACTTTTTCCCTGCGCCTGCCATTCCCCCGGCCCATTCCTCATTGTGCCGCATTGCTCCTTTGTTCGGGCGACATTTGGGCACTTGTCATCCATCCACCGACACAAACGCCCCACCCAGACGCTAAGTATGCAAAAGAAAGGAGCTCGGAAGGGCGGTCCAAGTGCGGGATCCAAAAATATATCTGCCTTGTCACATGCCAATGCAAAAGGAGACAAAAATAAACCGCCATCGGTCATGTTTGAAAGCAAATAAGGCCAATTAACAAATGCAAATACGCAGCATATTTTTGCACTTTTTTGTTGAGCGGCAAACAATACAATTTTAAATGAATCGGCAAAACGACATGTGGGGACAGTTCAAATTAATCTGAATTAGTTGTGGGTATTGATAAGATCAGGTATACTTCATACATCTTATTAATATTTAAATAAAATAAGTACAATAATTGTATGGCCGTGATTTATATTATTTTTAATAGGTTTCCCACTTCTTTTGGCTCTTTTAATGATTTGAAGGCATACCTAACCCTCTGGCTTACAAATTTTTTTAAAATTTAATATTAAAGTTCTGATACACGAAATAATAAACATAAATGAAACACTTTAACAAAAATATATTATTCAAATTTAAAAATATGATTATTATTTAAATTTTATTAAAATATTATCATTATATTATCGGTTTATAATATATCAGTAAAAAATCAAACTATTTTAATAATAATGGTAATACATTTAAATGTAATTGATAACGGCATCTTTTTCTCGAAAGTGTGTTCAAAAACAACAAAGTAATGTTACTTTTTTACCCTATTAATTAAAGTTGTATTTCATAAATTTAATATACACTCTGCAAAAACATACAATTCAATTAGGAATGTAAATTGTACTTTTTGGAAAATGTGCACCTAAATTTTAATATTAAACATTTTTGACCATGCTTTTAAATATAGGTAATATATTGTGATTCACTTTTAACTCATTATAAGAAACTACGAAAATACATTTTAAATCATAATGCATTTGGAATATATGGTTATTTAGAAAATTAACTATACATTTTTGAAAACTTAAAACTGAATATTAAGATTTTATAAACTATTTATAAGTTGTGTCAATAATTTGATATGTTCATAATTCTTCCATTTGATTTAAGTGGTCGAAAAAAACAAATATTTCCACTCATAAAAGTACCAAAATCTCAGACGATTGTAGGCCAGCAAATATGCTCAAACTTGGCAAAGAGAAAAAATCCCACAGCGAAAAAGGGAGAGATGATAAAACGGCAGAACACAGCTCTCAGTGAGCGGAAATGTCGACTTCCAGTCCACTAGCACTGCGAGGAAATTTACTCTTAGTCCTTTGGGAAATTTCCGCTGAATGGAAGTATAAGAGTGGAAAGCGAAGTCTCACTCGAAATAAAAGAGAGTCTTGGGTGGGCAATTTTCCTTTAAGTGTTCAAAAATGGGCCAACGGATTAAAAGTGTTTCATTTTAAGTTTCACTTGTTGCCAGCGTCTCAGGATAATGACAATACCCGATTAAACACCTGCTTGGGATCATCTAAGTCTGGGAATATATTTAATTTACGCTGCACCCATCCACTTCTCGTTCGTCCGCAATCAAGGACATCCATCGGTGGGCAGTGGGCGGCAGAACGGAAACGGAAAAAATGAGATTTATGACGTGCACAATGGCGGGCTGAGAGCTGGTCCGGTGGAAAGGCCAGGTGGGGAAAGGGCGGGCTGTGGGGAAAGCACTTATAAATAAAAGTATGTGTGTACATACCATAAATGTTGGGTGAATTATTAAAATAAAAGTGAAGCGGAAACGTAACAAAGGTTCGGCGGCAGCATTTATGACAGGAAAACGCGAAACGCAACACAAAGAGATTGCTGTGGCACGCATCTAAAACGAGATATGCCACGCCGGAAATAAGCGCCCCATGTAGCACACACTCTCACACTCCTACACTCACACTACTCACACTCAGTAATGTTTACGCACTGGCAAATCAAGATCCCCCGTAAGTAGGCTTCATTTGCCAAGCAAACTGAGAAAATATTTATCATTGATACTCAAAGTATTCGATTCCTCATATTATATTTTTGTTGAATTGCAAAAGTCTTTAAATCGAGGTCTCTTTAAGATGAACTAGTAAATTGTCAATAGAGCACACAAATATATGTAAAATAATTGATAGCCCTTGAAGTTTTCTTAGTTCATCTTTTAAACTAATACTTACATTTAATATTTATCAGATAAATGAATCTATAATGTGTATAATATAGGTACTTCGAAAATTTTAAATTAAATTCTCAAGCTAATCTTAATCTTTTCTCCAAAAACAAATTTGAAATACATTAAATAATATAAAATAATGGATACTGAAAATATTGTTTGGCTTGAGATCAAACATATTCCGTATTCTGCATAATTTATTTCCCAAGACAAACCATTAATGTGGACTGCCTGGAATTCCTGGGAAAAGGAAAAGAGTATGGACTGGGGCTGGATTACTAGTCAAACTAAATACAAATGTATGCATGTAAACAAGCGCCCACTTAGGCAGCCTGCCACGCCCCCGCCCATCTGCTCCCCTTACCAATCAGCCAGCGCCCCACCACCCCTCCCCCTCCTGTGTATTAATGTTCATTGAAGCGATCAAAATCAAGTCGACTACGGCTAATGCTACGCACATTTCTGGCGTTTTTTTTAGTATTCCTGGCCCGATCCCAACCGTCGATGGCCCAAACTGCCTGTGTGAACTTTCGCTTGTTATTTGCAATTTGCCTCGACAACAATAACAACAGCGAAAACAGAAAGAAGAACAACAACTAGCGGGTCCTGGAGGAAAAGAGGCAGCTTTTGATTTTATATGTGTGCAGGCATTTCTGTTTGTTTTTGCCACTCGTCTCTCGTTTTTCGTCTTCGACGCTTGGCTTTCGTTTTTTAAGGTCGTTTACAGCAAACATTTCGTTTGCCCAGCGGATGGGGTGGGGGAGGGGGAGGGGGAGGGGGATGGGGGATGGTGAGGGGGAAGGGGCTGGGTGGAAATGTATGTTATTATTATGGGGCATGTTGTTAACTACCCATACGCAAAACTCACTTTTTTCCCTTCCTGTGTTTGCGGGCCGAAGCATAAAACGGATTTGTGAAATCGCTTGGAAAAAATATAATCAAAATTGTTTTCAAATGACTTACAATTGCTAGGAAACTTGCACTCGGAAAAAATAGGATCGCTTTACAAAAGACTTAATGCTGAAATCAAACTAAGGGCAAGAAAATGAATTACTCCGATGTTAAATAAACATATTCCCGTTGTAAACTAATATAAAACAAATAACATTTTACCAGTACAATATTAAACATTATTGAAAATTTGTAATTCATGTATTATATTTATATAAATATTATAAATATTATATTAATCATTAATATTATAAGATACAACATAAGGAATAGTAAGTAGAGTAAGTCCACATTTAATTATTAAACAAAGTGGTGGAACATAAGCCATAATCTTTAACTCAGGAATATTACACAGTTTAACCTGAATAAAAAAATATTGAAAATAAAAATAATGTATTATTGGTTAAAGCTTCTTAATTGCCGTTCGACGGATCCTGCAATTTAATTTACGTTTTTTAACAGACCATTGCTTTGCACATTAAAAACAATTAAAAGGGAGTTTTAATCGTTTTGACCACTTTTTTCGAGAAGTGCTTGTGTGGGCGGATCCGGCCTAGAAATTGGGCAAACATGGAATCCAGGATTGTAATTATGCGTCTGGGTCTGGGGTGTCAACTGTCAGCCAATCGCCGTAACTTAAGCCACGCATTTGCCGCTGACAACTGGAGAAATTGCCGTTTTTATGGGCCACTCCATTGGGAGATTGGTGGCCAGTTGGCTGACCCAAGGAATGTGCCAAGCTTTCTCACTCCCTGGCTATTTTCGGTATGCGTCGAGTTAATAGCAAAAGCCATGGCCATTGTTAGGACAGAGTCCATTGGCAATTACGTTGCGGTCCATTATTCGCTCCCACGCACAGCGAATCCCGTGTAAATAGAGGAAAGTGCGAAGCACAATTCTTGGATCATTAGAGTTCCTTAGCCGTTAGTTCGTCAACATTATTTTTCAGGAACGATTTTGTGGAATAAAGCTGCCACCGTGTGTGTTTATGCGAAGCAGTTAAATTTCAATGGGGCCTAATGAAACAAAACCATTCTAGTATTCAACTACCTTCTTCTATCAATATTTAATTGTTTTAAAGAAATGTTTATTATTTAAGTTTTCGCCATTACATTCAATTTGAATTATTTTTCTTTTTACTAAGGCTAGCACGGTTATTATAGAAGAAATGTGAATCAGTGTTTCATTATTGGCATAACATTTGTTATCAACTTTCTTTCAATTAAGTCTGCTTCCATATAAAAATGTTCATGAAATAAGCAACATAAACGCAGCACATTAAAGTATCTTTGTATCTAGCTTGCGTTCGTTGTCAGTACCAATATTTTATGATGGCCACCATTGAACCCTCCATGAGGAGCACATAAATTCACCAAAACGCAGCCAATGTATCGCTCCTTGAGAGCGAGAAAAGCGCCCAACAATGCAGCAAAATGTTGTAGAAAAATGCCATACTCAGATGTCCTCATTCCGAACGCTCCCTCCCAGAAACTCCCTTCGGCGGGCAGAGAAGACAAAAACTACAAAAACTACGTACACATCATCATTGTCAATTGCCGGATGTGGGGTGAGTCTCGAGAAAGGGCGAGGAAAGCGGGGGAAAATCGAGGGAAATCGGGGAAAGCGGGAGAAGCAAGCAAGCCGAGCAATCGCTGCCGCTGTATTCATTGTTGCCACGTAATTGCATTTCGCTATCGCAGATATTTATAGCTCCACTCGGTCAAGAGCAGCAGTTGGTAGTGGCCAATGCTTTGGCAGCAACAGATTTTTCCCAGCAAATGCGGTCAACCGCAAAAGCGCAGCGGCAAAGTCGTTACAAGGATAAGGGCGTTAGAGCGCATTGCTTGTTGCTGCTGCCGCGGGGCATTAGTCCTGGCCAGGCAAATAAAAATAAGCAAAGTCTGGGCACCGTTGTCATGAAGCGTATTGAACACCGAACGGCGAGCGTGGCCATTGTCATTGCATTCCGCGTCGCAGGGGCAACAGCAAATGGAAAACCGGCCACTGCACTGCAAGAAAAGATCCTCTGGCTAAAAGGAGTGCACTCCTCCAAAAATGGTTCAATATATAAAATATTACCCACCTAGGTAGGCATCACTTACATATGCAAATTTTCTCGATTTACTAGAGGGGGGTAAAGCTTATTTTTAAACAGTATTCTGGTCTGCTTTTATTTTTTATAAATTTAATAACACAGCATTTCTTAAAAGAGCTTGTGTATTTATAGATAAAAAAATATGAATTGCAATTTGCATTCAATACATACAACAAGTTCGACTTAATTATATACTGTATACTTAATTATATATTGTTCTTATACAGTACTTCAAGATTTTAAAATTCAAAAAATTAATTCTGCTTCGATTATATTTTTAAACAATAATTTGATATTCAGTTCTTAAATACATTCTTAATTTTAGCAAAAATGGAAAAATCTTAGTCTTCTCTAAAAAGTCCCTGAAAAAATGTATAATTTTTGGTTGACTTAGGAATATTTAGTCTTGAGAAATCATTAACTACATTTTTATTGCTACTGTGAGCAAGCAGTAGTGACGACATTTTTGCCTCACTGCACCGCAGATGCAAGTATACCATTCTTGCAGCTGCTATGCTGCCACTTATTCGCAAAAGTACTTGGCGACTGGGCCGCATTAGTGGCCCGCTTAACAATGGCCACTGGAAGCCAATTTTTATTGAATCAGGCTGGGCCTGGCTGAGATG